>CM067366.1:101642111-101812111 GCA_034401795.1 Chaetoderma sp. LZ-2023a
CGACGACACGACGATGTTTATTCTCATAGTATAGACTTTATTCACCCTGCCCATATAAACATGGGTATGACTTTTAAATATTGGGAAAAAGAAATAATCAAGCCTAGAATATGCTCAAATAATAATGGCTGCAATCTCCTTATGCATTGGTTATCTATCTATACCCTATTGGGTATACGTTTTTGAAATTGAAATACAGCATTCAAATATGGCATCAGACTACAATACACTTATATCTGAATGGGGATGGCTGGCTCGCGAATTATGTATAGAGTAGCTGTCCATAGCATAGTGGGTATAATGAGTTTATCTATCCAGAATAATCAAGTTTAGACTAGGTCAAATTGTTATTGAGTATCTGTCCATAACATATTAGGTAAATTAAAATATCCAGTTGGTAATAGCTCTATGTCTGAGTATGTATTGGCTGCTTTATCATATAATCGTGTGTACGTTCTTGAAGATTAAATTGTAAGAATCAAATCTAGAATATGACCATATATTAATGGAGACATATCTAAATGCATTTCGGGCACGGGCGCATACCATATTGCATATTAGTTTGATTGAGTTAAGTTAAGAAAATGTTAAAATGATATAATCTGTATCATTTGTTTTTAAATTAAACACGTTACGACTAAAATATGTCCAAATTATATTGGCGACAATCTCCATATTTATTGGGTACATATCCATATTGTATTGCGTATGTATAATTACTGTATTCTGCGGCTGTAGTAGTAGAAACATCATACAGCTGCAATCAGTCTTTCTTCGCTTGTGCCAACTGTGTCTTGTTCTCCGCAGAAATCCTTAGCTTCCGCAGGTCCATTCTTGACTTGAGTGTACCGAGTCCTGCTTTCTTGAGGTCACCTCATAGCAAGCTTGGCAGATTTATGCAATGCCGTCCTCTCCTGGCTTTGTATTTGCTGGCACAGATTAGGGAGAATTCCAAGGATCTCTGTGCTGGTGTCTCTTGTGGCATCCTTAGCACATGGCCAAACATGGACAATTTTGGCTGGACAACCTTTACAGACAGCACGACGTATTACACATCTTGTATAGTGCATCATTGGAAAGTATGCTGTCTGACCATCGGTGTCCAGTGAAGGTGTGTATGTGTTTGCCGTGGCAGACATTGAGTTTGTCTAGAGCTGCCTTTGGAGCTGCCCCACTGTTACAGTTATACAGCATCAAGGATACGGAGGTTGCATTGTATAAACGTAGCCTCTTTATCAAGGGCATCTTTGCTCTACGGATCCATAACGTCCAGAAGGATTGGAAAGCTATGTTCCCCATGATGCAGCGTGCAGAAATGGAAATAGTACTCCAAAGCAGTGAGCCCAGGATTTTACCTTTTCTCCATGGTTCGCCGCCACGAAGTGGGTCGCCATTTTCGATAGTTTCATTCTTTGTCAATATCTATATGTGGGTGAATTCTGTTTTGAATTCATTCATTAAGAGATTCTGAATGTTTAGTTTGCCTGCAGCTATTGGGAGGATTTGTCAATGGGTTTCTTTTCCTCGTCTATGAAGTTCACATCGTCGGTATATTCCATCTCTAGCGGCATGCCCAGTATTGTGGGGGGGGGGGGGCGGTTGGTCTTGTGGAACTGTCCCGCACATATTTCAATGTGGCAGCAAGGTAGCAGGTGAAAAGCACTGGCGAGCTGATTGATGTCTCAAAGTCCACAAAATTCAATGACTTGATTCGTACTCTCTGCGTGGTGTCTGCAAGTAGTCGTCTCACTAGTCGTACCTCATCTTCATTGCAACTGGTCTGGCGTAGTACATCTATGATCTGTGAGCGTTTAATTGTGTCGAAGGCTCGTGATATGTCAATGCCCATTTTGTGGAAGTCCCAGTGTTTGGACATGGCTAACGACACAAGCATACGTTGAACCCTTACACTATCTGCGTAGCTGCGTCCACGTTTGACGCCATTTTGACATGATCCGGTGAAGTAATCGAGCTTGTCTCGGATGCAGTATAGAGTAACATTGGGTAGGATTTTCCATATGCTGTTGAGGAACACAATTAGCCGCAGATTGGCTGCGTGCCCAGGTGGCTTCATGGGCGTTGGTAGTGCGATAAGGGTGCCTTGGCCTACAGCGTCGATGGGAAGGTGGTGCATAAAAGCTGAATTGATTAGGTGCGTGATCGGTTTTGAGATAATGTCACTTGCATAATTGAATACTTCATTGCTCATCCCATCAGGTCCAGATGCACGCCAATTTTTCAGGGTTGTAAGTGCCTTCTCAACTTCTGCTGTTATAATTGGTGTTAGTAGTGGCCTGGGGTCTCCCGAAAACGGGTGCAAGATCTCGTCATCATTGTCAGTGAACTATTCCTTGAACCATTCTTGGATCGCCTCGGCTTTTCCCTGGTCAGTCCCGAAACAATTTCCTTCAGAGTTGTGCTCAGTTAGTGGTGGTGTGTATTCAGCAACTCTCAGGGCCCGAGCTGCCAGACACATTTCGGGGCAGTCATCCATGGCAGTGATTTCATCTGCTAGAGAGTCTGCCTGTTGAATAGGAAGATCTTTTAAACGTTCGCTATTGTGGCAAAGAATAATATTACGCTCCCAGCTTAGTTTGGTGCAGTCGTCAGTTTGACAACTTTGACAGATGCGCAGCCGTAAAGCTTTCTGCTCTGCTGGCAGTTTTACTACTAGAGTGTCGTCAGTATACCTAGTTTGGTTGTTTTTATGAACACCAATGGTGCTGGTAGTGGACGATTCCATAGGTTTCGATATTTTGGCTAGGGTTTGGTTTGGATCAGAGCTGACATCGATGTTAGCTATCTGCTCCCTGAGGGCTTTTTGTATGACATTTGAATGTGAGTTTCGCTGATGAGCTTGGTTAGGTTGAGGGGGACTACCCTCTTGCGTGGTATGGTGTTTATATATTAGGTAGAGATCGTTCATCTGAAGGCGTGCAATGACTTGCGTATGATCAGAATTGAGGTCTGTGCCTCCATACGAGCGAGCGTTCCGGAGTATGGGTTTTGCTTCTTTCTTGCATAGTCTGAAGTATATTTGGTTGAAGACAGCTGTGGTAGCCTTAGAAAGAACCTTTTTAGGGCTTTGCGATCAATAATGTGTCCAGTCCATGTTGTCCGGTGACGGCATGGGTGTTTGAAAGCTGTATTTGTGACAAATAGACCATTGGAACTAAGGAATCCCACCAGTGCGTCTCCATTGCTGTTGCGTGTGCCCTCTCCATATGATCCCATGCATAAGCCAAGTCCTGAACCTTTCTCCACAATTCCGGGTTTACCTGGCTTGGAGTTGAAATCTCGGGCTTCAAAAGGTGGACACACGATCAGATACATATTAGGTATTGGGTATGGTTTCTTTTAAATTGAAGAATATGATCTATAAAGCATACAATGCGTCTATGTGGGAATGGCTAGTTGTCCAAATAGTAATTGGCTACATTAGCATCTAATTTTGGGTATTTTCTTGAAGATTAAATTGAACTCATTAAATTACTTTCAAAATAGTCAGCAGGTCCAGCGCTAGTGCTCATCGAAATTGTGTTCTGCAGCTTGCAGCAGTCAGACAGTTTAAATTATCATATCTTAAAGTGGTTCACTATATTCTATCCATGAGCTATCACACACACCATATCCAAGAACTATTGGACCCTCCTATATCCAAAAGTGTTGGACATTTATATCCAACAGTGTTGAACAGTTTTATTCAAGAATAGATGGAGAGTCTAATAACTAATGGACAGTCGTATCCAAGACCTAATGAGCATTTGGACATACACACGTACTGCTGGACATTGGCTAATTATACCCAAGATCAGCTGGGCATTGACTATTCATACCCAAATACTGGTTGGCATTGCATACCCAATGTGTAGCTGATCTTGCGTACACTTTTTGAAGTACCCAATATCATGTGCCCAATATGTTTTGGACCCCATTCCCAATATACAGCCGAATGTGTGTCCAGCCGTCCGTCCGTCTGTATGTTTGTGTTTAAACTAAAAAAAACACGCATTGGCACATGAACCTAATTACACCTTTTTTTTAGAGTGGTCCCACCTTGAGATTAGTTGGGGTAAAGTGTAGTAAACTGTAGGTAGCTTCAACAGGTGAAGGATCGGATTGATCCTACATTATTGAGAAACTGCAGACACGAATGCACACACGCACGCACGCACGCACGCACGCACGCACGCACGCACGCACGCACGCACGCACGCCCGCCCGCCCGCACGCACGCACGCACGCATAACATGTATGAATACACGAATGCACACAATAATACATGCACACACTAATACATGCACGAATGCCCGCAATAATGCATGCCCGAATGCATGCACCGATGCATGCAAAAACGTATATGGATCTAGAAAAAACGTAAAAGTAAGAGTACCTGAAATGTACCCCATCAATTCCAGCCAATTCGCGTGGTTGTGAGACAGGTAGCTGACAGCTACTTCGGTGAAAGAGGATTGCTGTCCTTTGGATGCTGGTGTAGTGGTACGTTACTCTCCTCCCAAGCGCCATGCGGAGGTGTTATAGAATTCACTGGTTCGAACCCCGCTCAGGGCGAAAATTGAAAAAAGTAAAAATTATATTCCAGATGATGAATCAGCTATAGTCTAGTGACAGTGCGTCGTCAATGGTACGGTTCATAGAACTAATGCTGTGCAACAATATAAACTACCACTAACTCTCTGAAAGGTCTTATAAGACCTCGGTTATGTACCACCAATATGTAAATGAAGTAAAATAGTTCCGCTGCTATAAATAGTTTATGTAATAACTGTTACACCCCCACCCGGCTCCCCCACCCACCACCTCCACCCCCTCCACTCCCTAGCCCCACCCCAGCCCCAGCAGATACCATCCCATCCCATCCCATCCCATCCCGCCCAACCACACCACCCCAACCCCGCCCACCACGCCTTCAGAACCCTAGGGATAACGTTTCACCCAGATTATACATTTTGACTATAAAAACAATTTTGAAATGAGAACTGTGATAACACACTGTTATGTTTTGTCCAGCAATGTCACACTTATTTTTTTTTTAAATGTGTTACTTCAATGTCATACAAACTTACCGCGCGTCTTGCTTTTATTTGAATCGGCATACCATAAGGCAGAAATCCCGATGTTTTTTTAATTTTTATCCCGATCCGAGAGAGAGAGAGAGAGAGAGAGAGAGAGAGAGAGAGAGAGAGAGAGAGAGAGAGAGGGAGGGAGGGAGGGAGGGAGGGAGGGCGGGAGGGAGAGAGAGAGAGAGATAGGGAGAAAGCGAGAGAGAGAGCCCGAGCGAGGGAGAGAGATGGATGAAGGGAGGAGGTAGGGAAGGAGAGAGGGAGGGAGGGAGAGAGGGAGACAGAGAGAGGGGCGGGAAGGAGACAGAGAGGGAGAGAGGGAGAACGAGAGAGAGGGAGAGAGAGACATGGGAGTGAGAGTTAAAGTGTATGTTCATAGGGGCACATATCTACGCTACTGGATTACTATTTAGTCACTACGTCCATACGGTTATACACATTTCGAACCCGGGAATGAGACATGGTAGAATGGACCTTTCCAGTTTTACATAGTCCCGCCCATCTCTAACTAGACCCGCCCATTTCTAGCGAAGCTCCAACCACACTTCATCCTGTGTTGGGATCGATCCCTGAACTCACTGAATATCAATTTCCAAAAAACTATATAGGTAAGCGGTTGGATAGTTTGAAATTAATTTGACTGGGTGCTATTCCTGCATATGGCAGCAACAGCGCCCAGTTAAATTAGTTTCAAAATATTCGACAGCATGTTTATTAAATAGTGGGACTAGATCGAGTCATTCATGCTGTAATTGATTATGACGTCATTCTGCGCGCCATGTAGTTGTTTATGACGCGATATGGTCGATGGATACATAGGAAAGCTTCATTACCAAAAGTGGCACTGTCATTCAAATTATTGTCGGTTTGACGTAATTTGAGTTTCACCTCACAGCGTCGCTGGATCAGTGCATTGGCGTGAGTCAGCACCTCCTTAAAATTGCTGTATTTGTGTTACTAACCATTTCGGACATCACTGGGGTGGCACGCGCCATATTATTAACGGTAGCGAAAGCAGCCAGAGAAACATTGCTAAAATTGGGTTGTTATTACCGAAACAAGTAAAGAGCGGCAACGGATGTGTCAACAACATCTGTTTCGTAATAAATCACAGATATATTTCCCATGAATGAATCGGCATAATTACTGCAATTTCCGAGAGATAATCATACACTCAATCATAAAATTAATAACACATATCGATATACTGTTGCGAATGGCTCGTTCAGGAAGGTTGCCACAAATAGTCTTGTTGAAAGAGGACCAGGGATAATTTACTGTAGAACCGCTTGAATCGGCGTTTCCTGTTATAGCTAAGCTCCACCCACACCTCGCTCATGTTGGGATCGATCGACCTCTGAACTTCCTGTCTATCAATTTCCAGAAAACTATACAGGTAAGATGTTGAATATCTTGAAACTAATTCGACTGGCTCGCCCAGACAAATTAGTTTCGAAATATTCAACAGCATGTTTATTAAATAGCAAATATATACAATTCGTACAACGCTACGGACTATATCGAAACATTCATGGCGTCATACTTATGACACCAGCCTACACGCCATTTAGCTAAGTATGACGTCGTATGATGGATGGATAAACTTGGAAAGGTCCATTGATATAATGATGCACACATAATGGATCCCATCACTCAAAACACACTGGAAATGCAGCAATTAGAGACATCCATGTCTAATTATGCCAGGTCAGTTCTGTCTAATCTCCGATCACTTTTTACGCGTATTGGACTCATTTGGAAATTTTAAAAGCGCAACCTATGGCAGCAATAGCTTTCAGTCACAGTAGTTTCAAAATAGTCAACATAATAGTTGTAAATTCAGCAAACACAATTCGAACACTTTAGTGGGACATTTTCGATTTTCGATTTTGACAGTAATTAACACGTGGATAATACGAAACACGTACTTTGGCATACTTGGGAAGCAAATTATAAGCAGATATGTTAAAGGACAAATAAAGTAGTTATGTGGGGTTCTCTTCGCTATTGTTCTTCACCGCAGGGGGTCTTTGAGAACAATGGGGACAGTGTGTAGAACAATGGCGAACAGGCGCACACAAAGGAAATGTATTTCAAGAGCAATGGCGAACAGTCCCACACGGTATAGAGATTTTGAGAAGAATGGCGAACATCTGCGCACACTTGAGAATCAATATTTATTATATTCATGGTAAAACCTCGTAGTACCACACTAGAGAATCAATAGTTATTATATTTATGGTAAAACACCGTAGTATGTCCTGAAAATGTTAACCCCTAAAAGTTGGGTATTTACATTAAAAATTAGATGCGCCCCACCCACCCCCCCCCCACTCCCCCTATCCGCGGTCCCTCCATGGTAGCGTGGTATGTACGGTAAAAATAATATAGTTTAAGAGGAGGACTGATAATAGGATGTAAAAAATAGACCTTAAGAGGTGGTCTGATAAGGGAGGGAGGTCTATGAGGAGGATGAGAATTAGGAGGTTGATGAGGCTAGCATTCTTGCTCAGTAGAAGTGGGTTTTGAGGGGCTAGCATACTTTTTTACAAGGCAATGCTCTATGTACGAATATTTTGAAAATAATTTGTCTGTGTCATTATTAAAAATCATTACTCGAAATATGTATCAGTAGATCCCTTGAATGACTGCGTCATCATATGTTTTATTCTGTTTTTAACTCAGCTATCTATCGGCAACTGTCTATGGATAATTGTACTGTACGAATATTTTGAAAACGATTTAACACGATCAAATCATTTCCTAAATATTTAGCTGTAACACCATCCAATTACTTTGTTTGGTGTGAAATTTCGTTTTCACGAAACGTTTAAGTCACTAAACTTTATTAGTAAACTATGTACATGCTGAATATTTTGAAAAAAGATTTGACTGGTGGCTTAACCAACCTTACTCGCAAATTGTTTTTTAAATACTTAATAGTTGAAATAGTTTTTGCAATAACGTCAGTCGTTTTAGATTGTGTGTCTGCTGGATGTTGTTGTCATGTTTAATATGTCTGCATTATGTCTCTGAGGGTGACACACATTTATGGAATTGCTTTGTCAAGGGTACATATGATAAACAGATTATTTTCTGTGTATGGCATACAGTTTTACCATTGATCAGTGTCGCATTAACCGTGAGATCGTTCATTAATCGAGTTACAAACATGGCACGTGTTAAGAAATAATGAAAGAATGTTAAAGCACCACCCGTCTCGTTCTAAGCACAAGATATAACAATGTCCTAGCAGAGAGTTTTTAAAAAATCGATAATAACGCGTGCACCCACTTACCGGCTATTGTAGTTTACCGACGCGTAAAGATTCAACAATTAACAACAATTAAAAGCAACATTACGAGCATAGTAGCATAATCATAAATGGCCGTTTACTACAAATATAAATATATCCTTTAGGCTACAGAACCATGTTTTGCTATATAATTCAGTCCTGCCCTAAGCGACGACCTCATGTTGCACCATTACATGGACGCTAGCGACTTTATTAACTCTTTAACCCTCGAATTTCCTCAAGAAAATGTCAATTTTCTTCATATTCATATTTGTAGTACAAGAGAAGACCATTTTTGAAAATTTATCATTGGAATGACTGGCACTGCATGCTATCCATTTGTCTAGACAGGCGCCAGCAAACACACACCCCCACCCTCCACCAGCCACGACCACCACCACCACCATCACCGCCATCATCACCAAGACCCACCACCACCATCACCACCACCACCACCACCACCACCACCACCACTACGACCTACACCCAAGACCATGCATTAACCCCACCAGAAACACCCACCCACCCACCAACACATAGCGAATTTCTTCATATTCATACTTGCAACCCCAGAGAAGACTATTTTTGAAAACTTATCATCGGAATGACTGCCTCTGACAGCTATCCATTTGTCTAGACATTGTGGTCGGAATGTGTGAGAGCGCGGTGTCTGAAAAATGGTATATAGGTTGGAGAGGGTATGTCATTGAGGGTTTAATAAATGTCACACTCGTATGTACACATGCTAATATGTGATATGGTGTGCTCTTGTGCGTGCGTAGATGCGTGTGTGCCGTGGTGTGCGCCCTTGTGCGCATGCGTGTGCAAGAAGACTATTTTTGAAAATGTATCATTGGAATTACTGGCTCTGCTGGCTATCCATTTGTCTAAACAGTGCGACAGCAAACACCACTCACCAACCACCCACACCGCCACCACATCATCATCATCATCGCCAACACCCACCACCACCACCTTCATGACCATCAGTGCCACTAACACCACTACCACCACCACCACCACTAACCAACCAACACCGCATGTTGCGGATTGCGACAGCTTGTTGTGGATTGTGGAAGCATGTTGTGGGTTGCAGGCGCATGTTGTGGATTTGCGGGCGCATGTTGCGGATGGCAACAAGTTTATGTACATGCCTGAACACACCTACACGCCAAAATGCATGCGTACATGTGCTGCCGCATGCGGGCTGCATGTTGCGGATTTGCAGGCGCATGTTGCTGCATGCGGCACGCATGTTGCAGATTTGCGGGCGCAGGTTGTTGATGGCAACAACTGTATGCACATGCCTGAACACACCTAAATGCCAAAATGCATGCATACATGTGCTGCCGCATGCAGGCCGCATGTTGCAGATTTGCGGGCGCATGTTGCGGATGGCAACACATGTATGTACATGCTTGAACACACCTACACGCCAAAATGCATGCATACATGTCCTGCTGCATGCAGGCCACATGTTGCGGATTTGCAGGCGCATGTTGTGGATTTGCGGGCGCATGTTGTTTATGGCAACCAGTGGATGTACATGCTTGAACACACCTACACGCCAAAATGCATGCACACATGTGCTGCCGCATGCGGGCCGCATGTTGCGGATTTAGCGGCGCATGTTGCAGATTTGCGTGCGCATGTTATGGATGGCTACAAGTGTATGTGCATGCCTGAACACACCTACACGCCAAAATGCATGCATACATGTACTGCAGCATGCAGGCCGCATGTTGCGAATTTGCGGGCGCATGTTGCGGATGTATGCACATGCCTGAACACACCTAAACGCCAAAATGCATGTGTACATGTGCAGCCGCGTGCATGCCATATGTTGCAGATTTGCGGGCGCATGTTGCGGATTTGCGGCCTCAGTACATATAATCCTATAAACGGTTCAAATTCAATCCCAATTCTCATCCCAGTTTAAACATCACAAAGCGGTTGGACGTGTAACTGCAGAGTAGTTAGGTAGCCTTAGGCAGTCAGATTTCTTTGAAGAACCTTGTAACTTGAATACTTGCTAGATGTATCCTATAATCAATATGCCGAGACACACATGTTTTGAATGTGATTCAACTTTTAATAGGTCAAATGACCTGAAGTGGCATAAGATCCAATTCCAAAACGATGATCTAGACAGTGAAGATGAAGAAATGACAGAGATGAATAGTGAAGATGATGAGCCAGTGGAGTCGGAGAGTGAAACTGGTGATGATTCAGCGGACATGGTAATTTTTTCTAGTTTTATTACCTTTAACTGGCTGACTGGCGAGGTGTTCCTGACATTCCAGGGATCTACATCCTAGCTAAATACTTTGGAAACGAATTGAGCAAAAGCTGATGCTAACACTGCAGTCAAATTATTTTCAAAATATTCACCAAATATCTTGGAAACGATTTGATAGAAAGTTGTTGCTAATGCCACAGTCAAATTTTTTTCAAATTATTCATACAACAATGATGCGCATTGCTAGCTGATGCCTTGTAAACAAGTATGCTAGTATACCTCATCCCTCGTGCCAGGCAGAGTTTGGTAGCGCTAGCATACATCATCCCTCCTCCTCCTCACTCGTCTGGCCTCAATTATGCGATCTCTACAGTCATTCAAGGGATCTACAGATCCTGTTAAATATCTTGGAAATGATTTGAGCAAAAGTTGATGCTAACACCACAGTCAAATTATTTTCAAAATGTTCACTAAATATTTTGGAAACGATTTGATCGAAATTTGTTGCTAACACCACAGTCACATTATTTTCAAAATATTCGTACATCAATAATTTGCATTGCTAGCTGATGCCTTGTAAACAAGTACGCGAGTGTACCTCATCCCTCCTCCTCCTCCTCCTCCTCCTCCTCCTCCTCATACGACCTCCATTATCAGACCACCTCTCTTATTATTTTTACCTTACATACCACAGTACCACGGAGGGGCGACGGAGGGGATACTAATTTGACATAGGAAGCTACAATTCGCGTTAGTTTCAAAATATTCAGTTATTTTCTATTTTTTCAAACCAAAATCGTGGCGCATTGGTAGTTTAAGTGAATAGTTTTGATACTAATTTGACATAGGAAGCTACAATTCACACTATTGCCTTCGTGCGCACAAACTCTTCAAAAAGTGCTGTCCAATGCGACACTTTGACATAGGAAGTCACGATTCCACCTAGTTTCAAAATACTTTTTACTACAACCACGAGCGAGCACATCGAAGACCTTATAAATACGTTAAACGATACAAGGGTGCTCGCCATTATTCGTCAACGATGATGATGGTGGACGTTGTTCCCACCATTTTCATAACAATTTGTAAAAGTTAATAATTAAATGACTGTCGCTTTAAAGACCACTCCTTAAATACGAGATGCATGATTATTATCTATATAATATTATATATACAACATCGCGTGGTTTACCTATATATTACCCACATAGCGATGTACTTTGCTCGTTTTTTTTGAAAATTAAATGACTGGTTGGAAGCCACTTAGTGTCATGTGTGATGGTTGTAGATGAAGGGTAACGCGTTTGCATACAACTTGAATGATTAAAAGCGAAACATAGATGCTTTATGCACAATAACGAGGTGGTCAGAGAAAACATATTTCCCTGGATACTATATGTAGTAGAGCAAAGTAGTATTAATGTAAATGTTAATGTACATTGGGCTAACATGGCCAGCAGTACACACTTTGACTGATCAGCCACTGGGTATGTGCGATGTCGTTGGTGTTCCATCGACATCCACGACACCATATGCCGACGGTCGAAATACGAGTGCGTCTGTAGGTGTATGATCAAGAAAACAGAACCTAAAGAGATGGTGCACACCTGCAAGGAGTAATATTGTCTATTACCAATCAAACAGTATCTGCATGGGTGTCCTGTAATCGGTGATACACCGACTGATATACAAAAAGCAAACATGACGCAGTTTGTTACCAAACTAACAACCACACCCGTATCTCAAAACACAGCCCTTTTCAGGGCCCACAAATCAGTCGAAAGAGAACTCTTTATCTGTTCAGAAAATAAACTAATGTAATACAGTTTTTACACACAACAACCCTCTTCACACATGCATACACAAGCACACATTCTGATCCGTCAAAAGTGGTCGATGGACGCTACTGGTCTAAATGGCCATCTGTACGCTATTGCTCGTGGTCAATTAATGCATTGACGTTGACTGGGAACGCATTTTGTTCAAATTTTTGAAAATTTAACAATTAAATGACTGCCACTTTAAAGACATAAATACGACAGATAAAACTATCTTTATAATAGGATTCAACCTCTAAAACTAGGAAAAATTACTGTGTACGTGTCTGAGTTTTGAAAATTAAATGACTGGGAAACACATTTTGTTCATATTTTTCAAAATTTAATAATTAAATGACTTCCACTTTAAAGAATCACCTTAAATACGTATATATATATATATATATATATATATATATATATATATATATATATATATATATATATATATATATATATATATATATATATATATATATATATATATATATATATATATATATACATACAACGTAGATCACTATTTCCCGTGTAAAGCAACGCTCTGATTTTTTTGGAAAATTAAATGACTAGGAGTTTTTTGATCTTTTTAAAAAATGTAATAATTAAATGATTGATGCTTTAAAGACATACATATGGTAGATAAAACTATCTATATAATATTATACAACATCGATCGTCAATGATGACCATTTCCATAACAATTTAGAAATTGTATAATTAAATGACTGCCATTTTTTAAATGACTTAAACCACGGAGGGGGTTGATGGTGACTAAACCAACAGGGGCTTAGAATCAATTATTATCAAAATATTCGTACAGAGATATCGCGCAAGAAGACGCCTCCTCATCCCTCGCGAAACCTCTATGAGTGACCACCTTAATGCATTTTCTTAAAGGACCTCCAGGCGAATAAATGTGCGCTCATGCAGAGAACAGTGTCAGCCAGAGGGCGGCCGAGATAGCATTCCTCAGCCCTTCTCCTCCGCCTCCTTCGACCTGCGTTATCAGACCACCTCTCTAACATACAATCAACTATTAAGTATTTAAAAACAAATTCAGTCAAATCGTTTTCAAAATATACATCAATGTCGAGCATTGACGTAATTCCTCACCCCTCCTCAGCCTCATACTCCCTACTCCTCCTATGACCTCCCTTATCAGACCACCTCTTAAACTCCTTCCTCATATTATCAGAACACCCATTATTTTTACCTACCATACCATGGTAGATAATCACGGGGGGAGGGGGGGGGGCACAGGCAACTAATTTTTAATGTAAAATACCCAACTTTTAGGTGTTAACATTTTCAGGACGTACCACGGAGTTTTACCATGAATATAATAAATATTGATTCGCAAGTGTGCGCGGATGTTCGCAATTCTTCTCAAAATCTCTATACCGTATGGGGCTGTTCAGCATTGTTCTCGAAATACATTTCCAAAACAGTGCGTAAACTATACATAAGTCCAAACATGTACGTAAATCCGGATTCACAAACTGTGTGTAACTTACGCGGGTGCCTAAATAGTATCGTAACTTACGCCACCTAACATCCAGGCCTAAGTTAGGCGAATGTGTTAAGTCCCCGAATTCTCTTTCAAAGTCCCTTTTACAGTAGCGAGATTAACGAAAATATGTTATTTTAAAGTCTCTATATTTATCTCTAATAAATTCCTCTGAGGATTTTACGCGTTTTGGACAACTGTGCAACTAATACTAACAAAGAGAGCTTTCAGAAAAGTGCAGAAAGGTGTATGTAATGAACGACTGACAATATCCAAGCTACATCGCCTGTTTTCGTACTTTGCTATTGCCTGCCAGCTGTTGCTGAGGCTTGCCCTTTGTTATGAAGCGAACTCAATCTTCAGAAATTGACTCAAAGTTAATAGATCATAGAACTATACCGTTTACTATGGTGGTTGACCATGTAAGCATTCAAGAATATCTTTTCATTTCGCAGAAAGCATATTGATTGGTTCCCATTTAGACTAATCAGGGTGTGGGAACTTAGGAAGGTACTTTGACCCGGTGTGTATGCTGAAATATGGGTGGGGTGAAAAAACCTAGGTGGTCGCTATGGGGATACACTATGGGATAGGCAAAACCTGGTTGGGCTATTCCCCCCCCCCACCCAACATCACCACCCTTACCCTAGGCCATGGAAAAGTCATGAAAATCACAAAACCATTATTGTGTAAAAGTATGCTATTGAGCTATAAGAATTTAATTTCTATGACAAATATAAAATGCATGAGATGCTATCTGAGCGCATCTAGATTTCAAAGGTTTCTCATTTACAGATATCATCTAGGTCACTCTGTGAAATTCCATGACGTTTACATGCCGTTCCATGACCTATATACGCATATAATACATGCATAAGTCCTGGTTATGTCAATTAGACATTATGAGCCTCTGCATAACCCGTTAATGCTTAAATTACTTCAAGAAAATTTCATTTTTATGAAAAGAAAATTTGTCTGTTTGCAGATGAGATTACTTTTTGAAAATGTATGACTTGACTGACTGGGTTGAGCCAGTCACTCCAGTGGCAAGTATTCAAAAGTAGTTTTCCTTTGCTCTGCATATGGATTCTTATTTCACAAGACCACTGTAGATAGTAGATAGCATATTGGGTATTACATTGTTAATACTTTAATACCACAGAAAATGGCTTATGAGACAGACATTTTAATTAACAGTAAGGTTCCCAAATAGGCTGTCTTACTTCTAGTAAGATTTATATGTAGCAGGTTCAAATATTTGATGTAGGCATACACATTTGTTCCACAACAGTTCTAATTCAGTCACTGGCTCAATCTGTCAATGCCCCCTACTTGGAATGAAGTCAGCTGAAAGCAATTCAAACTGACAGCCAAATAATGAGTGAAATTGAAATATAGACAATTGAAAACAAAATTACCTAATTCTGTGATTCATAATTATGCGTTCCTGACCCTCCTGGGTATCCTGTGGAATATCTTTTATTTAGGTGTTGATAATTTACAATTTGTTGCCTCAATTTTTCAACAATAAAGGCATGTCAAACAGTTCTCTAATTTCTAATATTGTTACAAGAGATTTATGATGAATTAATGACAGCTGAAAAATCCATATAAGTGCATGATCTTATATGGAATGGTTATCCTTACTGACATGATTGGTATTATCTGGCTAAATTTGTCATCGTCTCATCACTGTTTCTGAATTTTAAAGTAATTACATGTAGGTAAATTGTTGAATGTTCGGAAGCCAATTTGGCTGGGAGCTTTTGGTCACATAGGAAACGTCTTGGATATGTTAGACAGCAACAGTGTCCAGGTGAATTTAGCCCCAAAATATTCTACATAATCTTTTATTAATTTAAATATTTTGATACAAATTTTATCACTCAGGTTTCCAGGTGAATTAAAGTATTCAACAGCTTAACTCTTTGACACACATATCAATCCAAAATGTTGTCTGCAGTGGTCTTGAGAAATGCCCATTTGCAGACCAAGTTAAGGTAATTTTTGAAAACTTACAAGTGAAATGACTGGCTCAATTTCTTCAAAAATAGTCTCTTGGTCTGTAAATTGACATTTTCTTTGAGAAAATTTAAATTTTCTGGAAATACTTTTTATTTTCTTGAAGAAATTTAAGTCTTAAATTGTTAATCATTAATGCCCAAGAATGGTTTAGAAAATCAGAAAGTTTGATTATTGAATGCCAATTTGCACTTTGCAGACCAAGATTAACCTTTACCCCTCTGATGTCAAAATTTACAGTTTTCAAATTAATTTTAAAAAGGTGGTTAATTTTTCAACAAAGTTGATGGAATATGTTGCTCTGGTTGAAAAATGTAGCCTACAGCGGTTTCTTTGCTTGTGACATGGCACATGATAGACTATTGACATCAGAGTGGTACAGGTTATTTTAAAGAGAATAGTATTTTAGAAAATAGTCCACTGGACTGACTGGCTCTGCTATCGAGTCAGCCATTCCAGTGGTCAATTTTCTAAAACATCCTCTTGACATGCATAGACATTTCTCAAGACCACTACAAAGGCAGTTTCTCATTGAATTAACCATTCAAAACAACTGTCTTTTATTTTGCAGATGCCAGTGTGAGCCAAAGCCTACTGAAGCAGAGTCCATGTTTTAATGAGCATGATGAGGCGCAAGATGGACAGAACAATTGTTCATGATTTAAAAAGATCGGCACTTTTAAAAGACTGTGTCGATTAAAATGAATACATGTGCCTTGTCAGATTACCAAATTTCCAAGAAGCATTCGAAATGTAGAAATCAGCAGACTATGTCAAATCAGTGTGTGTTCTCAGGAAATCATGCTATGACAAACTGAACAGATAGATACTCTATGTGTGGACAGACAGAGCCACATACATATTGATAGGGATAATAATGCACAAGACACTTTTATCAGATCACACCATTAACATAGCCATGACAGCCTAATCAATTTTCATTCAACACGGATTATAAATACCTGTATGTACTGCATTCTATTTGTTTTAAACATAAATGCTACTGCATATGTGACTTGTGTTAAATGAAAGTAATAAACTAAGTATATATAGGCACAATAGTTGATTATTTTTCAGTTTTAGCATTTAGTGTTAGAGTTAAGTTATGATTTCAAGGATTTAAGCAAGTTAAACCTTTAATGTGTAAATTTGGGTCAAAATATCAAATAAATGCTTATTTAATGACCATTTGCAGGCCAAGATGTATTTTTGAAAATTTACCACTGGAATGGCTGGCTTGCTTATCGAGCTAGTCATTCCAGTGGTGAATTTTCAAAAACAGTTAAGGTTAATATATCTACTTTGTGGTAAGCCTGATTAATATGCCAATATATCTGTCCACGAGAGTTATCTCCCTTTTTAGCATTACACAGATTTTAAGTTAAAATTAGTAAAAATGGTCTTTTGTATATATAACTTTAAAATGCAGGATGGTATGAAAATAAATATAATTCTATATATGCGTACATGCATTCTCATGTCTTCAGACAGAGTATTCGGTTGAACATTTCCGGACATTGTTAGCTTCTATTGTAGGCAGCAAAGCCATATTTGGGATCAGACCGCAGTCTGGATTGTTTCAGTTACATAAAATCAGTCAACATATTGCTCTATGTTGAAATATATATTCCCGTGTGAGATAGAATTTGATTCTTTTAAGCACAGGTATGGTCACCTGTTCAACTGTTTGAATATTTAGTAGTCGAGGATGGTAAAGAATCGAATTTGTTCTTACTCCATGTCAATGTACAGGTTATAAGATGATTAGCTCGTATAAATTATCACTGGAATGACGGGCTTGCTTATCAAGTCATTCATTTCACCTTAAAGTATCTAAAATATTATCTTCTTTCTCCAGACCACTGCAGCTGTCATTTTTGAAATTTTCAATTTTCTTATAGAAAGTGCCGTTCTGCTGACCGGGAGATTATTTTTGAAAATTTATCAACGAAATGACGGTCTATGCCCACCTTGAGTGTTAACGGCTAACCCTGAAATTTCAGTCTCAAGGCGTGCAGATGAGCTGCTATATACCCTCATCTTATTATTAGCTCGCCTGGCCTTAGGCCAAGTGACCTTAAGCCATGGCGATTGTCTATCGTCTGGCTTTAAAATCATCATCCTCCTCATTAACCGATTTCTGGACAGACGAGCTGCTATGTGCATATATCTTATTAGCTCACCTGGCCTGAAAAGCCAAGTGAGCTTATGTCATGGCGCCCCTGTCTGTCGGATTGGCTTGGCGGATTTCAAGCTAATTTGGCTCCAAAGCCCCAGGTGTGTAGGCTTAACAACTTGTATACATAATTTTGATTGGTCAATTTTTTCGGTTAAAATGTTCGATTTTATGATAAATGTACCGAAAATTGTCAAGACAATACTCATTTACCGCTCGGCGAATTTCAAGCCTCGTTGGCTGGACGGCCCCTAGCAAAGTAGGTTCTATTTAAATTGTATTCCGAATTGTGGTTAGTCTAATTGTTTGGTAAAAATCTTAGGTTTTATGAAAAATGTTCTAGAAATTGTCAAAGCCTTCTTCTCCAGAGCTGCTTGACAGATTTCAACAAAATTTGTCTAGAATGTCCTTGTCATTGTAGGCTCCTTCTATGAGTCTTGAATCTTCCATTCAGAATTTAGCTTGGCCTTGTTTTGGGGTGAAAATCATAGATTTTATGAACATTTTACCAGAACTTGTCAATATGTATCTCCTTAACTACTTGGTGGATTTTATGCAAATTTGGCTGGACGGATTGTGTAGGTGTAGAATCGAGAACTAATTTTTAGTTGGTCGATTATTGGCTGACATCTTAGATTGTTTGAAAATGTTCAAAACCCTTTATCCCTTACCACTCTGATGTCAACATTTGGTGTTAATTTTTCAACAAAATTGGTGTAAGATGTTGTCATAGACAGAAACATAATCCACCAACATACTTGAAAAATGTACACCGGTTTCATTGCTATTGACATAGTAAAATATTGAATATTGTCATCAGAGTGATAATGGTTAAAACGTTACTCCTTAATTAATGGCCCAATTTCAATGAAACTTGGTTTGAATGCTTCAACATATCAAACGCTAATTTTTCTTTGGTCAATTCATCTTGTGACCATCTTGGGTTTTTCGAAAATGATCAAACGTGCCTATTTAAATGCAAATACGATAGTTAAATGCTAATGATCCAGGTGCGCGCCACATACCTCCTGTTAGTATGACTGGATGCTGTTGCTGTTTCCAATCAGTCAGAAGTGAGATAAACTGAACTTTAAAAGCCATAGAGGGATCTAATTCTAGCTTTGATCCATACATCTATAGCTAAGCTCCGCCCATGCGTTGCGCGTGTTGGGATCCATTAATATACTGTCAACCCTGAATTTTCAGAATTCCAGTTTCAAAGTTTCTATACAGGTAAGCTGCTGAATATTTTGAAGCTAATTTGACTTGACGCTGTTGATGCCTGTTCAGCAGAATATTTATTAAATAGTAAATCCATCAAAGACAGTTTGTACACTTACCGGACCATTCCACATATAGTCACTGCCTTACCCGTCCATTCACCCTCTACAAGCTTGTTTCAAGACTTAGATGTACGGCCACCATGAAACTTGGTATGTGGATGCAGACGATGTACTGAGTGTGAAAGGTAGGTCAGTGTGACCTAATTTTGACCTAGTTTTCACGGTTTACTGAACATGCAGAAAATATTTGTCCTGGCAGTGGCTGTAGCTTCAGGAGTTTTCGGTATATAGGAACTAACCTTGATATGTGGATGCATCTTAGAGAGGAGGTGTACGGTGTATAAAATATGTCATCGTGACATACCTTTGACTTACTTTTCATGGTTCATTGAACATTTCAGAACATGTTAGTCTGGGCTATAGCTGAAGATTTTGATATGCTGGAACTAAACCTGGTACTGGTGTAAGGATGTATTATATGCTGAAGGTGTGTCGCGTATGAAAGGTTGTGAGCTATTTGTCACGCTCCACGGAACACGTTTTTGACCTACTTTTCATGGTTCATAAGTGACATTGAAGTAAACAAAAATGGTATGTGGCTAATCTATGTATTGGCTAGAACATTGTAAAAGCCGAACCTGTCCCTGCTACCATAGTAACTATACAGGTATACAGCACATGTAAGCTGTTGAATATTTTGAAACTAATTTTTCTGGGTGCTCATGACTCGGGTACGTCATTAATTACATATATTAATTGTGACGTCAGCATACATATGCGGCATCATATACTTGAGTGACAGATTAGAATCATCCAATGTGACCGTACCTCCAACTTTCTTTAAGCAGGCTCGTCATGTGTGTGAGTGTGTGGTGGTGGTTGGGGTGGGGGGGGGTGTGTGTGTGGGGGTGGGGGGTGTGTGAGGTTGGACTCAGGAAAGACTGTGACCATACAATAAGATTCCATATCTGCATCAGTGTTAAAAAATCGGTGATAAAGAAAAAACCGGGGAAAAAATGTCCAGAAAATCTGAAACCTTTTCAGTTGTACAATGTGACAACAAACTGGAGGGCGAAGGTCTGTAATCTAATCTCTTCTCTTGCACGAAATTTACGTTCACTGTTTCAAGCGTCATAAGTTCTGCTCGTGAACAGTTAAACTTGTTTTTGATTCTAGTATTTGGAATCGTGTGTAGGCTGGACGTTTTCGCCACATACATACCATGCTGTGTGTATAGGGCTAATGCACATCGGAGGGTGGGGGGGTCTATTTCACCTCTTGTTTATGGACTTGCTAATTCACACACACACACATATATATATATATATATATATATATATATATATATATATATATATATATATAGCGGAATATTTATCGGAAATGCTGGTCGACCAGTATTTCCGTGAAATAGTCTCCAATTTTCGCCGAGTCTTCTCCAACCAAGTAGTTTGTACACTCGCAACACCTATAATAAGTTATAACGTAATCCTAAGTTCGTGTTTTCTTATTTCCAAATATTGCTTGCTAAATAGTCTATGAAAATTATATAAAAAATATTCAATCGTTAATTTAGAAGATAATGTTAATATTTATACAGTTCTAGATATATGTTGTCAACGGAGTTTGGGAACATGAAATTAAGTAATGTTGTGATACCTTTACCCTTCTCGGCGGTCTACAGACAGATTTGGCAGCTGTGACCTCGTTCTTGTTATAAGTGGCGCTCGTGAACAGCTGATTCGAGCCTCAAAACTCTAGAGAGCTCCGCGCCTAACTTACGCTTTTTGACGTAAGTTAGGCACCCCTTCTTGAATACTGAATAAGTAGGGGCGTAAATATGTGCGTAACTTAGGCATGTACGTAAGTTACGCACTCTTCGTGAACACGGCCCCAGATGATTAAATCAATTATAGATTCAGACACGTTCCGCAACATATTGTTCCGCTCTGATAAAGATAACTCTTAGAAAAAAGCATGTGATTATACCGAGGAATACTATGTAATGGAATACAATACATTCCTAAAATCCATTAAAATAATCACATTATAATGCCCTATGGAAATTAGTGTGCCAAATAATTAGCTTTAATTACGCGACAACGCCAATACCAATCCAGTTTGGTGTTTGATACGCAATTACATTTCCGTTATGAGCACATCGGAGCTTTCCAGTTTATCCATCCATCATATGACATCATACTCAACCACGTGACGTGCAGGACACGTCATAATCAATGCCGCCATGAATGGCGTAGATAAGTTGGTCACAAACGGGTAATTGATGACGGTCTAATCGATGTTGCACGAATTGCATGTCTTTACTATTTAATACACATGGTGTTGACTATTTTGAAACTAATTTGATTGGGTGCTGTTGCTGCCATAGGCAACAGCAGCAGTCAGTCAGGTCTAATCGATGTTGCACGAATTGCATGTCTTTACTATTTAATACACATGGTGTTGACTATTTTGAAACTAATTTTATTGGGTGCTGTTGCTGCCATAGGCAACAGCAGCAGTCAGTCAAATTCGTTTCAAAAGATTCAACAGTTTAACTGCCTAGTGTCCTTTAAATTGAGCGATCGATTCCATCATGGGCGAAGCATGAATCGAGATTAACTAAGAATGTGCTAGGTATAGCTAACTCTTGAAAGGCGCATTGGTTTCCTTTTGGCAATGTCTTCTTTGCCGATAATACATCGCAGCAATGACCTCAAATTTAAAATGAACCCTACTCTTCGATCCCATATGGTTTACATAATTGAATGTTAGTCATACACAATATGGATAAACAGTCCTGCTTCACCAACCAAAATGACGAACTAGGAGTGGATGCTTGATGACAAACTCGGTATGGATTTATGTCAATAATTTGAAGTACGCATTTGTCTAGGTACTAGAGAGGCTCGTGAGTGCAGAATGTACGACTATTCCTATTGTCCATAAGAAAAACACTCCCTGGAATTTCTTTGGCAGCCAAACCAATGCAATTGAGAATTGAAATTAGAGTATGTAATACGTCAAGTAAGAGCGATAACTCCTCAATTTATTATAGTGCGATTGAACAACCATATTATCTTGACAAATATGACAAATGTATGATTACAATTTAATGACACCTCAAGAATATAAAGATAGTAAGATAATTGGGTAACTTAGGCTCGTTTTATAAGTCGAACTTTCTGTCAAACTTTCCGTCGCGCCGCGCTAATTAACTGGCTGATTTTTATAGTGGACTGAGGCAGATTTAGCTGGCACGGCACACGAGAAGTTCGACTTATAAATCGGGCCTTAGTCTTAAAGCAAACTACGCTCGAATGAGCGGGCGAGATCATGCAGGTATGCTGAAGCTGTTGCCAATTCAATTCGACAACGGGCAAGTGGGCACCAGTAGGTACTGATGCCGTCCGGATTAAGAAAGGATTTCCTGGTGCATGGCAACTTGGGTGCATTGCAATGAACTCCTGAGAGATATGCTAGCTACTCTAGTGGACCAGGGCAACTACGAATTCCGTAATTTTACCATTCCCATGTTCTTCGGAATATTGTCCTTATGGGTTGACCCATTGCACAGTATGTCAACACCGTACATCGTGGGACGATGCATCTGCAATGCCAGCATGGTCGGCCGAGACAGCTTTAAAAGAACACTTGATTAGTTGGGCAGTATAGTATCTTAATCTTCAACCACGATTGTTCAATTGTCCGTTGATTGGGTAATCACTGTCAAATATATTAACCTCTTAATGATAATCAAATAAAGCCTGGCAACGGGGCATGGGCTGGGGCTAAACATGATAATAGTATTGCCTTGCACAGACGACATACACACACCGTGTGTTAGCGTGGGCTTTTCCAGTTTATCCATCTATCGTAGGACGTCATCATCAACTACATGATGTGTATGAAGACGTGATAATAAATGACGACATGAATGACGTAGGTAAGTATGTCACGAACGCACAATTGGTGACGGACTACGCGTTGTTGTACGAATTGTATGTACTCACGATCTAATAAAGATGATGTTGAATATGTTGAGACTAATTTGACTGGGCCCTGTTGCTGCCATTGGTCAAATTAGATTCAAAATATTCTATAGCTCACCTGTATAGTTTTCTGGAAATTGATAGTCAGGAAGTTCAGCGATTGATTGATCCCAACCAGTCCTTTGCTGACAAGATTTTTTGGAAATATATCTGCTCTAGGATACGACCGATGTATTATTGACACCCATCATCAAACAGAGAAAATTCACAATTACACGCATGGAGGTATATTGTCCACTTCCTACACCCATGACTATGTCTATTTTGGCATCGTGTGATCCTTTGGATAATTCTACTTTTCAGTTTATCCATCATATGACGTCATCATCAACTAAGTGACGTGTATGCTGACGTCATCCTCATGACGCCAGGAATGATTCGAAATAGTCCGTCTCTAATGCTTAATAGTCTGACACGTTGTACGAATTGTATGTCTTTGCTATTTAATAATCATACCGTTGAATATTTTGAAACCAGTTTGCCTGGGCGCCGTTGCTACCACAGGCAGAAACAGCAACCAGTCGAATTAGTTTCAAAATATTCAACAGCTTACCTGCACGGTTCTCTGGAAATTGATAGTCAGGCTGTTCAGAGATCGATCGATTCGAACGAGAGCCTGATGTGGGTGAAGCTTAGATAGAGATGGGCAAGGCCATCGCTAAAACTGGAACGGTTCATTGCCTTTTAGGCGGCACCGGGGTACGCGTCTTTACACACTTATATCTACAATTGTACATTCATTATTATAGAAAATTATGACTAGTTACTAATTATTTCATTGTATATTATACTCATTTATAGCATCTGTGGTTTCGGGCGTGCACTGTGCTTGGATCTGTCTACGTGGACGCCGTTCTCCGCGCGCATAATATATGTATGCTGCTAACACAACTGGATGCACCTCTGGACTAAGTATCCGTAGTACGGTAACCATATTGCCCATTACTATACCTGCTAATGAAACATCATACGCATTTAGTTTCGAATCACACCAAACATGGTCAAGCATAGAACTGTGTATTACATGACAGTGTCTAATTGAATAGAATCTACATATAAACATATATCAGGCAGGGCAATCAATTAGCAATCATTACATGAATGCAAACTGAGAAGATAATGATGGTACCGGCTCCATAAAACAGCTAATAGAGGTCGTTTCGCAGCGGATAAATTAGAACGAAAAGCCAAAAGAGTATGCAGGTTGTGATGAGCAACCATATTATTCAGTAGGCACTGAGGTGTGGACGCTGATAAATTGCCCCTTTACTAATTGAAGGCGCACTCGCGTTAATGCCCACACAGATACAATACATTATCTCGATTGAATGGCAAGAAATGGGTTTTCTCTCCCAATTCTGCCATTTGTATGCATAATACCGATTGGCCGGGATAATGTTATGCAATAGATCATTGTGGTGGTGACACCATCTCATAGACACATATCTTTATGATGCTTATGATTGACGGTCTTAGACAATCTCCAGCAATTGTCCAAATTAGTATGGCTAATTAATGCTGCGGCTACATGCCCCGCCATATTAGCTTAGTGCGATACATTGGAGATGAAGGATCTTAACGATAACATCTTCCACGGTATTATTGTATAGCAAGTAAATGCTTTATACCTCATGACGTCACGACCAAATTATGACAAATAGGAAATTAAAGCATTATATTAGTTGTGGACCGTGCTTTGTCCTTATATGGGATCTGCATAACAACTATTTGAGTACTTCAAAACAAAATAAAAATCTCAGTTTGGGTGGCGGACAATTGATTGGTATGCATACACCTATTTTTAAAGAACCGACACATTGTGTCCACACATTCCATTTCGTATGGTAAGTAGCCACCTGTTGTTTGCCATCAATTTAATAGTCAATAGATTGTCAGGTATTGACAGGTAATCTCGTTAGTCTAACCGATCTTCTTCAGATATGGGATACGACTGTAGCAAATTGAAACATAATTGTTTTTCAGCTGTGTGAAGATCAGTGGATGCCAAAGTATAAGGTATTAACAATCTATCACAACCCAGCTAGGGGAAAGGAGCAAATTTGCATAATTATGTAGATTAACTTCAGCCATTATCTGAAAAGGTAAAGTTTGCTATACATTTTAATCCACAATGCAAACATGGTAGGAGTACTATCTATGCAATGTTCTTATTGCCAGGCAATACAATCAGCATAGTATTGAGCTTCTAAATGCATTACTAGCATATTAACACCTATATGTGCCAGCATTGCCGAAATATGGATCTCGCAGCATAATGTTTCTTCGAAGCATGTTAACATGGGCACACAGACAACTGCGCATGCTACACGGGTATTTCACTCCCGTGCTGGTATCAATGGGCCGAGACATTATCATCAAGTTCATTAGGAGGTTAGATACATATTTACATTCATCACACGTAGATGCGCAACTTAGTCCATGTTTCCTTCAGGTATATATCGTTGTGTCTCGACCAGGTTTCCAGTTGTAATGAATACAGTAGGTCCGTATGTGTAGGTGGCATGCCATTTTTTCACAGGCATGAGCAGGCCACCGAGCATGACCCTATTAGGCATATTGTAGTGCGGAGCGCCATGCCGGGTACGTACCCGCCCCATTCGGCTGGTTATGAAACGGCCCGGTAGGGGATACTCCATGCTCATCCCTCCACTAGCCACATAAGGCCCGCGCACACACACACATATATATATATATATATATATATATATATATATATATAAGCTATTTGGAAGGAGAGCTGGCCCTATGCGCATGAGCGGCCATGATAGTTAAACAAACATTGACGCGCCAGACTATGGAGACTGGCAACTTATGTATATAGTTGCTCATATTATGGCGATTCAGTAATATTGGAACGTTCTCCATGATTTTGGTATGTTTCATTACTAGAATTGAATGGAAAATTCAAAACTCTGAACAGAAATTGAAATCGGTTCAGATCTGGCAAAGAAACGGTAAAGTTAAGACGGATTATTGAGAGCTTCGGCTAAAGCATCGACATCGCCAGCACGTGTACTTGATTGGGTGAGAGCCAGGCACGATTGCTCTAGCTACCTCGCCTCATACACAACGCGCACTCTGATTGGCATAACTCCCTGGTGCAGCCTCTCGCCGAATATAAAAGGCGCTCTCACAATGAGACTTAAACCGCGTGGGTGATCATCCGTAGGGGTCATCTAGAAATGTGAACAATGTTGGGTCAACATTTCAAATGGCAAGTTCACGGCGACCAGATTAATCACAATTATCACGAGTTAATACTATCACAGATCTTTCTAATTTCGTCCGTTTGCAGACCAAGAGAAGACTATTTTCTTAATTTACCACTGGAATGACTGGCAAGATAACCGAGCCAGTCATTTCAGTGGTAAGTTTAAAAAAATAGTCTTCTCTTGCTCTGTAATTACAAATACCAGATTTTCCATTTTAAGTTTTCCTGTTTTTTTAATCACATGGAAATTATCTAATTTCAGTTTCCAGATTACTTCATTCAGACTGCCCTCCCCTCTACCGCGATTAAGGGTTCCCCACACCTTATGGTATGGATGCACACACTCTACCCCCTCCACACCCCTTGGGTGTTCTGGGTGGGGGGCCCGATTAGAAAATTGTTAAAAAACCCTACAAGCTTGGAGAGAACTTTGGAGTACAATTTGCGAAAGGGTTATAAGTGGTTGGTTCTCGGGTTGGTTGTTCACTATGATGTCACATAGAAATGTGCGTATTAAAATGTTTTCAGTGTGTTCATGATTCTGATGAATGTAACTCCCAGCATTCATCACTCCAGTTGCTGCCGGTTTGCTTGCATCTATCTCGGACGTGGCGTTTCGCTTTGTTTTATATTTTCGACAACCTAAATGTATTTTCTCTTACGGCTAGCAGTTATCGAAACAAGACTATTTTTGAAAATTTACCACTGAACTGACTGGCGTGGTAAGCGAACCAGTTATTCCATCGAAAATTTTCAAAAATATATTTCTCTCGAACTGTAAATGAACATATGAGAGTGTGCATACAACAGTGGCTTGAATTGCAAAAAATGGCCATTATATGACAGCATTCGCAATCCACCTATTATTTCAAATAGCAACAAGTTTTAATTCTAAGTGTTTGCCGACGATATTTATTTTACAAACACTAGATTTTCTGTTCTCTAGTTTTCCTGTTTCATGTTTATTTAATCACATGGAAATTATCTAAATTTGATTAATTGTATGTGATATTCTTGACTATGTATGATTTTCATCTCTTAATATTTTTATTTCATAATTCTCACCTGGGTTCATTTTATAGATTTAATTATACAGACTGCCCTCCATCCCCTATCAAGGTTGCCCCTCCCCACCCATGTGGCACGGATGCACACTCATCATGCCATCCAATCCTTCTCTCACCAAAATCCCCTTTGGGAGATTTGGGGGTGAGAACAGAACATTTTGAAAATCTTCAACCCTAGAGAGAGCATGTAGGCTGCAATGGGGTGGGGTTGGGTGGGGGGGTGTATGGGGGTTGGCTCCTGGGTTAATAATTTGGAAAATCAGGTGGTTCTGGGCTCCTCGCCCCGGAAAATTCTGATAATTTGACTCTGAGAGGCCATTTCAGCCAGTATTTCTAATAAATTGGCTTAATAATTATAGGGGTTGTGGCACTGGCTGGATTGCTGGATGTTTGGCTTCAACACTCGTGTTTGCAGGGGCCATGGGTTTTAGCGGGGTTTTTTCTGGGAGGCCTTGGTGGGGGGGGGGGGGCATGGTGGTGGCGGTAGAATTGATTTCCCCCCTGATGTGATGAGGATACAAACTTAATCTCTGACCCAACTGTGGAAGTCCCTGAATCCCCATCCTAGCCCCAAGTGAAATAAAGTGACCCCCTCCCACCCACTCTTACACTGCACCCGCGAACAACAGCTCATTAGGCTGCACCAGGTGCCGCATACATCCCTAGCAGCATCATACTTTTTATACTTTTTTCACTTTTACTTTCATTTCGCAACCCCTCGGGGAAGCACCTCAAGAGTCATGGCTCAAATACATCTAGGTGTAAGCGGCCAATAAACCAACTAAAAGCAGACTCAGTTAGTATCCTGATGAAAATCTTTATCGAGAGCAGACGTTGGTTGCTGAGCAGCGATTTAGCTTGTCTTAGTAGTGATAACATAACCTTTTCGATCGTAAGTCCGGGCGGAGGTATTTATTGCGTCGTATATTAGCAGCTGATATTCTATACCTACTATCTTTCTACATACATCTTTCTCTCTCCTTCTTTCTCTTTATTCAACACCTTTTCACATATATTTAAACGCACATGTAAGCGTACACTTGACGCTCGAATTCTTTCATCCCAGTTAGATGTCGAACGGAACTCTATCGCGAGTCGTTTTTCCCAGCAACAGTACGTGACTGGAACACCCTTCCAGCACATTTTACTATATCTAATACGCTACCAGAATTCAATACCAAACTAAGCGCAATGTCCCGTATTCCGAGTCCCCCTCCGTGGTATTACCTCGGCTCAAGGGTGGCTAATATATTTTTAAGTAGGCTTCGTAATGGCTGTAGTGGATTAAATAGCCATCTATTCGATAACTTGCTCTCTGACTCTGCCAGCTGCGCCTGCAGCTATCCTGATGAATCTGTTAAACATTTCCTTATTTACTGTCCATGTTTTAACGAGCAAAGAACTACCATTGAAAATGAGCTTGCCTCCAACCAAATCTCCTCCACAACACTAACCACCCAGCAACTTCTATATGGCCGCGCTGACGTTGATGTAGAGTTAAACATCACAGATGCTACCATTCTATGGCAATATATTACTGACACCTGTCGGTTTAAATGGCCTACAGTAATTACAAACACCACTTATGGATTGTGTCGACAAATCTATAGCCGTGGATGTTTCTATATGGCCATGCAGTGTGGACCAGCACGGGTGACTACAGCACATCGAGCTCCTCCTTTCTCCGTATACCGCCTTGTGATTTGCCAAACCATGCTTTTCTCCTTCTCGCCTAGATTTTCTTCTGTCATCATTAGGCTACCTGCAACATCTCTCCTCCTCCTCCTCTTCCTCCTCCTTCTCCTCCTCTTCCTCCTCCTCCTTCTTGTTCTTGTTCTTGATCTTGTTCTTGTTATTATTAATGTTATTGTTGTTATTACTGTTATGACCTTGGCAATATTATTATTCGCCTCTTGATTTATGTAATGTAATATATGTGTACGTAAGTGGACGCTAATAAGACATGTCTTATTGTGCTCCCACATAGACTAAAATACACTTTGTTTAAATCAAGCGTACACTTAAACACACATCTAAACGCTTTAGTTTAAAGTAGTTTGGTTAAATGTAAGCACGTTAATTTAAAGTAGCTTAGTTAAATTTAAACACGGACATTTAGTATCAAAATATAACGATAGCGTAAACAGGAGCTTTCCGCGACATCACCGCAGATACGTTGAAGGCTCGATCCACGAAAATCAACTCATTATTTTAACTAATTTTCTAAATACGTCAAAAATAGCATTTGTAAGCACACCTACACATACAAACCTTAGTCATAGCAAACAAGTAACTAGCAAAAACCAATACTTAGGCAATACTTAGGCATTAATTACAGTAATATCTAGATAAAACGTAACAACTACTGAGCACCACCTGTGGTATTGGACTATAACCAGTACCAGGTACTAACGGAAGTAGGCGAGGTGGGAGGGGTGGCGAGGACATCGAAATCCCCGACACGGGTGAACAGGTGGTCCAAAGAGCCGTACTTGTACTCACAAATATCGGAGCTGCCCTGCATCGACATGCTAGCATGCCTCATCAGAAGAGGCGCAGAGACTCCCGTCTGAGCGAGGGCCAGGGGGCAGCAGCCCAAGGGAGGGCACCAACTGCGACAATCCGCACAAGAGGGCTAAGGCAAGCCCTCCAAGAAATGTAGTCCAGACACAAGGCGCAATGCGCAGGCGCAAGCAGGTGAAAATTGCCATCGCCGGATACAACCACATTGGCAAACAATCTATACCAGCAATATATAAACTGCTAGTACACGCCATTGGCACTGCCATATGGCTTGAGTACGCAGACGAGGGCATAGTGGTGACCGCCAACAATGAGGATCAGCACCGGCGCCTGCTGGAGCTGAAGACTCTCGGGACGTTCCTGGTCAAGGTCACAACCAACGACAAACAAAAACAAAAATCAACACAAAGGGCAGCCAGTGACATCACTGACGTCCCAAGGGACTACAGTGACGATTACATTATGGGTGCCCTCACAGAAAAACCATCAGCTGGGTAGTGCGCATAGGAGGAAAAAGCCCCAATCTCACCTATGCCGTCAAACTGGTATTCAACACCAATGAAATGCCAGAAATGGTCAAACTTGCGGGGCACGTATATACGGCCAAACCCTCCGTACCACCACCTGTACGCTGCTACAACTGCCAGTTGCTGGGACATGTAGCAGAGCACTGTCGCAGCAAACTGGTTTATCCAATATGCATTGGCGTGCATTAGCGCAAAGGATGCGCACTCACCCAAAAATGCAGGAACTGCAGTGGTACGCATAGCTCTGCTTATCTAGGCTGTCCAGCTCTCAAGATGGCCAACGACATCAACAGAGTCAAGGTATCTGAGGGCATCAGCCACTCGCAGGCCACAAAGATGGTGTGCGAAGAGCACCTATCACCGCCCTCCAAGAGGCATGCCGCTGCTTCACATAGCATGGCCACACAGACGTGATCCCTGCCCCAGGGTACAGGCCATCCAACAACGCATTGGATAAGGGTCCGCCCTGGCCAACACCACGACCAACACCCACACAGCAATAGCACCAGCACCAGCGCAAACACTACCAGCGCCAACATCAACAGCACCAGCGTCAGTACCATCATCAGCGCAAGCAGCAACAACACTAGAGTAATCAACAGCACCAACAACAGCAAGTGCACACACATCAGCAGCAGCACAGGCACCAACAGTTGACATATCAACTGTACACCCCCAGACGGCTAGACCTGGGCAATCAACCCCCTCTGGGAAACATAAGAAGGGATTCAAAGCCAAAAGGGCCATATACATAGCGCCACCAAACTCCAAACCAGCAGGCGGATGGTCAAGAAGATCCAGTTGTTGACCGGACCACTGCGAAAGAACATACCCGCACACAGGGAACAAACAGGTGGTGACTGACATAGACCACATTGCCACCTTCATGGCAGCCATTATAAAACTATGCATGGAAGGTGCAGAAAACAGTGAGAAGACAAAACAAATAAAAAGCCTGGCAACAGCGTTTCAGGCCACGTACACAACCATGACGCAGTATTGGGTGTCAAAATAGTACAGTGAAATTGTAGAGGATCCAGACCTACCATACACCTAGATGAAATATGGAACACATTCCACAAAAATCAAGATTTCCCTGTTATACTGTGTCTCCAGGAAACGTGGCTTGATCACACCCACAAACTAAAAAACAAGGGTACAGGGTAGAACACCAAGACGATCAAACAAACGAGGACGGAGAAGACACTGTTTATGCTGATGAGGCGGAGATGGACGGGGGAGGGGTAGCTTTATTATGAGATATTATTACTAGATTATGATAAACTGCCAGACAATTTAGAGGGAGAGGCCTGGGGGACTTCAACTCTCATCACACCCTATGGGCGGGGGTGGGTGTGTGTGGGGGGGGGGGGGGGTTAGCAAAACTAAGAGGAAGATCCTCGAAAAGGTGATTGGCAACCACCACCTCATTATTCTTAACGATGGCAGGACCACTAGTCTAGACATCAATAAAGACACAGGGTCGGTCATTGACCTAAGCCTGACAACCAGGGGACTTCAGCCAATACACAAAGGCAGTCATACACACCGCCTGCACGTGCGTGCGTGCCTGCGCTCTGAATTGATGACCCAGAGTGCGTGTGCACATGCATGTAAACGTGCTTGGGAACACGTATAAACGTAACATAACTTTATAAAAAATATCTCTGTCTGCACAAAAACACACTAAAATAACATATTAGGACAAAAAGATGGTGCAAGACCCTGTCTGTCATGAATTGATGACTCAGGGTCAGCAAACAGTTTTTAAAACTAACACACACACACGCACGCACGCACGCATGCACGCACGCACGCACGCACGCACGCACGCACGCACGCACGCACGCACGCACACAGACACAGACACAGACACAGACACAGACGCACGCACGCACGCACGCACGCACGCACGCACGCACGCACGCACGCACGCACGCACGCACGCACGCACGCACGCACGCACGCACGCACGCACAAATGAAAAGTAATAGCAATATTGAACAAAATTCAAGCAAAGAGGCCTGCGCCTGAATGCGTACGTACACCTGTAAATGTCCGTGTGCGTGCGTACGTGCGTGCGTGCGTGCTGTAGTACATGCCGGCGTAAGTGCGTATTCGGAGTCGAGGTTAAAGTCATTCCATCTCAAGTGCACTGACGTCTCCGTCGGGGAACTGTCCACGACGTCCTCACAACCGAACAGGTCAACCCACTTCTCAGACGATATTCGTCCATAATGTGTTGCTATGTACGACGATAGCGGTTTGATGCCCTGTCTCACGAACTGATGGCACATAGTCACCCGCCTATCAATAATAATAACAGTGACAATAATAAGGATAACAATAATAATAATAATGAAAATAACCAAAATCATAATCAATCAGAATAATAATAATAATAATAATAATAATAATAATAATAATAATAATAATCAATGCAAACCAAACAACACTCACTCTCACACATATCTCCTCTTCTATCTCTTTTCACTCGTATATCAGCTGTTAATATTGCGTAAAAACCAGTGCCAAAATATCGACATTATACAGCGAAAATACAACAACAACAACAACAACAACAACAACAACAACAACAACAAAAACAACAACACCAACAACAACAACAACAACAGGTCCACGTGGCCTAATCAATAATTGCCCAGGAGGTCGAAAATCCTAGTGCTGTCAAGCTTCGTTAAGCTAGACGGTACAGTCCCAATCTAGGACGTTACCCATCTCCATTGCGGCACTAGGCCCTTTGCCTGCCGAAACCAATCTGTTTAACTGAAGAATTTTGCCACGGAAGCCAAGTGGATGATCCTAATCGGCTAAAAATGCGCATAAATGGCTCAATAACGCTAGTTAACATCAACAACTAACCTCTTATACAAATACGCACTGCCGTGGCGTGAATGGGACCTGCTAGACAGGGCCCCGATATACGCCATTAAAATCCATACCCGCACCCCCCCCCCCCGCGTGACTCAGTTAGAAGGGAGGTGGCTTCGGTCCGAATTGGAACTCGTTCCCTATCTGCCTACTGCATAGCGCTCGCGTTCTGCAATCTAGACCAACGCAGCTTATTACAGTCAGGTTCCCTCTCAGGACAACCGCGGCCCTCACCACACTAAGTTGTTGGACGTTCCCGATAGATCAACAGGGGCAACATTCTAAAATAAAAGAAGGCTCTGTATGCTCACCACTGTCACCAGTGGTGCCTTCATTGCAGTGTAAGACTTTTCGACTGTTACCAACCAAATCAGCATGACAGTATGGCGGTGTTCTTAAATGTCTTGCCAGAATTGTCGTACCACGACAGAAACGGTGGTAATAATCAATGGACGCATCCAGTGTCACTGAATTCATGTTTTGACCATAGCCTTGACAATGACATTGCTTTATGCGCAGTAAGAGCTAAGCGGCGTGGATCGTCTTATGCCGAGAAAAAAAATCTACTAATATGTACTTACCGTCTCTACACAATGGAGGCATCCGTCACTCTTAAAGCCCAAGCAGCATAACGGTACTACGGTGAACTTTGCATTAAGTGCTATGTGTTGATCTGTTGACCACCAGTTATGACATTATTCTTCACTGTTCTTGAGTATGACACATACCGGCCAACATCCAGCATCCTGCAGTAATTCTCCAGGCGGCAGCTACACCGTGCATCAACTCATACCGCAAGAAGACGGTGTAAAGACAACATGTGACATTTTAAATTTCACTGATAAATAATAGGTGCACCATATAGAAACATATCATAGTTACGTTATACCGTTATTAATGAAAATAGTACCGCATTATGTGGTACCGTAAGGTCATATGCGTCATCCGCTTTGGTATGGTATTGTACATAATGGTATGCATTGTAAACTGTGTCAGCAATTAAAGTTGGCCTTATACTTCAATGAATGTATAAGTGTAATTAGGCATTCTGCCCATAATATTAGTTAGAATTAAAAACTAGAAACATATTTGGACCGCAGTACACCTAGGTTACATTATATATCAACAACAAATGCATCACCATGTTTCTCCCAACGGCACCAATTTTGCATTAAGGCCGCTGCTCCTGCTCTCTCCGGAGAACATGACATGCGGCCGCTAAACCTAGAACTATGATAGCTCGATAGGATAGGTTTTGAGCTAGCCTAGGGCGATTACTCTACAATACTGATAATTCCAATGTTGGCCATTCGTGTTAAGGCCTCCTAAATTAAAGTAAAGGGTGCCTTTGGCTAAGCTCTGCGGCTCTGAAGCTACCACCAGACAACATGTTGGACGCTGTTGGTCTGAGGAGAGATTCTACGTGGGGTATTGGCAACGGTACCGAGCATCCTCCCCAGGAAACGTAGTCATCAAAAACAATTGGTGCCACGCCGTTGCGGCCTAAAATATATGTTTGGACTTAAAACTTAAACCGTAGTTTAGGCCAACATAAGGTCCGCACAACTCAGAACGGTACCAACTAAAATAGATCTTTAACCTACACACGATGCCGGTGCTGAATCCCATAAGGATCAGCCCCCCCCCCCCCGCCCATGTGTACGTGTACACCGTCACACCAACATTAAAATAACTGCATTAGGATAAAAACACATAAAACAATTTTTCAACTTTGTAGGATAGGAGAGCAGCCATTTTTACTGTTCTCCTCCACCGCTTCGGCGTTGAAAGCATTTCTCTTTTGACGGAGGTCAGCGCGAGGCACTTTCCTCTCGCAAAATTGTGTATTCCGATTCATGTATGTGTTACGGGTAACACATTTGCCTCCTCATTTTGAACGTGGGATCTCTCTCTAGCCATCTGCTCACAGACGATGCGAGTACCTCCATCCTTCCCATGCATTTTTATAGTCGGCTTCCCACTGGTTGCCTTCTCGCAAGGCGCCATGGTGTGTTACCGTCGTAAATTTCCTCCCAAGCCAACGGTAAGGATGCAGTCATCCTTGGCACTTTAATGGTGTGGGCTCTCCATTTGTATGCTGCATGTTTCATGTAGGACGCTTCACTCTCTTCTATTTTACTTTCTTCCTCCGATGCGGTGTTGTAGGCATTTTCCCATGACGGAGACCCGCGCGAGGCACTTTCCTCTTGCAAACCAATAATTTGTTGCCAGCCTGAGGCAGATATACAGTATAATAAACCAACTGACGGTGCCCTGTTCGGATTTTCCCCCACAGGGGTACCTTTCACGATACCCTCTATATATGACTAGATCGGTTAGCTACCACTGACGAGATATAGAATTAACACACCACTTTTCGTTTTCACATGCACCGTCCGTCCTAAGTAGCAAGAAAACAACAGAAAACGTTTGCTACTTTTTAATTAAGTAAAGTAAATGTGTGTGCTAGCACTGTTCTTTCCACCTTGGAGATGACGGCTAGGCACAACGGAGACACGAACAGCCGGGATGATACGGTGGTGTTCAATGTTCGCGGCAACGACTGCACGAGCCCACTGGAACGTAATCATTCCACCGGCCCTGGAGGTCGGTTTTTGTGGACACTGGATACGCACGGCGACCGCTCCCCAACCCCGAGGCTGACTGACAAGCAGCAGCAGCACCGGATGTGGTGGCAGCACCGCCCGGCTGCAGTAGTGGCGGAGCCACGTGCGCCCCCGGCGGCTACAGTATCAACAACCGATCTGGTCTAGCACCAGGCCGTGGGATAACATTAAATGAAGTGCTGTATTTGGTTTTTGCCCATGCCTGTCTGTGTCGACATCAGTCATGCCATGAATGCGCTCATCCATGAGTGTTGAAATGTGATTACAATGAGCAACACACACAGATTTAACACAATTCGAATAAAATATGAGGAGACATGCAAGACTCTCAAAGCAATCTGGTCAGTAGTATATACGCCATCAATGTTGAAGATACTAAAGGGGATGAACGGCTACTTCTTAATTGAATCGGTAAGCACATCTAGACTTTTCTTTTAGATACGTTAGCATCATCAATTACAATTGATGATGCATATTTACAAGTCGCCCAGCACCTTCTATTTCAGGGATAGGGATATAGCTCGATAGCCACTGATAGATCAAATGGAGAACCCCGAATCTAAATTCGGGTACGACTTTTGCACTATTCTGCCGACACTCATTCGCGACACACCTGCTCCCTGGGCAGCAAGCTAAACAGTATAAGCCGATTCACAATGGACACGTGTTGAGAATGAAGGTGCAGTCCTTGCTGATGATATCCATTATGTGTTTGACGCAGGTGCTCTATTACAACCTGTGCCGCAGTCGTGTGGATACACATTTCAAACTATTTGTTGAAGATACGAAAAGTATGTCACATGCAAATATAGGAAAGCGATGATGGTGTTTGATCGCTTTGGCGAAGGTCCAGATATCAAAGATGTGGCACATAAGAGTTGCAGTCGGGGATTAGGTACATTATTGTTGTACTGACTCGACAGATAACGCGTCTGTAGAAAACATATTTTCTTAGCAATAAATTGAATAAGAAACAGCTTCGATCTTAAGCTCATGTCGTGATAGATCTTGATCCTCACCGATATAAATGAACACCAGAGAAGTGATGCAATTATGTTGCAATTCAGTCAGGGTTCATATATTTGTTGACTGTACTACATCATGAGCAATAAACTACGATCTTTAATTTGTGGTACCATTACATACTGCATAAACTACCATATGTAATCCAATGTGTCGTGTTAATAAGCCACAGTGAACCTTTCCAGTGTTAGCTATGTCAAGCCCATCTCTAGCTAAACTCCACCCACGCTTGGTCTATGTTGGGACCAATCGATCACTGCCCTCTCTGAATCACAATATCCAGCAAACTATACGGCCGTTGAATATTTTGAAACTAATTTTACTTGGTGTTATTGCTGCCTATGACAATGTTTATTAAATAGTAAATACATACAATCCGTCAAGCAGAAGACATGTTCTCGTATTGAACTGAGTAGAAAGCATTCGCTACCACTTTGAACACATATTGGGTTCTACTAGGAAATGCTAGACTACGTTCACAGACTGCGGCTCTTGGAACAGGGAAGTCTTCGCCGAAATGGGTTGAGTCGTCAGGGTTCAGTGTCCTTAACAGAATAACAGAAACACGCACCTCAAACTGTTGTAGTATTGCTATGTATCGATGGAATCTCGAATTGCTGCCAGATTACTATTCTTTACTGCCACTTGAAAATACAAATTGGGCAGACCTTGGAGCCAATAAAGTTGTACGGCAATCATAATAATGTCAACGACCATCATCTGCATGCAACTCACTAACAGGTTCCTTTCTTCTCAAACGGACATTGCCAGACAACCCATCTCCTCATGAAACGCAGATCTCTAAGATTCTGCCTTTGATTTATTTTCGCGCACTGCTCTGTGCGATACTGCGTAATACCTCTCAGAACTGGAGATTCGTCTCGTCAATTTCAACAGCAGCGGTGGAGAAATTTAAAGGTGGAAACTCATGGTGCACATTCTCCATGTAACTTCGTTTTACAGTTTGGCGGTGTAGCCAATTCTGTAGATAGAGTTCATTAACCCTGAATAGACTAGCATTACGGATATAATCATTTCTCTGGGGTGTCGAATCAGGCAATGGCTCCCGTATATATCCGCAATGATTCATCTTGGAAAAGACACATTCCTCCACTATTCAAATCTGAAAGGCGAGACATTGCATTCATCATAAGTTGTTAGCAGCATGGATACTTGTTTTGCATTGGTAGTTACTATGCCAACCGGTATCAATTCGATATCCTCTAGAATGGCATCCAATCTGTATTTTCTCCACACAATCTTCGGAGCCAATAATTGATATTTACGACAATTTAGTAGGATATAAATCCATTTTGGGGCGGCCCTGTATTTTTGCAATGACCTTGCTATTGAGACCTCGAGATAATGACCTCAGTCGACAGGATATTCTATGAAAACGCACGTTTTATCACCAAGATTGTTGCACTCGTTCATCTACATCTTCAGTACTTGTCTTAATGTATTTTTCGATTTTAGTTATGATCACCATGAAAATTGTCAATTTCAAATCGCTAAGGATACATGCTTAGCAGCAGTCAGATTCTTGAGTTTGAGAAACAATCTGGAAACAAATATTATAGGTAATCCAGTTCCACATCCACTACACTGTGGCCCAGACTATTGCAATTTCATGAGTATTATGTTGAATATTTTGAAACTAATCTGACTGTGAGCCAGGCTCTCTATGACCGCAACGATCTCCTTTCAAATTAGGTTCACAATGTGCAATAGGCTATCTGGCCACTGAGCTTCTAGGAATTCAGTGTTCAGAGGCTTAACTTAGCTTTGCTGAAAGAAGGATAGAGGTCCTATGTTTACAAATCGCTTAGAGTAAATTGAATTGAATTCTATTAACTGGTATTGTGTATCTAGATCTAGTTTACGAATAACAGCGATGCTAACTCACATGATAAATTATACGATGTCTGTAACATTAGCATACACATCGCGAATGGTAAACTCACTCTAATCGTTCTTATTCAAATTGGCAATGCAATAGTATATGCGACAATTTATTCTATAGTGTCGGAATGGCTCTTTATAATAGACATGTTGAGATTCATTAGCTGTCATGGTGAAGACATTGAGTGACATAACAAGCCCCTTGAGACTATTTAAGATAAAGTTGCGTTCTCGGGTGTTTCACGTTTGATGTAATTTATGCAATTCAAGTGTCTCAAAGGCTTTGAAGCGATAGACCTTGGAGCTTCATTAGCAAACCCAAGTTCTAGAATGTCCCGTATTTCTCTACCAGAGAAAACATACCGAACCAAAGTTGTGACCCTTTGAAAATTCATGGAATTATGAGAACGACAAACTGCTGTACTATCGATGCGAGTGGTACCGTGAAGCGATTGTAGTGCCAGAGCACGTGGATGGAGCCGAACTGTTACTCATGTATATGGAGTCAAAATACAATAGGCATAGTCTGGCAACTGTATGAATAGTATGTATTTGATTAATTAAAAATTAAATAAATATTGTGTTGAATATTTTGAAACTAATTTGCCAAAAGAATTCAAGCGTTTATCTGCATTCTTGGAATCCAGAATCCAAAGTATATAATTTGAATTCAACAAGCAGAAAAAGATGGAGGTGCTTAAAGATGGGCGGAACATACATAGACATGGATAGCTCTAATTGATATATCCGATCTGTCGCTCAAAAATATGATGTTACAATACAGTAAATCGCATATAGGCTACCACCACAATCAAAATCTATAATAAGTGACGTATCTAGCTCCGTCATGAACATTTAAAAGTTAGTCCAGTGTACGAAGTGCAATCTTTACCATTTAAAAGAGTGCAAAATGAAACTATCAAGTTATGTTCATTGTTCATTTCATACAGTAGTAAATATACTATCACTGTTAATAAAACCCACCCGGAAATGAATAGGAATAATTTGAGAAAAAGCTTTCACTTGCTCTAGTAGTGCTTAACTGGGAACCAATTAGCGACGTCGCTGGCTCTTCCCACTTCGCTGTGTGCCAACTGCCCTGTGGAGATAGTGCATACCTTAATATACACCTGTGCAAAAGTTAAGCACCACCCTATTTTTACGCACATGCGAGGGTATATTCATGTGCTATGAAGAAAGCAATAGCATACACATTTATGTACCCATCCATCTTAGTGCAAGAGGTAATAATGCAACTAAAGGAATGCTGATTATGATGGTGGGGAAACACGGTATGTTTTTGTTTGAACTTGAAAACGAGGCCTGGATATGGTTACGTTGACACAACTGACAACTATTGCCCTACAGTTGACACACGTGGCTAGATTGTCATTAATGGTGTCTGAAAACGAAGTTTAACATCTGTGCACGAGTTTGAGACTGTCATTATTAATACCGGGTATATCCAGCTTGTGCCTGGATGACGGCCTGGACACGACGTCTCATGCTGGTCACCAACCGACTGATACGCCATTGTGGTATTCGTTGCCATTCAAGATGGAGTGCGTCTGTTAATTCCTGTAGGTTCTGCACAGGAGAATCCCTCATTCTCACCATGTTTCCCAGAATGTCCCAGATATGCTCAATAGGGTTCAGGTCAGGGCTCCTTGCTGGCCATGGTAGGGTTTCGATGGCATTCTGGCGGAGGTATTCATGCACAGCTCTAGCACGATGTGGTCGGGCGTTGTCATCCATGAATATAGGGTGGGTTCCAGGTGCATGATTTACAAAATGAGGGACCACAACTCTAACCAGTATGGAATCTTGATATATTTGTCCATTTAGTGTTCCAGGTACAGTCAACGGATCCAGCTTACAATCAAATGAGATGCACCCCCATATCATAACGGAACCTCCACCAAATGGAACTTCTTCCATGATGTTACGTTGGTCGTACGCCGTGCGTCTGGACCTCCATACACGAGTTCGACCATCTGTGCCATGAAGCAGGAACCGACTTTCATCGGACCAGTGTACCCGTCTCCAGGATCTCATGTTCCAGTGTCTTCTTTTGTTGCACCACCTCAGACGCTCCTCTTTGTGGTGTGCAGTGAGGAGAGGACGTCTGACAGGTCTCCTAGCTTTCATGCCAGCAGCATACAGTCTCCTTTTGACGGTAGACATTGACACTCTATTGCGCGTTTCCCATTGCTGGCTGAGCACTCTGCTGTTGGTGAATGGAGATCTCCTAACAAGGCGTACTAGGGCTCGATCATCACGGGCAGTAGTCTTCTTCGGTCTTCCAGATCTAGGCCTGTCCTTCACCTCGTTAGTTTGCCCATGTTTTGCAATCAAACGACTGATTACAGTATGGTTAATGTTCAGCTGTCTGCCAATCTCTCTGCATGACATACCAGTGGTATGCATGCCTATGATTTGCCATTTCACACGATCACTTAACCTTCGTCTTGCCATAGCGGTTCACAATCAAGAGCTAATTCTCTCTGTACAAATAAACCACGGTCATGAACACAAAATTCCTAATCTTGTCGCCTAAATCTGTATGTAATGTTCTACACCTCAAACTGGACTTTTACATAACTGAACACGTGTGCTGTTTCCCGCCACGCACGGACATCAAGCGGCGTGAAGTCATGCATGCATGTGCATTTCGTACTTGGAATTATGTCAGCTAACGCGGGGACAAAAAGTATGGCAGCCTAGTTGTACCATCATGTTTCTACGTTCTATTGTTTTTGCTGGTGCTTAACTTTTGCACAAGTGTATATAAGGACACATTACCTGAATATAGAATGTACCAATATTATTCTCCAAAGGTGCTGATATAGAGAGATTCCCTCGCTACTGGTAATTCGCTGTTGGTAAAATTGAATATGCTATATACATTCTCGATGGGCTAAGCTGTGATGCAAACAGGACCTCAACAATACCGGTCCTGTCTGCGCTAAAGGTTTCAATTGTAACTGAAAGGGGACCGAAAAATGAAAATTTAGTGCAATGTACGTGATTAAAATAATTAATTTGATATTGAATCAAAAAGATATTTTTTTACAATTGATTTAATGCATTATAAAATGGTATCATTTAATTATGTGAAGTGTAGCAATGGCCCATTTATTGACGCAAATATGTTGTTTCATAATCGCATTCTAATAAAACATGTTGTCAACTTGCTCAGAGATCATGTATCGCCTGCCACTAATAGTTTATTCAGACAACATGTAGATTGATACGGGAACAAACTATATATAATCGAATGCACAATTACCGACACTAAATCTCAAACTCCAATTCAAATTTGGCATGGGCATGACGTCTAACAATTTGTATATCAAATAATCAAATCAGCAAACTGTCTTCAATCATCGATTTACATTTTGTTATTTGATTATATGTAATGGAGTATCGATTCAGTTGCGAATTATACCCAGGGAAATGAAGAAATGTCACATAGAGTCAGATTTGCCTCGACTGAGCACCTCTATAATGCCGAAGGAATTGATCCATACGGAGATGTTAAGATCGGACAGATGTGTGACCAGAGTAGAGTGGAAGGGGTTACTATGGAACTGCGGACACCTAGGTCAAACTTCTAAATTGAATAGATTGTGAACCATATGGAGGACCATCACTAAGTTGTAATCGAAGATCAGGTCACTTTATGTAGTGCATCAACTGTCGTGGGAGGCTTTTGGTCCAGATTGTTGCTTTCTCACGTAATGCGACGATTTATTTAACCAGACCGTGATGAATCCGGCCAACAATGGCATCTGCAAGGATCATATGCACTTTTCCACTGGCACTATTGTCTCGGTAATCGAGCCAGTGTTGTCAGTGGTAAATTAATAAAAAATAGTATTCTATTAGGCCTGCACATGGATATTCAATATGGACATATGCCGACTTTCTGGACCAACTTTGGTCAGTAAAGATTTAAAATAACCAGAACCATTGGGTGACAAAACAGGCTATCAATCACAATGCATCGAGATGTCTAGGACAAAAATCGGTTGTACTTGTATTTATTGGGTCAGAATCTGATTGATTTGGAAATAGACACTCATTTGACATATCAATGCGAATGTCATGCGATATAAACACATATAATATGGACCATTCCAGCGCAATTTCATCGTAGCATAACTATTCACATTATGAAAGTCGATATATGCTCGTACCACGCGTTCAGAAGATACTTTATTCTGCGAAACATGTTCTTCATTGGTATTCTTTTCAATATCACCTATAGTCTACAGGCCATCATCTTCTTTATGAGCTGCTTAGTCTGTAATGCAATGGAATGCTGCTGTCCAGTAAATATTGATCATAGGTGTGGCCGTTCCTCAAAAGAGGAGTTACCTACCGATACATGTAGAGAGTCGTGCCGTTTAGTCTCTAAAACAATTCCTTATCAGAGCGCGAGAGGATGCCATTTTGGCAGATTTGTGGATGTTGATGCCAGAGAATGCCACCATTTGCGGTCAGCTTGAAATATGAGGGAACGATATTGGTTTCGGAACTTGTGATAATTGTATTACACGTGCTATATAACTTAAGGTGAGAACGTGTTATGTTATAGCCACGTCGTTCGGGGATCGATCGATCACAAAACGGGCGAGTCGTGGATGGAGCTTAACTAGGGATGAGCGACGCATAGCTAAACCCGGAAAGGTCAGTTGTGGCAGTAGTTCTTACTAAATCAAGAGAGATCAACTTCTATTGAAGATATTGTTGGCTGTGTGAAGAAATTTTCAATTCTGTAAACAATAATGAAGCGCGCTCACAATGCCGTTAACAGGACTAGTTATGTGATAGCAGCCAAAGCAACATACAGAAATGGATCCGCAACCATTTTGCTCGATGCAATTGTTGCTGGCATAAGCATCTAAAGGGGTGGGTGATTTCCTTGGTGATCAAACTCTCAGATGTATATAAGAACGAAACACATCGATATCATTTCATAATTATCCCCATGTTGGAGATTTAAATTAATAAACCTTTCAACTTTATCCATCCATTATATCACGTACTAATTAACTACGTGACGAGTAGAATGTTACCATAATCAATGGCGTCAGTATGACGTCATGCATGGCGTAGATAAGTCCGTTACGAACGCATAATTGAAGACGGACTATGCGTTCTTGTAAGAATTGTATGTCTGTACTATTTAATAACTATTATGTTTGAAACTAATTGTACTAATAGCTGGTGCTGCCATATGCAACAACAGCAGCCAGTCAAATTAGTTTCAAAATATTTAACAGCTTATCTGTATGGTTTTCTAGAAAGTGATAGTCGGGGAGATCAGGGATCGCATGATCCCAACACGAGCGAGGTGTGGGTGGCGCTTAGCTAGTGGTGGGCTGGGTTTAACAAAAACTGCAAAGGCCCATTGGCTTGTAATAGTTACACAGATTAATACATACAGATGCTAGTTTAATATATACTCTTATGGCAGGCGTGAAAATTGACCATTCAAAAGACCATACCGTGCTTACATTCAGCGTTATTGTTGGCAAACACCAGCATAGGTAAACCTAACAGGTTGATGGAGACACATATTCACAAGATATCAACTAGTATACGTACGGTGGTGTAAGATCGCATAACCAGCTAAGTAGAAATCACAAATTACAAATTTCAGTCAAATTCCTTTTTAAATATTCAACACATTTAGAAAGCTGGTTGTTCATGTTGTATATGGTTAACGTTGGTTTGTCTCTATTCGCAATCACTTTACCCGGCCACCGTATATCAATATTATGGTAAGTAACTTGTATAAGTAACACTCTTTCTATTCATCAGGTTTGGAACTGATCTATACTGCGGCGAATGTATACGATGTGTTGTTTCGCTGGTTTAACTCGATAACATTTGGTTTGATAATTTGTTGCAGAGAAAATATACAGACACAAACTCCCTCGTGACACGTGCGGAAATGGCAATACTGGATGATTAATTCGCGCTACCATTTAATAAATAAATCGTTAACCTACTTCGGCTGCAATTTCGTATCGAATGTATCCCACAATTTAATTAAGTAATATCGCATCTGGAACTCGTTTGATAAAGTCGATAGGAAATGGTAACGAGTTTGTGTCTTTGGTTTCCACATGGACTGTTTTGGAATTTCTTCACCAACTCTAGTTATTTTCATAGCATTTTGCATTATACTCCCATTATGGCTAACTCCGTACTGAGAGTTCTCGCCACTGCGCCACCCAATATAATGATATACATAACATCACATGATCTCAGAATTATACTTGTTTCTGATGTATCGATTGAAATGTCCGAATGTTTCACGGACATGTATCATCTTATTTCATAGCGATAGAAGAATCCAGTCTGTCAGTCAAGTATATGACATCATACATAATTACGTCACAGTTAAGATACGTCATGCATGCTGTATCTAATTCCATCAAGAAGGCATAATAGTCCGTTATGTATGGCTTTACTACTTAATAACCATTATGTTGAATACTTTGAAACTAATATAAATAGGCGGAGTTGCTGCCTGCAAGAAAATTAGTTTCAAAATAGTCAGCAACTTACCTATACAGTTTTCTGGAAATTGAGATTCCGAGAGTTATGTGTTTGTTCGATTCCAACACTGGCATAGCGTAGACGAAGCTTAGTTAGAGATGGGCGGGACATAGCTAAAGGTGGATTTATCCATTAGTACATTCAACAACAACCATCGCTGTTGGAAACATGTCTCGGAAGGAAGTCACTTCTTGCTTTCTTAATGGACCTTTCCAGTTCATTCATCCACCATATGACATCATAATCAATACCGTCCATAATGGCGTAGATAGGTCCGTCACGAGCACATAATTGGTGACTGACTAAGCGTTGCTTTACGAATTGTATGTCATTACTATATTAAATAATACATTTAATATACACACTGTTGAATATTTTGTAACTAATTTGACTTGGAGATATTGTTGCCATAGGCAGTAACAGCACTATGCCAAACTAGTTTCAAAATACTCAACAGTTTACCTGTATAGTTTTCTGGAAATTGATGATCTGGAAGTTCACGGATCGATCGATCCCAACACGAAAGAGATGTGTGTGGAGCGTAGCTAGAGGTGGACGTGACATGGCTAACATTGGAAAGAGCCATTAAGTTGTCGATGAGCACGTCGGAATAAATTGTTTATAACTTATACAGACTTCCTTACACTTTTGAGATAGAACGTGATATGGGTTGCTTCAGAGCATATCATACAATTGTTTATATGTATGCTTGTGATGATGCATGTTACTTAAGTGGGTAGAGTGTACCCGTATTACACTAGTCGGATATGAATGATATGTGATGGTTTGATGTCTGGTATGCTCGGATGTATAAGCGTACCTATGTAGTAACTTGTGTTACTAAAATATGTTATATATGTGAAAAATGTTCTCATTTCAACAAACGTCATTTCATAAATCCCCGGAAGCGTTTGGCATAAAGAAGCTTACCAGCTAGAAATGGGAAAGCTCTCTCGCCATAATAAACGTAAAAGCCATTTATATAATAGCCATTTTTATTATATCCATGTTTCCATATAATTAATTACACCTTTCAAAATATATTCATTTTCAAGCTGTATCTTCCGAATTGGAATAAGTTTCGGTAACAGTGGTATCAATTTGCGATTGAAACCGCGTGTCTTATTACAAATCTTAATTGCATTCCTTTAAGCGTTCTTGGAATTTGTCGCGCAAATTGCTGCAAGGAACCGAGAGATGCATTATATTTATAGCATTGCATGATAATAAGAGCTTAGTAGTTGATAACACTCATCGTCCATATGTTAATGAACCCTGCTTTGAATCAGGAAACTGAATCTTCCCTAGACTATTAGTAGCGGTACCTGCTGTATTTGTTTCATATTTGCAACACAATACATATACTCACAATTGCTCCAGGATTGCTGTATGTATGTGAATAGTAAAAAGTACCCGTCCAAAATACAGATAATATGTGTTACCTTCAATTAAAAGTGATTGCATCGTTGAATCATCTATTTGTCGTCAAATGCTTAGTTTAGACTCTATTCTCTGTTGTCCTTTCTGTTTTTACTATGCAAATTTGTGTCGTGTTTGACAAAGCTGATTAAATTGCACTGGTAGTGCGTCATACCTTTTGGTTTCCGTCGAAATGATGGATATTACGAGTAGCAGAAGACTTCTCACCCTGTAACTGACGCGTTGATGCATTCCATTATTCAATTTTTCACATGATATTCCCTTTATGCTGTAACACAACTGGAATTCAATCCGTGCACACTACCATATTATATATTAATAAAATATCCAGCACCATTTATTCATCGACTATCTGATTCAAATCACACGTTACCGGATACAGATATGTCTGCAACATACGTATTATGCTGTCTCAATTTGATCCAGTGAGGGCGAACGTTTCTTAAAATTAATTACATAAATGTTATAAACTATTGCTTCCTTTTAAATGTCAGACATACATCAGCATAAACAACAACGGGTAAATAGAACGAGTGGCTTGTTCCTGTGTATCTACTGGTGGTAAACACTATCATATTTACTGATTAATGCCGGAACAGTCTATATCTGCAGGCACATAATTCAAATATCCAACACATGAATATGTGAAGCCAATAGATCTTTCCATTCTACCCATCCATCATATGACATCATAATTAATTAACTATACGACGTGTAAAATGATATCTTAATCGATGACGCCATTATGACGTCATGAATGACGCTGATAAGTATGTCACGAACGCATGGTTTGAAGACTGGCTATGCGTTATTGTACGAATTGTATTATACTATTTAATAAATATCCCGCAAATATTTTGAAACTAATTTCACCGGGTGCTGTTTCTGATATAGGCAGCAACAACATGCAATTAACTTAGTCCCAACAGGGGCAAGGTGTGGGTGGAGCTTAGCTAGGTGTGGGCGCGGATTAGCAAAAACTGAAAGGTCCACCTCCTCCCAACTACAGTAGTAAGACATAAGGAGAGGGATGCGCAAGCCACAAGATAATTCGAATATATCCAGCTGGTTTGAAATGATACCCTATATTTATAAACAAATTCACCATGCATTGCTGGTCAGCGATATTCATTGGATCGAGGGTGTATGTAATCGGTTGCATAACAGAATAACCGGGAACACTCAGTCTTGCATTTATGGAACTTTATATACATAATATTAATCATTACATAAGAGAAAATATATCTTACGTAGCCACAAGACTGCATCACAAATCACCTTTTCTAAGACAACTGTAGTATTTTATACATGGCGTCATGCGTGGTGACAGACACGATCAGCGCAATGTCATGTGGCTCTATATTAAACTGGGAGATTGAAAACTAGCAATTCAACAGCATTACGTTAGAAATATAACTCGTTATATATTCTCAAACCATTGCATCTCATCATTACATGTATGCCACTAAGCACATAATAATTCCATACATCTCTCCAGATCCCAATGAGCCTTTCCAGGTTATCTTTCCATTGTATGATGTTGTATGCCGTCATAATCAATTACGTGGCATGTATGATGGTGTCATAATCACTGCATCATGACTGACTCGGATTAGTCCGTCTTAAATGAGTAATAGTCAGACACGTTATACGAATTGTATTGTATTTGCTCTTTAATAACCATGCTGTTGGATATTTAAAACTAATTTCCCTCGGCGCTGGTGCTGCAATAGTTTTCTGGAAATTGATAGTCAGGGAGTTCAGCGTTCGATCGATCTGAAAATGAGCGTGTGGTGAATGGAGCGTAGCTAGAATTGGGCGGGCCATAGCTAAAGCTGGAAAGTCCTATTATTGGGATCTCACGCGTCTGGTCACCGCCATCCAGATCTCTCTCTCTCTCTCTCCCCCTCTCTCGCTTTCTCTCTCTCTCTCTCCCTCCTTCCCTCCCTCCCTCCTCCCTCCCTCCCTCCATCCCTCCCTCCCTCCCTCCCTCCCTGCCTCTCTCTCTCTCCCTCTCTCTCCCTATCTCTCTCTCCATCTCTCTCTCTCTCTCTCTCTCTCTCTCTCTCTCTCTCTCTACCTCTTCTCTCAAATTCTCTTCCATATATCAATTCATTTTCGGATCGGGTAAAGAGCTCTTGTAATAAATTACAGACATCTGTGGCATGAATGAATCGACATAATTGCTGCAATTTACTTGGGATAATTACGAACGCAATTAACACTATTTATATGGATACACTATTACGAATTGCCAATATAATGTGTATTTAACTCTCGTATTACGCCCGTAATATGAATAATAAAGTGCATAATCATCTGAATTGCTATGCGAATGAGCAATTACTGTGCATGATATAATAAGCAAACATATGTTGCATTCATTAGTCAATGGCCATAACTGTGATTGACGGCACACGCAGAAGCCACACAACACAGTTTCGAGATATGGAACTGATTTCAATGAAGGCGTAATGACAGTTTCAATGTTGGTTTTAAAGCAGGTCAGTGTCGACTATGCAACGTTTATTGTCAGATAGCAATATCATATTGGCAGCAAACTCCGAGCGGACTGAACTTACAGCCTATAGGACAATATGTATGATTACTGTATTCTGCGGCGGTAGCAATATCAAGACCATACAGCTGCAATCAGTCCTTCAAGTGTGCCTTCTGTCTTGTCCTCAGTCACGATTTTATCTTCTACAGGCCCATTCTTGGTTTGACTTACCGAGTCTTTTCTTCTTACGGTCATCTCGCAGCGTGCGTAACAGAGTTATGCAATGCCGTCCAATCCTGGCGTTATATTTACTGGCTCCCATTAGGGAGAATTCCAATGCTCTCTGTGCTGGTATCTCCACGGGCATCGTTAGCAGATGGCCAAACATGGACCAGCTTTTCTAGGTGATTTCTACGGACAGCGGCGATGAATTACATATCTGGTGCAGTGTTAGTGCGTAGGTGATTGCGGTGGTAGGCATTAAGTTTGTCCAGAGCTGCCTTTGGAGTTGCCCAGCCGTTACAGTTATATCACGTCAAGGATACGCAGGGTGCATTGTATAAACATAGTCATTTTGTCATGGGAGTCTTTGATCTACGAATCCATAGCTTCCAGATGGACTGGACAGCTATGCTCCCCGTGACACAGCGTGATGCAATGTAGCAGTAGTAAAGTCAGTGAGGCCAGGATATTACCTTCCTCAATGGCTTGCCACCATGAAGTGGATCGTCCTTTTCTTTAGTTTCATGCTTTGTAGATATGGACATGCGGGTGAATCCTGTTTTGGAGTAATTCCTAAATAGATTCTTATGATTTAGTATGCATGCAACCATTGGGACAAGTTCGTGAAGTGGGTTCTTTTCCTCGACTATGAAGTCCACATTGTCGGAACATTCTTTCTCTAGCGTCATACCCATTATGGACACTGAGGGGTCCGGTCTTATGTAATTATCCTGCATAGAGTTCAATGCAGCTGCATGGCAAGGGGTGAAAAGACCAGGGGATAGGTCATCTCGCAGTGGGTAGCTGAGTCATGTCTCAAACCCTACAGACGTAACTGACTTGACTCGTACTCATAGGAAAATATATGAAAAATAATATTAAAATGTAATGTTAATGCTGGGCTGCATGCTCAATTGTGTCGTATGTGTTGGCTGGAAATCAATGAATCACCTTGATATGCATGCTCACAATATAATCACTTCTCTTACAATTTATGTTTTCATAGATCAGTAATACATCCTGCAACCCATGCTGACATACGAAATGAAACGGACGTACACATATGTTATAGAATACACAACATGTGTGGCTCTGGTACTTCAGATATTTTCTGAGATCTGTTTAATAAAAGGCAAATCCACTTTATAAATTGTGATTGATTGACACATTTCAAAAGTGGATAAAGAAAATGGACAGATTGGATTTACATCCTGCAGACACTTACGTGTATGTATTATGTTAAGATGCGACCCTGGCATATAATACACAATAAGGACGACACGCTACCTACACTGGATTCAGCACCAGCATGCCATTAATCAGTTTGCAAACATGACCACCGATCAACCTGGATCCCAGAATTGCAACTCGTCAATTCAGATAAAACATTCTCACTGGTGATAAAATGGCTTTAACATTATGAGCCGGCAGTCTATATCACATATATCTCATATATGTGAGTATTATTTGGAGAACACATATTATAGGAAAAACAGTTTGTATTATTGCACTGCTGTAATTTAGATAATAAAATATCCACTAAGTAGATCATGTTGCAACATCCTTTCAAATTTCAGTTAGTACATGCCACAATATAACATGTTGTGAGTATAATGTCAAGCCGCATTAGCTATAAAATCCAGCAGTATAATCTCGCAAAATACTGTTAAAAATAGCTTGAAATCTTATTGAAATATATCTAGGCATCTAATATTAGCTTCCTTTGCAAGAATCCATAACCTACTTAAAGTCTTACAACAACCTATTGCATTAATGTATAAAATAGCAACTTGTAATCACGTGTTTTGCCGAGCAAGTCCTTCTAAATATGGCTTAATTGCTCAATTAGTAAGCCTGGCAAATGCTGTCTTGATACAATCTAGTGCAATATGGTACATGGGAGGAGTTATGAGAATTTAAAGTAGGTCTGATTTAGATGGCTGGCTAAATAAAATAAGAACGCAATTTCATACCCGAGAAGGCAGATAGGTTCTCTATGACTACGGATGTATTGATTTTATTTGCTAGCTGTTAATAACGAACGCAAAATTGTTCGGGCATTTGTTTTGTAAAAATGAGAGAAAACAACCAAGGCACTTGTATAAATCATTACCTTCATGGAACGCCTATGAGTTAGTAACATATACTTTGTAATAGATTATACATATATCTTAGATGATTGCATCAATGTAAGTGTTACTGTTTATGAGATATAAGTAAACGATCAATCAAAGAATTAAGAACTACGATATGCTTACTAAAATGCAAATTCTATTCATTGAAAAATAATAATTCATTGCTTTACCTCGGAATTACATGAATAAAATGGACAAGTTGTATATAGATCTTGCAGGCAGATACTTGTGATACTGCTACCAGCCTAGCTTGTTATTATTAGTAAGAGAGATAGCAATCTAATAGCGAATAGTAAACCAATTTGCCGAATATATATTCGCTGTCTGTAAAAGTCGCCCAGCGAAGATCGTCAATGTTTGGCCATGTGCTATGGATGCCAGAAGAGACACCAGCATAGAGAGCCTCGGAATTCGCCCTGCTCGGAACCAGAAAATACAAAGCCAGGAAAGGACGCCATTTTAGAAATCTGCTAAGCGTGCTACGAGGTGGCATCAAGAACGCAGGAACCGGTACACTCAAGTTAAGAATGGATCAGAGGAACCTACGAAGTTCGGCTGAGGACCAGACACCGTGCGCTAAGGCGAAGACGGACTGACTGCAGCTGTAGGATATCTCTACTACTACATCCGCAGAATACAGAAAGCATACATCATACATATTTATGATTAATAATGCATACAGTGATTTGAGAAATTAGTGGGTGAGGTCACAATATTCAACGATGTAACTAGAGATACATTCCGATGTAACATTTTGATAAAACCGAAACATAATATACATAATTGTATTAGTTCTTGAGAAAAGGAGCAAAAAATGAAACAATGTTGAAATATGTAATTTGACATGCACTCTATTGGACAAGTTAACGGTACATGTCCTATTGAGGTTATCTATCATATTTATAAGGGATGCACAGAATGTTCCACTGTGTATGATGATGTGCTGAGATATGACATTAACCTGTGCTGCTGGGGTGGGTTCGGTGACGCGTTAATTAGTGTTTGCAGTGGATCCATCAGCAGCTTGCAATACTCAATTTGCCAGGGTAGTTACAAAGCAACAGTGAATCGCGAGTTGCAACTAGGCAATTCAGAAAAACTCTCATTTTCACTCCTGATAAAATGTCTTCTCTACTATCATCTGGCAGACAGTGTCTTATGCATATATGCGAGTATTCGCTCTAGAAAATACTATTGTAGCAGCGGGTTTTAAAGTAATTTAGGTCATTAAATATACATCATTTATCCTACATTATTTTCTACCAGCTGTTCCAATAACAGCCAATGCCCGCCACAATACACCATAGTATGATGATAATGTCAAACAGTATTAGCTACAGAATCCATCAGAATAATATCATGATACACTCTTCAATTATATTGACATTTCTATTGAAATAACACTATGTATGCCATATATGTACGTTTGCCAAAATGCATAATGCGCACATGTATGTCTACAAGTTTCAAAAATGGAATAGGAACTTGGAAAGGATGCTTCCTCTGATAAGCATCTTCTAATTATGATTTCTTTAATCAGCAGCGATGGCAGATGATCGCTTGAGACAAACTAGTAGCGATGTCTGGCCAATGGGAGGATGGTTATGTATGATTATGTCGATCCTAACTGCAATGATGACCACATTTTCTAACCATGCATATCTATGCCTACACCAGAAGTCATGGATGCATTCATGCGATTGCGTTTCTTGTATTCGTATGTCAAATATATATTGTGGTTCTGTTTAAATAGGTCTTCACTCCTGTGTAGTAACAATACCGATCTAGCACGCCATAGCACAGTTTCGAATGGATGTGGTAACATTTGCCTTCATATTGTATACTAGACAATTCTCATCATACCATTACTAAGCTAGCGTAATGTTTTTGTCGGAGAGATAAAGAAATTCTTTATCCGAGGCTGCCAAATAAGGGCCATTCATTAGAAATAGAACCATTCCACTGATTTGCATTACTCCATAATACGCCATGATCACTATTATTTTGCAATAACTTAATGTACAGTTTCACAGATGCTGAGAATAATCTGGGGATATTGAATTAGCTGATTTCAATTCACAAGGCTTGGATTGCAAACATAGTATTTGATCTATGTGTTGTATGATGTTAGCCACAATACTATATGGTGTGTGCAATGCAAACAAACCCCGGTTCAATGCAATTAATCGCCCGACAGTCCTCTAGTTGAATTACAGACGTTGATTTCACTGTATTACATTAAAGACTCATAACTAGTATACTTCTTTCTGTTATTCAGTCTTTTAAATTGTTTCTAATTTTAGAAACGCTGCTCATGTCACAACCACAACACAATTTCACTGGTTTCTCTGTAAACTGTCAAGCTCTCAGAAATGGCCACATCAGCTAGGTGTTCATAATTCGATTACGTATACGATTTCATTGCAATGGCAACATCTGCTGTTCTTGAGAAGGGTTTAATTGAAATCATACAACCTCAGAGAATTGTTGGAATGAAGTTAATGTTGTGGGAATACGTCTTGTGTTATGTATCATGGTCAATGTATGTGAGCTGTTGGTTATTGGAATGGCACAGTTATTTCCACTAGAGATACTCCAGATTGATTATATGTGTGACTGTCTGATAAATGTGGGAATTTGCTGGTTGTTCTGTCTGACAATAGCGATCAAATGCCTGCTTACTTAAACAGTGTAAACTATATATCTGATGCATAACTCCATATAGCCAAATCGTACTCTCCTATCACTAATCCTAGCAAGCAGTGATAACACTATTCCCTAGAGCCAATGTTGGACAGCCTATGTTTACACACGTCATGGATATCACAACACAGCCATGGTACAGCTTTATCAGTCAATAACAGCGTACATGGCCAGCCTTGCCCTGCTTGAAGAACGATATTGGCGTCGCTTGATGGTGGCTATTTATAGCCTTGCTTCACAAAGGAGGACACGTATGTTTGAAGAGAATATTAATGAAATATGCCTCAAACTTAAAGTTGAATGCAATAAAGAAACATACGGCGGTAGCATATTATTCCGTCTTCAAAAATAGTACATAATATTCTACACTCAATTCAGAATTTCTGCATGGGGTGATCTGTCTTGCAGTGGATGCCTACTACGTGTTTCCAATGGGAGCCGGTTGGCAGGCGCAATTGCATAAGGGTCCATATTGTTGCCTACAAAACCATGTCGCACAATAACATACTTACATTAAGTGATTAACTCCATTACTGATAACATATTACTATGGCGTGTAGTTATATGAGTCTGCATCTGCATATTATTATACCAAATCCAACCAATTGACGGTAATGTCCGCATATGGGAATTTTGCGAAACACTTACTATTACACTGGCTACAGGTAATGTATGCATGATAGTTTCTCTAACATGACATGCTACACTAGTATATACTTAATTCAAAACAATGCTATGCTATCACAGAATATCACACAATTAGCCATTCGGCCGCACTGCTGATACTATTTCAGATTAATTGTTTTAAACCTGAAAGCGTTTATATGAAAAGCAACTTAGATCTGAAGTGTATCATTATGTTATTTACATTATGACACTACAATGATATTCAGTGATATTATTTTCGAAATAACAACAAACATGCATGATCGCATTATGATCACGATCCTGCTTTTTAATAATCATGATTTCTGCATTAAACTGGTTTAGGAACCCATCTTCTCGATTAAATTATTAAAAATATTAAGTTTGACTCTTAACATTTAGTTCTTTAATTTTTGGTACAAGGCAGAAAAAAAAAGCAAATGGCATTAGTGGTGACTCAAGTGGGAAAGAATGTGAACTTATCTTTTTCATCCAGATACATAGTTATGATTGGATATTGTAATAGGCGAAGGAGGTTGTAAACTCTCGCATACATGAACTGCAATAGACCAATAAACTGGCGGAGGACAGGGTTGTTCATACATGTGGTCTAACTAAATTACATTTGATTTGCTAATATTTTGCAGTAAAACTAAGCATGCACAGAATTAAGATGGCACGATTGGTTGCTTAAAGCCCGTTAACACTCAGCAACATTTGCCACAACAAAGGTCTATGTTCTGTTGCATAACGTGTCCTCCCAATCAATATGTGGTCGATTCTATCCATCCAGCAATCGTCCTTCCATATACCATTAAATCATTTGTTGGTGACAGGCGAACTATCTGATGAATAAGGTGAACAATTAGGGCTGTAAAGGCGATGTGCTTTCTCGAATTCGTCGGAATTAGCCAGGTGCAAATGTGACTTGGAATTACTCAGGTGCAAATGTGTATCACGCACTGGCATTTGACCACTGGGAGTAAATAGACAAAGCTACAATTCTATAACATGCTTACCATTATTTCATCAAATACGCAGTTTCTGCTGGATAGAATAAATGCATACACGCCATATCAGTTCACAACAGTGGATTTTTTTTATTTACGCGTTATTTGCTGGCTCTGAGTAGGGTGAATTCCGTGACAACACATGTGATGTATCTAGCTTTGTCATAAACAATGAAAATGATGTCACATATACATATTGCATGCGTTAGATGTCTTCACGGCGTGAATGATGCTGAATCAGTGACGGTGGCCATTCTACCAAACCAACTTTACTCATTTGACAATCATGAAAAGCAGTTGTATTTTACAGAATTCGAGATTAATTAATAACGGGTATCCTCTTTTCAAGTGCCCTGGACTAATTAGATTAGAATATGAAAACACTAAAGCTGAATAAATTTGTGAAGGTTCAGTAAGACCGCCATAATAATTTACCGGATCCTGGTGATTAATGGGAAGCGATTTTGACGAGTATCATATGTATGTGATTGATTGATAGACTCATTTGCAAAGCAAAATCTGTATATAAACCCACTTTATATATGTTTATGCACGCGTAACTATTGTATACACGGTTACACGATATTACCTTTATTTAGATATACGATTACAGCAAATTGGCGTTGAGTCTATCACGTTGACAAATCTGTTCTCCTAGATATCCGTGATTTAAGAGTTTTCCTTTGATAGGGCGCTTCATAGCGTATGATTTCAGGGTTCTGTAAAACATCGTCTGGTGAAATGTGAAAATCGATTTATTTATGACTAGTAAGCAGACGGATGCAACCAACCATCGATTTCTTATCAAGTTTTCATAGAAGGCATTACCACTATGAGCCCGAAATGACGAATTCAACAACTCATTTAATCTTTTAAAATATTATGGTGAGTATTTTGAAATTAATTTGAATGGGAGCTTTCACTAGTGCATGGCAAAAACATGTTCCACTCACATTAGGTTCAACATATTGAATAACTTACACGTGTTTTCCCGTGAATTTGAGATTCCGGGAACCTGGGGTTCAAAGAGGTAAATATCTAATTGTTGCCTCGTTTCATGTGTTATGAGAGAGTCTATGTCGGCGTAGCTTCTCTGCAGGTAATTACCACACACAATGCTGCCGACGTATCCTAAGTGAACACAAACTCGTTAGTGGACACCTTATCGATCCATTCCAATCCACCTAATATGTTCAAGATCTCTCACCCTGTTGATTTATATTATATACTCGAGGGTAGCTATTCCGTTTGGATGAAGAAGTTATTTGCACACGTAACTTGATGGGTTTTAGCTAAGCTGTTGCTGACGCCATATGTTTTACTCTGTTTTAGCTTGAATAGAAATGATAATGAAATGACTACTGACACGAGTTATTTCATAGTGATGCTGTAACTACTCTTGTCAGCCGGATAGATTATACCTAGCGACACACCATCCTTTGCCTTTTCACACGTTTCAATGTGGTGATTTCATTTCCATCAGCCATGTATTGGGAGTGCACGGTACACCCCTTGCCTCTATCATGATGTATCGCGGTGAAAATATAGAGATATGCCGATGCATCGTGGGCACTGATGTACGATAGTGGCTGTTAACATGACTATTTATTGTTACATTAGATAATATTATACTATTGCGCAATGTTTTACAGTCATTTCTGGACGTGAATCTAAAATTCCAATCACGCTTGGACACGTTCTCCAATTGACCGAGAATATGTCCACTAAGAAAGTATTTTTATGTATAATACTAGGTGCCAACAAGTATCAGGCACACAGATATTGTCATAATACAAAACGGGCAACTTTGTTATTAGACTAAAAAGAGCAGTCCAAGAGCAATAAAGGCAGGAAGGCGCATCCAGCGCTTATGCTGCGCAAATCTGTTTGAAGGATTTTAGTTTATTATGGTAAGAACGTGTACATGAAATAGTCACCAGGCATGCATTCAATTCTCTGGCAAAGAAGAATGTTGATAAGGAACCTTTCAGTCCAGTCACGCCACATCAATCACCATTAGTAGGCTAGTCACGAATGATCAGTGGCAGGCTTTGTTTCTCTGGTGAATGCGTAATTATAATAATTGGTTTTCCTAATGAATCACCTAGGCTCTCCCTGTATGTCCTTCGAGACACATTAATTGCATAATTTGCATACTTTCACTCAACCTGAAATACCTGAGCGTCTTAATATTCCCAAGACGGTTATGATGTCACTGAAAATCTTGGCATGGCAGCTCGGGAATACAGCAACCTTTCCTTTTGCCAATCATAGGGACGGATCATTGACTCTGAAATACAACTACAATTGGAATATAGAACAATTTATTTACGGTTATTTTTGTAATAGATTTACGTACTGTAAACAGGTTCTAGAAAAAATGTAAGCTATGACACCTAATGGATATTTAGCATGATTACATGGAGTGCAGTTACCTGAATGAAATAATAAGGACACGTATATTTCTCCGTACATATAGGTGCAATGCCGCCATAAAGCGTAAACCACTAATCTGTTTAACTATTCGCCAACATAGACAAAAATTACTACCATGTCTATGAATACAGTCACGCCATTGGTATGCAAAACAAAACTTGGACCTAAAGAGAGGGAAATATACGCTTTTGTTTGTACATTTATCACAAGCAGAATTGTAAACGTTGCAAACACTCCTTATTAGCGCCTTTACTCAGCGGGTGCGCGTCGTGCACCAAGCTCATAAATGCTGCCTCCATTAGAATAGTATGTGTAAAAGCAGCGCGCAAATATTGTGTTCCATGCATTTTGAAAAGAATAACATATTCTGTCCTCGCAAAGCAATGCACGTATTCTGTAAAGGGCACAGAACAGTCCTGGCACACATCATAGTGTTTATTCCGAGGATAAAAGTGGCACTTATCTTGTATATTGATGTGAGAGCTTCATCTGATTCCGATACATATTTGGAATGGCGCCAATTACTTCCAGAGTGCCTCTGATGTTTCATACTGAAGGACATCTTTCCTGTATTAGACCCGATACCATTGCTAAACCTCACAAAGAACATTGTACATCCAGCCATAAGGACAGCTATACCAACAGTATATACAGTGTTACAAGGATAGACACGGCCCATCTATTGGGATAACTACGATACGTTATCTACTGCACAAATCGTCTTGACGTTCCTTAGCAATCTCGAATTTTCTCCCGATACAGCGCACTAGATTTCGGATATTTCGTAAGATTTAAATTTAACCATCAATCAGACTGATATGCCTGAATGTCTGTGAGATGGTGTCCAAACTTCGCCGATGTATGGTTGCGGTTCTGCCCAAGGAAATGACTGGTATGCTTTACTGGCATTGTTATCAGAACAGTATAGTGATGTTAGTAGAAGTCACAACGGTAAGTTGCACATGAGGTCAACATGTTTAGAAATGCATAGGCCCATATAAATACAATTTACTAATATATGAATCGCAATCTCTTGTTACCGCTCCAAAATGTGTGAATAATAATGGATATTATATTTGTTTATTGCGTAAGCAAACGTGTCAGAAACGGCTTTATGAATCGTTGTTCTATGCGCTATGCGATCTTGAAAAAATGGAGTTTATTTCTTATGGCATTCATGTTTTTATACACAAATTATTCCGCAATCATATAAACTGAAATTCTGAACTATGTATGTATACGAAGAAGAATCATATGACAGCAATGCCATTGCTGCCTAATCATATAGACAGATATAATCAGCCTGTTAGTTAGCTGTAGCTTATATAAAAGCAACTGACGCATGCTTCACAACAGTACTCGTTTGCTTTTGATACACGTAATTACTGAGCTTGAGCTTTCTACTTAATATTTCTGGGGGGTGGGGGAGGTGGATATGTCATTATCTGATTAAAGTGTTACGGAAAACAATACCTGCAGTTGTGATATTGTTACCAATATCTAAGAATAGACCAGGTCATACTTACTATTGTTCAATCGAGTGCAAGCTTGGGCAGGTTATTCGGCTGCCACGCCCATTCTAATCCCTCCATTACAACCCATTGCCCAGGGTGAATGTATCTCCAATAACGTGTTATATACTATATGCAATACAGGCCTGCTGTCAGTGTAGGTGGTGTAATAAAGATGGCGCATATGTGGCCATGTTCCCCAAATGCCACAAGACACTCATGCACAGAATGTTTGGAATTTGCTGTGCTCGGTACCAAAATCGACAAGACCAGCGGATGCAGAGGATGCAACCGTACAAGCCTAAGCAGTGTACTACGCACTGCTCTAATAGAAGCTGGTTTGGGTACACTGACGATCAGGAAGAGCCCGAGGGAGCTAGTGACACTTTCTGAGGTCAAAGAAGGTGAACGACAGATTGAAGCCGTATGATGTGTCCACGCCACTGAAGCACCATAGTACGCTATATCATCATCATCTGTCTCGCCATAGTCATCATCATCGTCATGGTCATCGCCATCACCACCATCATGGCTATCGGCTTCACCACCAGAACCGTCACCGCCACCGCTACCGATTTCACAACCACCACCACCATTATCATCATCATCATCAGCATCACCATCATCACCATCATCAACATCATCAACATCATCATCATAGTCACCATCAACGGCATGGTCATCGTCATCGTCATCATCATCATCATCATCATCATCATCATCATCATCATCATCATCATGCTTCTGGGCTGCGCCACCATAACCGCCACCGCTACCGATTTCGCCATCATCATCATCATCATCATCATCATCATCATCATCATCATCATCATCATCATGCATAGTCATATGATGTCGATACGCGGGTGACAGTTATTAGGGAATACACATATCTGAGATGATGGTGTTGGATATAATATGAGTGGCTCATTCGTAATGAGATATGTACAATGTGAATATCATTCAACTTGTGACAATCAAATGTAAAGGCCAGTAAATTACAGACTTTTCATAAAGCTAAATGGGCATTGACTAATTGAAGGCGCATTCTTCATAATACCTCACAGCTGTGCAATGACTTAACTCACCATAATTGAGAATAACGCTTTCGGAACGAAGTGCTTTTATCCATAATAATAATTGTCCCATAAAAAGCGGAACCATATATGATTAGAGTGGTGAGATTCTCTCATATATACACCTGTGCAAAAGTTAAGCACCAGCAAAAACAATAGAACGTAGAAACATGATGGTACAACTAGGCTGCCATACTTTTTGTCCCCGCGTTAGCTGACATAATTCCAAGTACGAAATGCACATGCATGCATGACTTCACGCCGCTTGATGTCCGTGCGTGGCGGGAAACAGCACACGTGTTCAGTTATGTAAAAGTCCAGTTTGAGGTGTAGAACATTACATACAGATTTAGGCGACAAGATTAGGAATTTTGTGTTCATGACCGTGGTTTATTTGTACAGAGAGAATTAGCTCTTGATTGTGAACCGCTATGGCAAGACGAAGCTTAAGTGATCGTGTGAAATGGCAAATCATAGGCATGCATACCACTGGTATGTCATGCAGAGAGATTGGCAGACAGCTGAACATTAACCATACTGTAATCAGTCGTTTGATTGCAAAACATGGGCAAACTAACGAGGTGAAGGACAGGCCTAGATCTGGAAGACCGAAGAAGACTACTGCCCGTGATGATCGAGCCCTAGTACGCCTTGTTAGGAGATCTCCATTCACCAACAGCAGAGTGCTCAGCCAGCAATGGGAAACACGCAATAGAGTGTCAATGTCTACCGTCAAAAGGAGACTGTATGCTGCTGGCATGAAAGCTAGGAGACCTGTCAGACGTCCTCTCCTCACTGCACACCACAAAGAGGAGCGTCTGAGGTGGTGCAACGAAAGAAGACACTGGAACATGAGATCCTGGAGACGGGTACACTGGTCCGATGAAAGTCGGTTCCTGCTTCATGCCACAGATGGTCGAACTCGTGTATGGAGGTCCAGACGCACGGCGTACGATCAACGTAACATCATGGAAGAAGTTCCATTTGGTGGAGGTTCCGTTATGATATGGGGGTGCATCTCATTTGATTGTAAGCTGGATCTGTTGACTGTACCTGGAACACTAAATGAACAAAGATATCAAGATTCCATACTGGATAGAGTTGTGGTCCCTCATTATGTAAATCATGCCCCTGGAACCCACCCTATATTCATGGATGACAACGCCCGACCACATCGTGCTAGAGCTGTGCATGAATTCCTCCGCCAGAATGCCATCGAAACCCTACCATGGCCAGCAAGGAGCCCTGACATGAACCCTATTGAGCATATCTGGGACATTCTGGGAAACATGGTGAGAAGGAGGGATCCTCCTGTGCAGAACCTACATGAATTAACAGACGCACTCCATCGTGAATGGCAACGAATACCACAATGGCGTATCAGTCGGTTGGTGACCAGCATGAGACGTCGTGCCCAGGCCGTCATCCAGGCACAAGGTGGATATACCCGGTATTAATAATGACAGTCTCAAACTCGTGCACAGATGTTAAACTTCGTTTTCAGACACCATTAATGACAATCTAGCCACGTGTGTCAACTGTAGGGCAATAGTTGTCAGTTGTGTCAACGTAACCATATTCAGGCCTCGTTTTCAAGTTCAAACACAAACATACAGTGTTTCCCCACCATCATAATCAGCATTCCTCTAGTTGCATTATTACCTCTTGCACTAAGATGGATGGGTACATAAATGTTTATGCTATTGCTTTCTTCATAGCACATGAATATACCCTCGCATGTGCGTAAAAATAGGGTGGTGCTTAACTTTTGCACAGGTGTATATATTGACCCTATGGTTATGATTTAGGAGATCCTCCGCATTTACCCTAAGCCAGACTGTCGTCTGGTTAGCTACTTACGACGTTGCATAAATGATGATACATAGGGTTATGCTCAAATTACTTGGACTGTTATTGGATATTAATTTAGTGATTGGATAGAAGTCATCAGGGATAGACGCTGCTGGGCTAATATATTATATTCGGTGGTGTGAATACATCGGTTATATGGTTCGCTTTGAGTCTAGCTGGTTTACAAGCCAATTAAACTATTTTACACTAAAAATATAACCCGTCCCTCTCATTGTCACACTATCTCTATCTCTCTCACTCTTTTCCCGCTCCCCCATACTCCACTCTCTCTCTCTCTCTGCCTCTCTCTCTCTCTCCCTCACTATCTCTCCTCTCTCACCCTCTCTTTCACACACCCTCTCTCTCTCCACTAGCTCTCTCCAGCAGGCACAACTCCCCCCTCTCTCTCTCTCTCTCTCTCTTTCTCTCGCTCTAACCCTACCCCTCCCCCCTCTCTTATAACTCTGCTAAATATGATACACAAGCAGACAATTAAGTCACTTCCAACGGGAATTAGTCTACCTTGCATTGATCCTGTTAGACCATGTGATTGATACCATCAGTCGCAATTCAAGATGACAACTGCGTGCCTCCATTCAGTTATTAGCATTGAGACATCAATATCCATTCGTCATCGATTTGTAATATATTCACAACGGCGAGAATAAAAATGCCCAAAAAATATGGAGAATCTTAGACAGAGTGGATACAAGGGAAATTGTCATTTGCACCTGACAAGGTTTTCTCTGTGTAGTAGGGGAGCCAACATGCTAAAAGCCATTATCTAAGGGGTTTGCCTATCGGAAAGTAATAGTTGATAGCAATTCATTTTGTAAATCGCATGCATGCTCTTTCTTATAAAAAATACTTGTTAGCAAAAATATCTGGATTGAAAAGATGAGATATTGCTATAGTAACGGTCCCGCCCATATTTCTGTTTGAGATTGCCATTGGGGAACCGGTGGCTTAAAGGTTGAGTGTTAATGCTAATGAATATAGCTTATCAGTAATTAATATTGATGATTTCATGACAAGTTTTAAGACAGTTTTGACGTGATCCGTTTTCACTCTTGAAAGTTAGATTTTGTTTCGGTGTTTTGTTGTCGGCATGGGTAATTATAAAATATGCCCCAAATAATATTTTCAATCAGTCTGTATAATAATTTGTCAAAATAATACCATATATCCTTTAGGATATTGCTTAATGTAATTGGCCGACGCATTGCAGAGATATAGAGCCCCAATTACCCATACCCCCATCTTTTCATATCACTTAAAATTGGGAAGTCAACGGAGCTGTCACCTCGTGACTTTATCAAATTATATTTTTAGCAAATGTACGTCATTATACTATTTGTACTGTAAGCAGAAGTACGTTTGTATGCAGTGGTATTGTGTAGATGGTCTATAGTGACTATCTGGTTGGAGGACCTCATTCTGGTAGTTCTCTAAGACATGTGGTTATAAGGCGGCTCATTTCCAAATTACCAAAAAAGGTTACAACGTCAGTTAATCAAGCCCAACATAGTGGATAACATATTAAATGGCTACACGCTTTATTTGTCACCGTCAATGATATTTACTGCTATTTAAGATGGTTTGACTGTGTAAACGTGAAACCAACAGCTAGCCCCCCCCCCCCCCCCCACCCCCCCCCCCCCCCGCTAACCAAAATGGCGTTGAGCACATCACCACAAATGACCTTGACCTTTCCAGACTAATTACTCTACTCTCGCCGTCACACGCATAGTAATAATTTTAATTATTTTGAATTTAATTGAATGGATTTTAGGTTCCCCTTCGAGCCTGTCTACCTTACTGGGACCCATGCCCTTTGACAAACAGAGTCTCAACAGACAATCATTTCATGCAGCAAAAACCATCCAGTCATCTATCAATGACCATTCTATCACCATCACAGGAAAAGCATATGATGAGAACATTGCTGACATTAATATATCATATGGCTGTGCAAGGAACCTGGTAACACAAGAACTGTATACTCATGTGACATGGTTAATTACCAATTCTGGGCGTGTCGTTTTGAATCCCGATCTGCATGAGCGGGTTCTTAATTTAAGCCAATGCATTATGTATGGGACAACATGTGTTTCAATGCCGCTTCCAGAACATGTGGGTGTATGATTGTATATTTTCAAACAAAGTTGTAGCAAAGAGCTAATTACACTTCTGAATAGGTTTGGCAACGGTATAAGTTATGCAGATGCGCAACAGTATATAACTCATGCAGCAGAACAGGTAAAAGATAATACTGAAGTAAATGGGGCATTCATACATTCATTCATGCCAGGTGTATTTATACAATTCGCTTTTGACAATTTAGATTTTCATGAAAATACTAAAGACGGAACAAACCTGCATGCTATTATACACATTCTATACCATTATAACCAATACACAACTGCAAAACAGAAAGCGATTTCTTTGCCACAAAGTTTCGAAAAAGTAGGAAAGTAGGAATTTACCTGACACAGAAGATAATGAATATAAGCTGAATGACACAAACATAGTTTGAATGTTGTTTCGAATGATACCAACAAACCGTATGCCAACCGATGACCTGAACATAAGTCCAACATGGACAACCTTTCAGAAACAGAAGTACAATGTAGAAGAGTCAACAACGATAGGATATGGACCACTATTCCCAAAATCTCCAACCAAACGAGAGGTTGTTCAAGCAACACTGAATTATGCTCTGACAACAGATGCATTGCACTGAGAAGATGTTTTTGTTACAGCATATCAAGCGGTATATGGCATGTCATAGGTCTGACAGCAAAATCCCAGATAAATATGGTTCTATTGTAAAGCAGTTATGTGGATTCCACATTCTAATGAATTACATGAGTGCCCTCGGTAAAATGACGACTGGTAGCGGACTTGTAGATGTAATGGAGAAGGCAGCGCTATGCAAACAGTGAACAGTAAATAAAGTACTGGCTGGTAATGAGTATTATAAGATGGTTCGTTGTCGTTTTCTTGCTGCGGAAGTATTGTTTTCATTGAAATAGGAAACATTTGAACAACGGATGGTGGAGAAAGGTGATATCGAAATACCAAGTGGCCTACATTCACCATTGGCAGAGTTTGCAAAAGATCCAGGTGAAGAAAGATTGGATGATCTGCTAAGATTTTTGGAGGATATCAAGCTGCAAGAAAATTGGGATGAGTTCACCTCGGCACTCCATACAACAGCCAAATACTGGGATGCATATACCGATGTGGAAACCATTGTTCTAGAACACATTGAATCAGAAAGATCTGGTAATTGGCAGAAACAATTAGAGGAAGCTGAGAAAATCCTACCATTATTAGTGTCCATAAAGCATCACAATTACATGGTATGTCTTCCACAGTACCTTCATGAACTGAATGAACTGCCAAATGCACACTCAAACGTGTACAACAGTAAGATACCAGCTTCATTCAATGGCGTGTAGACATGCGTTTAGCAAGGAGGGGAAAACATCTATGTTCAAGGGAGTCAGTCTCAATGAATCCGCACCAGCCAAGTATGTTAAAGCAGTACCTTTCATGACTAAGGTTGGACTAAGACTATGACTAAGATAATGACCAACCTAAACAATGAAGAAGATGTACAGCTAGCTACACATAGGAAGGCCATTTAAGAAAAGGAGATGATCGCAAGACTCCTGAATGTTGTAAGATTTGAGATGATACATTCCTTTTCAAGTGTTGACAAAGATGATTCTTTGATAAATATTTCTACTGGACAAAAAGCCAGAAACACAAGTTTGGCTTTTGCGATTATAAAAGGGAAAGAGGTGGTTAAAGCAGCAAAAGCATGCGACTCGTATACGATTCCACCACCCATTATATCGCCATTTTCAGAAACACAGACAAAAAGGAAAGTCACACAGACAAAGAAAATATATCAAGAGAAAAAAAACCAGTGACTCGTTCCTTGCTGTATAACGAGTGAACCCGGGCAGAGAGGTAAGAAATGAAGCATTCAGTCATGAATGGACAGAATACCCATCTTCTCCGTTTGAACTTGATGTGCAACATGACACACATACAATGAGAAATGGTTGTAAATCAGATTATTATAATGACATGAAAACATATGCAACAATGGTTGAGCATTCTTACCTGCCGGTGTGTGATATGCCAACAACATTTCGTGTAGATGCTATGTGTTTCCTACAGAAATTCCAAAACCTTGGCACGAGAACATTTGAAGAAGTCAAAGATGCGTATCTCAACAAGATAATCGCTATGAAGCCTGGTGGTTGTGACTTAATACATTTTGTTGGGCCAACAAAGAGTTTGAAACCAAAGGAACGACAGAACAGGACTAAAGTTGAAACTGCCGAATACAGTCCTGAATCAGGGGTATTCCTGCATGGGCACAGCTGATGGGGAATGAGAAATCGAAGGCACATATATTGGACTACCTCTCAGAAGAATGGATGAAGCCAGAGTCGAGACAAAAGCTGAATGCTATTACACTAGTTTTAGGTGGAACAGTTAAGAACTCGTGTAAATTTGTGTCCGTGACCATAAATGGTGTTGTTGACATTGATTAATTATCCTGCTTGGACCATGAAGAGGCTGCTACGCACTTCATGCTGCATGCCAACTATTTAGTGAACAAACTGAGCTATCATCGTGTAGTAATTTACTCAGATGACACTGACGTGATAATGGTGTCTATATACCATAGTAGATGCTACGCATGGGAAAATTTCATCCTATTCACGACTTGGTAGTTCGTCTGACACTATGCTGAACGACACATCCACATACGTCCCCTCCATCTTACTCGCCACCTATGGCATCATGGGTTGCGACACCGTCAGCTACATATTTTCCATAGGAGAAAGGAAGGCATTGAAGGTTGCCATTTCCTTGATGACGGACAACATATTACAAGCATTAGCAAGCTAGGGTGAAAACTGTACGTATAAATATGGGGACGTGATGGGAGATTTTATACTGATCGTAGCCTCCATATATAACACACCCCACCTCTTCATCATTGGACCTTTTGAGAGAACACATGTTTGCGTCATTCAGAAGTGATTGGAAGGTTTGTATCAGATTGGGTTCTTATAACAATTAAAATGACAAAGCCTCCAAAACCAGGCATAAAACAGTAACCAAAATCATATTGTAGCTGCAAGAAATATAAAGGCAAGCCACGTTGTACAAATGCCTGTCCTTGTGACAAAGCTGGTGTAATCTGTCCTGTGGCCTATTGCTGCGGGTCGAAGGATAATTTTTGTTGACGGGGATAAGTCTTTCAAATATGGCCCATGTGACTGGCATGCAGGAATGCATGCACACACGCACACACAGATAATACATACTCACATATATACATACAGACAAACCTGTCTATAGCGACCACCTACATTTGGTACCACAAGATGATGGTTCGTAAGACCATCCACCTTTAAGAACAACTATCCTCTGGCTACAAAGGTCATCAACTGCATTAATAGCCATATTAAGTGAACAGATGTCTTCAGCAACCACTTATAATGGCCCATGACGTGGTCGCTAAAGAGAGGTTTCACTGTACATATGTTTTCATAATACTGCAATTATGTTGTCCTCCACATGATCTAAGACTACCTTGTTTCTCTGTCAGGCCTGCCTGAATATATGCCTATCTTTCTGGATGAGCACTTTATTTAATTCTTAACTGCTATGTGTGCATATATTGACAATGGTAATTTTGCGTTTTAATGGTAAAGCATGATAATCTGAAATCTGAGATGTTTGCAATCTACAAAATACTAATTTAAAACTTGTGAAATTGTATGTTTTAATTCTATTTGCATACCTCATCTAGAATAATACAGTTTCCTTGAAGCTATCGGTTCCTGGCTTTTGTGAAAACAGTGATTTTAACTGTAATTATCGTATACTAAGGCGCACAATGGGGTTAGGGGTACCCATTGTCTAATAACTGGTCATCCATGAGTCATATATATGTATATTATGTATCAAAACGAAGGGAGACGTGTGCGTTGTTTTTACGAAGGTGTTGTCCTTGTGAGTGCAAGAGCTCGCCAATGGTGCATTATTTAGTAATTCTGCTTATAGCCAAAAAATTACAAAATTTCACAATTATTTGAAATAAATTCCAATTTCGTAAGAATAAAACAGCCAATTGTCTTGGAAATACGTATACTTATGTTATGTATGTATCTCTAAATGTTTCGTGACCAAAATCGGAGGTGCTTTTGGGATTATTACTTTATTCCACTAAAATATATATTCTGTCACAATGCAGAAATGCGGTTGTCAAAAGAGTAGTTAATTGTCAAAATCTCGAATTTGCAAGACGGATATTCTTGCTAAAAGACATTTTCCAGAAATGTATGCTAAGAGGAAGAGGAAAAACACAGATATAAACTATTATTTTCCGATAGGTGAAAAGTGATTTTCTCAACATTGACTCCCCCACTGGTGATTTCGTCATCACAATATGGTGGGCCATTGATATTGGATTCAGGACTCCCCAAAATGTGGGTTTAAATCAAAAATGGCTGTCAAAATCCAAAATAACCTCCCGAAATCAGGGTAGTTACAATTATGATGCCTGCTATTCGTTAGATAAAAATTCCCTTCTTGGAAATCGGCACTCAGCACAGAATAAATGTGCGCCACAAAACCAAAATAGCTACCAGCATTACATTAATTTCACTTGTAAAGCTTGTAATTGGTACCAATTTTGCTCTTTCACGGACGTCAGATTTGATTAATTGCAAACGTGTGACAGACATTGGTGCTTAAGTTCTGAACGAATATGGCAGCCAAAGTGATTGCATTGATTCAAATTAAGCATAATTAAGGAGCGTGCCAAAGCTGCTTTTATAGCAAGTTATTGTCAAATATTCAACACTTATTGTCAGATTGCTATACAACATTTGAATAGAAAACGTCTTTTCAACAATGGCTATAAACTCTTTATTTCCAAAATTTAGTATTTCTGCATGGCAACAGATTTCATGTTGACTGAACTTACATACTATAGGAAACTATATGAACAACAATAAGACAATGTAGCGTTACAGCTGGATAACATTATCAATTGTTTCATATGTGTTGGCTGGAAATCAACACATCAGCATACTATGCAAATGCACCATACAGTCACCACTCTCACAAGGTTCTGTTTCCATGGTTCAGTAAGGAATCCTGCTACCAATGTTCACATGTTACATACGTAAATGGCATGGGTCGGTACATGCACGTGCGTGCGTGACTGCTTGCGTGAGTGTGTGCCTGTGTGAGTATTACTTGGATACAAACATAGTATAGGGCAAGCCACTTGGATTAATGTGCTTTAGGTCATAAACTATCAACTAAGTATTCTGTATCATATTCCAACATCCTTTAGAATTTCAGTTAATACATGCCTCAATACAACATGTTGTGATTATAATGCCACGCCGCATTAGCCGCTTTAGCTATAAAATCCAGCGGAATAATCTCGCAAAATACTGTTAAAAATAACTTGATATTTTATTGAAATAAATCTATGAATTCTATCAGACTAGTTTGTTATTATTAATAAAACAGATAGCAATCTAATGGCAAATAGTAAACCAATTTGCGGAGTATAATTATATTAGTGGGCGATGTCACAATGTTTAACAATGCAACTAGAGATAAATTCCGATGACACATTTTGATAACACCCAAACATTAAATTATGTAGATATATTAGTTCTTGAGAAATGGGGCAAAAAAATGAAACAATGCTGAAATATTTAATATTTAATTTATCAGTGCATGCCAGTGTGTGGTTATCTATCATATTCATAACAGACGCACAAAGCGATCAACTGTTTATCATGATGTGTTGAGATATTACAATAATCTATGTAGCTGGGGTGGTTGTGGTGTATGTGTGTGTGCGTATGTGCGTGTGTGCGTGTGTGTGTGTGTGTGTGTGTGTGTGTGTGTGTGTGTGTGTGTGTGCGTGCGTGTGTGTGTGTGTGTGTGTGTGTGTGTGTGTGTGTGTGTGGGAATTTGTGTTAATAGTGGATCCATCAAGAGCTTGCAATACTCAAGTTACCAGGACACTCAGAAAGCAAGAAAAAATCTCGAATTTCAACAAGACAATTACAAAACTCAAATGTGAGCAGATATGCTTGACGATTATATTAATGAAGGGATGTCACAAATTCTAAACTGAATGCAATACAGGAACATAGGTGCGTAGCATGTTATTCCATCTTCAAACATAGTAAATATTATTCCACACTCAATTCTACATGAGAGTGATTTGTCTCGAAGTGTATGCTTAATACTTTTCCCAATGAGAGCTGGTTGACAGAGAGCTTTGCATAAGGGTTCATATTGTTGCCAACAAAACTACGTACATAAACTTACCGATGCCATTACTGATAACATTTTAATACGCCATGTGGTGGCTATATGAGTCAGTGTCTGTGTATTCGTATTCCGAATCGAGCCAATCGATGCTAATGGTCACGTATGTGAACCTTCTGCAACGTGTATAGACTATTTATTAAATTACTGCACATGATTATCTAATACACTGGTCAAATTGAATATAGGTAACTTACATATGATATATGACACTATAGCATGGCATATTACACTATTCCATAGTCTATTCAAACCATGATATGTTTACAGCATTTTAAAATACCACCAGCTGTCATAGAATGTCACAATATGAGTCGTTCGTCCCCACTACTGATACGTTCTCAGCGTAGCTGTTTCAACCTGAAACGTCTATGTGAAAATCGTAGATCGTAAATAAATCATGGTTTTAATTATAGTATAAGACTCTAACCATATCAAATCAAGTTATTTTCGAAATGCATACGAACAAACCCACATGGTTACTTTGATTGTTAATAATCATGGTTTAAGCTTGAAAATGGTTTAAGCACGTATCTGTTCAGATAAATCGTCAACTATATTCAGTTTGAATCCTAATATTTAGTTCTTCTATTTTCAGTACAAGGCAGAGAGAAAAAGCACGAACGCCATTAATGGTGGCATAGTTCAATATTCTTTCAAGTGCGAAATAATGTGGCATGATCTTCTTCATCCGGATAAATATTTATCGTTCGATATTGCAATATTTGAAGGAGTCTTTAAAGTCTCACATTAAGTGAACTGCAAAAGATCAATAAACAGGCGTTCGTTTGGTCTAACTGAATTACATTTGGTTTGCTAATACGTTGCAGTGAAACTAATCAGATAAAACGGATCGCATGGAGAGAAATAAGCTGGCAAGTCTGGAAGGGTAAAGCCATCTAACTCTCAGCAACATTAATCCGCTTTTCACTGCAAAATCTATGTTCTGTTGCATAACGTGTGCTACTAATCAATATGCGGCCAATGTTATCCTTCCAACAGGCTTCCTTTCGCATAGCATACAATTAATGTTGCTAATATGCGAACGTTCAAATGAATGAACTGCAAAATCATGGCTATGAAGATGAAATGTTTTTTCAAAATCGCCGACTCTGAACTAGTTAGGTGAAATATATATCACAACATGGCATTTATAGACAAAACTGCGATTCTTTAAAATACTGACCATTATTTCGTTAAATAAGCATGCTGGATAGAATAAATGCATCCATGTCACATCATTTCCCAACAATGGTCCATATTTTGTTTGTTGTGGTTACGTTGCTTTGAAACATCTAACCTCTCTATGTTAACATCTTTGCTCAAGTTATTTATTATACAATTATAATCTAAACATATCAAAATATAAAATACAATTGTGAATCATCCTCATGATCATATACCGATTTTATCATTGATTCTAGGTGAAATTGTAATCGTGGCAACAGACGAACTTGTACTGAATAGTTAACAATAAAAGGTGGGGGTAATTATGAGCTTGACAAGTTGACTTCTGATGAATTAAACCGATCCTGATGCTCAACAATTGGGAGTGATTAAGTATGCATTAATTTACCAATGGCAAGATAATTGGTATGGCATCGAGATTACATTATACTAGTAAATGGGCCCTCACATCACTTCGGAACAATGTCTTAGCTTACAGTCGCTTAAGCAAAACGCAGCTTCTATGAGTGGGTATTGGTCCATTGAACAGAGCTCAATCGAAGTAGAGGCTTACTGGAGTTCCGAGCACAATAGTAGGACTTTGCAAATGACGTTTGCATCACATTAGTGCATAGACCTGCCGCCCAATGTTTGCTGGCTAGACGGATTGAACAGAGAGTATTTATCTCTAAGACATACACGCATAGTATACACACAGACTAGCCAATTACTAACAGGACAACTGTATGCATTAAGGCAATGCACTGTACCAGACCACGTATTGCAGATCCCCATTCCGAAATTATTTGTATTACACTAGCAGAATCTGCTTTGAATAACATCTATCATTTTGAACAATGAGGATGAACGCCTTTTTAATGTTGTGGAAAATCAAAATGCCTGTACACAACGGGTTGCCCATTGCATGTCATAGTATATACATTTAATGAGCGTTGTATATGTCAATTCAGATATTACTATTCAGCAGGGACGAGCCGAGAAGGGCTAATGCTCCCATATGACACACAAATGGAACTCTCAAATTCGATTCAATAATTGTCAGATGCGTGAAAGTACACGCATGATGCTTTTGCTGAGTAGGTTGTGTGCATGAGTACTGTCTTCTGCGGCTGTAGTAGTAGAAACATCATACAGCTGCAATAATTAGGTTTCCACCAATCTTGAAACATCATACAGCTGCAATACGCGCCTCTGTGTCTTGTCCTCAGAAAGCATCTTTAGCTTTACCAGGTCCATTCTTGATCACAGTGTACCGTGCCCTGCTTTCTTGGGGTCACCTCGAGTATGTTTAACATATTTATGACGTCCTCTACTTTATATTTGCTGGATCCAAGTAGGGCGACTCCAAAGCTCTCTGTGCCGGTGTGTCTTCTAACATCCTTAGCACATGGCCAAACATGAACCATCTTTGATGGACGACTTTCACAAACAGCGGCACTTTACTACACATCTTCTATGGTGCATCGCCGGAAATTATGCTGTATGGCCATAAGTAGCCAATGATGGTGTGGAGGTGCTTGCGGTGCAGGTATCATGTTTGTCTAGAGCTGCCTTTGGAGCTGGCTAGCGGGTACAGCTATGAGGTATCAACTTAGACTCGGGTAATGCATAGTGGGGTTTAAATGAATGCGTGGTTGGGTGTGGATGTTCTTGACTTAATTTTAGTAGGCCTATTACTATTTTCATCAACAGTGGTATTAAGACATGATGCAGATAATGATTAAATTGAGTAATTAAATAAATAACAAACCATTTCAGGGTGCATAAACATGGGAGAAAAACATACCACCCTTTATATCAAACACTACAATCCAAAGTATCTCAAGTTGTGTATTTATTTCTAAATCATATTGAAGGAATAATTTCCACGTCAAAAGTGTCCTTTGTACTCCGTAATGCACACCAATACAGCACATTCACTATTTATTGAGATTGCAAGAACATTCTTAAATGTGCTCTCTTCTTAGCCAGGTCTCCTTAAATTGCATCAAAATATGTAACTGATATCGCAAATACATTGTATCTAATAATGAGCCAACGTGTGTCGGTGATTATAGGGACTAACTTTCCACCTGGATGACACACATTACTCTAACATTAGGCATCTAGGACTTCTTGAAAATAAATCTCTCCAGGCAGAACATAACATTGTCTCTTCTCTATTACAAGACATTTGTTCATTAATTTTCTATTTGAAATCCCATGTGATCGATATTTGAACATACATAGCCTAATACTCTATGGGCAATGGACCAAACGTTCAATATTATGCTAAAGACTAGTGCACCGACTATGCATACCTCTTTATTAAACCAATAATAAGCATATGTATGGCTGTGATGATTCCTAAATACTTTCTGAGAAAACTTAGTAAGTAACATTGATGTTACGGTTGTAAATAATGGCAGTACTATTAAAACTACTCTGAGCACATAGGAATGAATAAATCACACATATATCCTGTTTATTGAGTACACTAACCCAGTAATCATAACTGTTTCAGGGATAGTTACATATATCATAATTACTGAAAAACTGGCGGAATAAATATCATATCCAGTGCTGACTTACGCTGTCTATCATAACCCCTCTTATGTCAACAGCTTCTTGATATATAAATCCCTGTGTCTATCTGCAGGCCGGGTGAACAATATTTTTGAAAATTTACCACTAGAATTCTAGTCATTCTAGTTGTAAATATGCAAAATACTTTTCCCTAGGCCTTTCAACTAGCCATGTCTGAAGACCACTGCAATGTTGACCATTACAGGATTAAGTTGATGTATGGGGTTTTAATCATATATCATAGGGATGATTCTCAGAATGAATTATTCTGTTGGAACTCTGGAATTAAGCAATCTGAAAGGATTTACTGCGACCGCCAATCGCGTGAATAACTGTCGGTCTCTCTAAGCTGCTGTCTTCACTCTAAATGTGTATAGGACAGTTAAAGCTAAGAGCTATGATAAATACCTAAGCAGAATTTATGGTGGCATATCGAGAGGCTATATTGCATTTTGCGGAATCATAGTTGAGTGATATATATCAAGAAACCTGATGCAGTAAGTATTGTTTTTGAATTCTCAACCAATGCATATTCTCTTCCAGACGACGTTATATATATTATAAAGCAAAGTGTTTCAATTTTGAATAATTATGTGAATTGTAGTTCTATTTTATTTTGTGAAACATAAATTTGTCTGGCGCTGTCCTATAAACCGTGATACACGAGTTATTCTGAGGATCTGCGCGTCATTGCGAAACGGTCGCTTGTCTCTTCTAGTCGTTTACCATTGTTTATGCCAAAACACTTTACAACCACCCACGCTAATATAAATACTATATATGTTCCCATATATAGGAGTGACAATCATAGGGCTGCACAATTATTTCAAAGGTTGCTTAGTATTTTCTGAGAAAAAACTTGATTGTTCAATCGCAACCTTGTGATACTTTGTTGATCTATCATATCTAAAATGTGCACGAAGAGAGTAATGTTATCACTAGAATTAATTGATTGAATTATCCTGATGCAGTGACCCTGGAATTAGTGTACGTATCCTCAATGGAAAAGAAGAATACTTTCAAGACTAAGGTTAAGCGGTTTTAATTTATCTATACACTTGTTGCATGCAAATGTGGCACAATGTGGAAGCTGAAGTATATGCTTGTTGTGGAATAATTTAGTAAATAGGTTAATCCACAATTCAAATCCCTGGCAAACTGTCTTTAAGCTAGTGGACAGTAGCACGAGCTCGATACGTTCAGTACTTACAACACAATGGAAGATAGGTGTTTGCTATGGCAATATCTCATTTGCATTCTAAATTAATAGATACTAATTGATCTACTGGCTACTATCTCTCACACACCCTCCTCTTTCTCTCTCTCTCTCTCTCTCTCTCTCTCTCTCTCCATCTCTCTCTCTCGCGCGCTCTCTCTCTCTCTATGTTTTAGTTGGACACATGTCTTATGGCGTAAGCGTTTAGCTATGCCCGCCCCTCTCTAGCTAAACCCCACCCACACATCGGCCATGTTGGGATCGATCGACCCCTGACCTGGCTGACTATCATTTCCTAAAAAACGATACAGGTAAGATGTTGAATATTTTGAAAGGAATTGCCATGCTATTAAATAATAAAGCAAGACAAATCAGGCAACGATGCTATTATGCGTTCTTGCCGAACTTATTTACCCCATCCTTACCGTCAGTGAGTATGCCGTCATCCTACACGTAACATAGTTGACTATGACGTGCGCTGATAGGTGGATAAACTGGAAAGGACCAATGTCGTCCCATTGTCGTTCAATCATTACGTATCATGTGCGTAACTTAACAGAAGCGGTTGACTCTGGATGAGCAAACTAACTCGTGTATCTACATAAACCAACGCAACATCAATCATTGTTCTGTTTCCTTGCCCATAATGTGTCAGTTTCTATGTAATAGAACATCAATTGTTCTTTATTGACATACAGTATATCTGACATAGTCGAAAATGGCAATCACGGGTGAGCATAATGCACTTAGTACACGCATCTCCATCTACAATCGGATTACTCCTTACTCCTCTGAATATTCACGTATAATGAGGCGTGTGGTGCGTGGATTTGCAAATGGCAATCCGCAACAGTAGGCTTACATTCGTGCACACTCATCTTAGAACAAGATGTATTATTTATTTCATTATAACTTGTAACCATGCATTTGGCAATGGGCACCCTTCGATCTCTTATGCGCATAGAAAACGCACACATATGTGCATGCATATACATAGATGTACACGCATATGTCTATGCCTCATGCATGCGTTAGAGCGCATGTGTTTTGTGGGCATCCGTTGAGGGAAAGAATAGGTATCCATGTGTAATGCGTGCATATGCTTCAATACGTATGGCAGAACTGATCTGCTAATTATGTATATGATATCATAATCAATTATGTCGCGTGTAACGAATGTTGCTGCCATTGTCAGCATTAGCCCCCACAGTCAGATTAGTTACAAACTATTGAACAGATTGCTTATATAGTTACCTGGATATTCACCTTATTGGAATATATGTTTCAAATGAGTCTAGCCTAGCTAGGTATGGGACAGCATAGCTGCACATGCATCTGATAATGCGCCCCTGCTTATTCAGCTTTCCAGTTTATCTATCGATCATATGACGTCACATGACATCATAATTGGCTAAGTGTATGATGGCGCCATGATCATTACGTCATGGATGATTTGAAATAGTGCGTCGTCGTTAGCGCGTAATAGTCTGACGCGTTGTATGAACTGTATGTCTTTGCGATTTAATACACATGCTGTCGAATATTGTGATACCAATTTGATTGGGCACTGTTGCTGCCATAGACATCAACAGCATTCAGTCAAATTCGTTTCAAAATATTCAACAGCCTGCATGTATAGTTTTCTGGAAACTAATAGTCAGGGAGTTCAGAGATCGAGTGATCCCAACGCGGGCGTGGTGTGGGTGGAGCTTAGATTGAGATGGGCGGGGCATAGCTAAAATGGATAGGTCCATTACATTTGGCATGGTAACCATTGCTCAAAGAGCGCAACACAGTTAAAGAAACGTATAAAGCAATAATACCATGGTCATCACATTGGCAGCTACATTTCATGCGCAAGTATCTAATGGACGTCTTTTTCAGAAGATAAATTAGACTTATAACACCAAACATTATTCGCGCTCTGGTGTGTAACCACATTATCTATTGTGTACAACAATTTGAAAGCTTGTACACAACACATTTGCTAATGGACGAGCCATATTTGTCACTCAACTAAGTGACGTCATAGTGAATTATGTCACATGTAAGCTGACGCCATCATCATAATTGAGGGAAATACTCCGTCATAAACCTGGAATAATCTGTCAAGTGTCAAGTGTGGGAAGTGTATGTCTTTGATGGATGTACTATTTAATACATATTCTGTTGATAATTTTGAGACTGAATTTACTGAGCGCCGTTGCTGGCTGTTCAAATTAGTTTCAAAATAATCAACAACATACCTGTATAGTTATCTTGCCTGTGGGATTCAGTGACTTCAAGGTTCGATACACCCCGACGCCTGTATATCGTGCACATGCGCGGGCAATGGCTAGAAATGGATTCAGCTTTAGAAGACGAATTCGCATTTTTTCCTACACAGATTCAATATATTATCTTGACTGAATGTTGAAAATCGCATTTCTTTGCCGATACAGTCGTTTGTATGAATAATGTTGATTGCCCAGAATAAAGGCGAATCGTTGATTAAGGTGTGCTGACATAATCTCATATACGCACGTCTTTATCATGCTTACGACTTCCGGTTGGCTTATAATTGTAAGCATTAGTCTGCCTAATTAGTTCTGAATCGCTGCAAAACCATACATACGATTAGGCCCTCACTGTGTGGAATATTGCACGAAATTAGATGATCTTAGAGAAATCGTTGGGTATAAAATCCCGAAGGGCAATGCGTTTTACCCAGTATATACCGCAACCCTCATGAATCTATAGAACAGACTCCACTCTGACGTTCAACAACTATTCAATGTTTGCCAATGAAACCTCTTATCCCAGCCATACTATCAGCACTTTCTTTCAAACATGGCGAACATTATGGGCACACTATTCTGATCTGTTACTCAATTCTTCGACACATTTACTCGGCTCCAAAATGCCGGAGTTCCAGGACAATAGCTAGATAAAATGTCTGGAATGCACACCAGTTGTTCCAGTTAATCCGCGCTGTTGTGAGACGTGTAGTTGATAGCTAGTCCGGTGAAAGAGCATATTTGTTTTCTGGATTATGCTGCGCGGGTAGAAAACTTAAATAGTTAAAACTTACATTCCAGATTATTGACTGAGATATTGTCTAGTGCCAGTGCGTTGTGAATGACAGAGTTTCAGAGAACCAATCCGTGGCATTAATGACAGCCAAAGGCAGCTCTAGACAAACCTGACGCTTGCCACCGCAAACACCTACGCACCATCAAGATGGAAAGTCATGTAAATCATATTCGCAAGGTGTGCTTTATGCAGCTACGAAACATTGGTAACATTAGGAAGTACATCACTCGTGAAGCGGCAATACGGCTCGTGTTATCACTAGTAATGTCGAGACTCGATTATTGTAACGGTCTTCTAGAAGGTGCTTCCAAAATACCCATTAACAAGCTTCAGGCAGTTCAGAACACAGCTGCGCGAATTGTATCACTGAGAAATAGGTATGACCACATTACTCCCATTCTTCAAGATGTACACTGGCTCCCACTAGAATACAGAATCCGTTTCAAAATCCTAAGTTTAGCATATCAATGTGTCTCCGAAACTGCACCAACGTACCTATCTGAATTGCCAGAGAGTTATACACCTACACGAACCCTTAGATCTTCTGAACAAAATCTCCTGAAGATTCCCAGAGTAAACACTAAAGACTATGGCCATAAAGCCTTTTCATTCGTGGCCGCCACTCAGTGGAATAATCTCCCAACTCATATTAAATCTGCCCCGACGTTATCCGTATTTAAAACTAACTTGAAAACATTCTTGTTTAAAGAAGCTTTCCCGTAAGCTGTATGCTAAATGTCTCTCTTATTGTCAGCGCTTAGAGCATGCAATCGCATGGATTTAGCGCATTACAAATGTACTATTATTATTATCACTGGACACCGATGGCCAGAGAGCATAATTTCCAACGACGCACTATAAAAGATGTGTAATACACTGCCGCTGTCTGTAAAAGTCGCCCAGCAAAGATGGTCCATGTTTAGCCATGTGCTAAGGATGCCAGAAGGAAGACACACCAGTACAGAGAGCCTTGGAATTCGCCCTACTCCGAGACAGGAAAGATAGAGACAGGAGAGGACGTCATTGCATAAATCTGCTAAGCGTGCTACGAGGAGACCTCAAGAAAGCAGGATTAGGTACATTCAAGTCAAGAATGGACCTGAGGAAGCTAAGGAATGTGGCCGAGGACAGGACACAGTGGGCAAAAGCGAAGAAGGACTGATTGCAGCTATAGGATGTTTCTACTACGACAGCGGCAGAATACAGTACTCATACATACAATGGCAGCCAGACAGCCAGCCGACCAGCAGGTCGGATAGATGGATGGACAAACTGACGGGCAGGCGGGTGCGCGGGCGGGCGGGCCGGTGGGCAGATCGACACGCTGGTTGGCTGGCTGGCTCCTTGATGGGTGGGCATCTTGGTGGATGGGTGGGCGTGCGGGCGGGCGGGCGGGCGTGCGGGTGGGTGGTGAGTGGGAGGGTGGGTGGGTGAGTGAGTGAGTGAGTGAGTGAGTGAGTGAGTGAGTGAATGAATGAGTGAGTGAGTGAGTGAGTGAGCGAGCGAGTGAGTGAGTGAGTGAGTGAGTGAGTGAGTGAGTGAGTGAGTGAGTGAGTGAGTGAGTGAGTGAGTGAGTGAGCGAGAGGGATGGAGAGAGGGAGGGAGGGATGGAGGGAGGGAGGGATGTAGCGATAGAGGGAGGTGTGAGCGACCGAGTGAACGATGGCGGGAGAGTGAAGCGGTGGGAGGGGGGGAGAAGGAGGAAGAGAGGGAGCAAGCCTTGGAGTGTGTGTTCTTGCATGCGTGAGTGTTGTAATCGAGGACAATTTGTGCTCGGATCAATTTTTGCCTGACAATTTACAGTATCGCTAGACTGCTCTGTGAGGAGTGTGTATGGGGGCAATATGTAGGGAAATTCGGATAACATAGATATATTGAGCTATCCTTTCAAAATGTATATACTATAGGAGGTGATTGCTGCGTGTGCTAATATTATTCTAACATGGGAGCACACGGTAGCAAAACCAAAGAAAATATATAGTAGTTGCCACAATTTCCAGAACCAATCTACATTACGAACATGTACTACACAAATAAACTTAATTCAAGTATTCTTATTCCAATTGCCTTTGTATTTCAGATGGTTAGCAAGAGTAGACGTGGGCAAATTCACGAGTTCTCATGACGAAGACTCGCAGTGAACTCATAATGCTCTCGGGACCATTAAATATGAGGTAACTAAGCGGCTGTCTTCTTGGGTGTTTCACGTTAGGGTGAACTTATTAAATGCACGTGTCTCGAAGGATATACAGGCTCGGGGCCTTATTAGGAAAAGCAATTATTATAATCGCTCATTTGTACTCACCAGGGAAACGAAATCTGCGACCAACTTTCCGCTGTGTAAATAATGAGAGATGTAATGTTCCCGGATTGCGAGGTTCCTTTTTTACATTCTCCAAAGCGAGACAATTAACCAGACCAACTCGTGACACATGTGTGTCTGGTGACTAATTCAATGACCCTTATGTATGATAATGACGTATGCACGGGTTTATTTCATGTTAGAGCACACGAAATCTACATAGCGATCGTGTGTTGGAAATATGTGTAGCTTCTCTATCAAGGCGATATTTAGTATTGATGACATCCCCAGTGTTGGCATTGCTTTATTTGGCAAAGATGAAGCAAATGGTCATGTTAGGCTGTCCCAAAAGTTACGGTCAACAAGATCTTATCTGAGGGCATTAGGACTGATCGTGGTGGATTAACCAATTCCGGGTTCTCCGCTGGGTTTTCTAACAGGTCGTTAGAGTTGCCAGTTTTGATGCATCGTAGTTGTTTTGCATTTGAAATCACCAGTTCTTTTCAATTCACCTTTCCAGAGTACCCACCCATCATATGACGTCACAATGAACTGCGTGATGTGTACAATGACATCATAATGAATGCCGTCATGAAAGATGTTGATAAGTACGTCACGAACGCATATTTGAAGACGGTATATGTGTTGTTGGACAAATTGTTTGCTTTTACTATTTAATAAATATTCTGTTGAATATTTTGAAAATAATTTGACTGCCGCTGTTGCTGCCATAGGCAGCAACAGCACCCAGTCAAATTAGTTACAACATATTCAACAGCTTCCCTGTATAGTGCTCAGGAAATTGATAGCTAGGGCAATTGGGGATCGATCAATCCCAGCACGGCGAGGTGTGGGTGGAGCTTAGCTAGTGATGGGCGGGGCATAGCTAAACATGGAAAGGTCCATTGTGTGTTGACGATTTCAAGGTAAGATTAAGAGGGAAATATGGTTTATCTGCATTCACTTCTAATTTGAATGTTAAGAAGATAACCGATTACCTGACACTTGATCTGTCTATCTCAGGCCCTGAGGTATGGAGGTTGTTGTCTGCTCCTTTTCTACTTCTGGCAGGGTGCCTGGATATAATCACAGCTGGACATAGTTGGTGTCCAGTGGTCACGTGGCAATTTAATTAGCTAGCAACATGTATGTCATGCGTTGCTACTTTGAATATAATGAATATAATGCCTCTTTTAATACTTTGATGGTTCCACTATTCTACCGAAGATACGTGGCAAAAGCACAACTAACTTATGAAAATGCAAATACAAGTTACAAGGCAAAGGAATGCGAAAAAGAAACTAGTCCAATATTAAAACTGCCTCTGCTGGAAGCTATTACTATTCTTATTGTTATACGCAGTAGCAACTGATGGGCATAATATACTATATCTGAACAGAATCGAGCCAAATGAATAGAACTAGCCACATAGTTATCCTAGTGTGGGTGGACTTCTTCGAAAATACACAGAGAGTACTCAGAGAGTAATGCACATATATGATTCTATATGGTAGATGTTAAAAGTAAAAATATAATTTAATATGACAGTTATGGGGAATTATGTGCAATCGAGATATCACTATCTGTGTAAATGTATGTTATTGTTAGCCAACTGAGTAATCAACTAAGACTTGATAATGTATGGCCATGAGCCAATACTGGATCGATACGGTGCCAATATGGTCATGTATTGGCCCAATAGTGGCCCAGTAACCTGCGCTGTCAGGCTTAAAATGCACTTCGATACAACATCACGTGGTGCAAGACAGCATGCGTGATGTCAGAAGTGCGAAGACACAATCTGCTGATTAGTCACAAACAACATATTTCAGCCAAATTATATTCTAATTGTTCAAAGACACGTCTGACTGTATGTTTGAAATAAAAACGCCGCAGTAGTCTGCGTCAAAGAGCAAATGATTGTACCCCTGTATTTAGTAAACACTCGGTTCGAAGAAAGTAGTTAGCTCACTGCTGTGGCGAGGTTGTATTAGTACATTCCTTTTTATTTTATTCAGATTAAAACACATTGTGTCAGCAAGGATTTAGCTTAAATCCATCAAATTCAGTTTGCCAATAACTTCTTCATCCGAAAGGAGTAGCTATCCTTCGATTTTATGATACGAATCAACAGAGGACGTGTTCTTGAAATATCGTTTTAAGTGGATTGGAATGGATCAATAAGGGGGAAAAGAGCTAGCTTTTTGTTCACTGTGTTTATCTCGGAAACATTATGTTTGGTAATTCATTGTGGAGAAACAAAGCGGCTCGGGTGACAAGTGAGAGGATGCCACAATTCAATACATAACTATTTGATCACCGAGCTCCAGAATCTCAATTCCAAGAGAATTATACAGGGGAACATAATTAGCTGTTGTTCACTTGGTTTACCCCGGAATCATTATGTCTGGCCACTTTTTCTGGATAAACTAAGCTCGCATAAACGCTCTCATGACAAGCGGGACGATGCGACAAATGAATACTTAACACTTTCAGCGCTGAGCAGCTAGAGTATCGATTTTTAGGTAATTATAAATGTAAGATGTTGAATATTTTGAAATTAATTTATCCAGAACCCTTTGCTGTTATGAAACAGAACGGCTTTCAGTCAAATGTGTTTCAAATTACTCACCATAATATTAAGTAAACCATAAATTAGTGTCGAATTTGCCATTTCGGGTTAAAGTTGTGTATGCCAGCTAACACATCTTGATACGAAATCTATGTTCGATTCCACACCCTTTGTTACTATTCAATATTAAATCAATTTGTGCATGCCACCTACAGATCTTTATACAGAGAACTGAGAAACTGCGCACTATGGGGAACCTTAGCTGGCAGAAACGCGATTACATCATAGCTACATAGAAAGACACGACGTGTTGCAGTTCATCAGCTTTATTTGTATTGGTATTATAATCTTGTTATTTCATAACAATTATTAAATTTGATAGAATTGTCACCCTCACTGATTCAGGATCATTCAAACATTGACGTGCTCATATTATGGTGTACCTGCGTACGTGCATGTGTGCGGCTGTGCGTGTATGTGTGAGTGTGCATGCGTACGTGCTAGTGTGCCCCAGTGATTGGTCGATGCACGTGCAGGGAGTAGTTTGTGAGAAGCATTTTAAGCTTGTGAGAAGCATTCCACACTTGCACTCATGGACATATAAGCATCACGACTATTGCATACATTGTTCTATTTTAATCAAGGTTTCTTTAAGATTCCAGCACTGCTTAAGAGATTTTGAGAATACATAGTGTACGCGAATACCAACATGTATGTACCAAGTCGCCTATTGCACCACATGCCAAAGAAACACCCTGGCCCTGTCCACACACACGTAGTATGTTGCAAGCATAAATACCACTTCGATCTATTCAACTCGTGAAAGATTGAAAATAATGATGATCTATGCAAAAAGGGGGTTGATTCCCATCCTAGTAGATTTCTTTATTTCAACAAGTTAGCATTCTGATAGATGGAAAGTGGTGAAATAAACGTAATTTGAATAGAATGGCATTTGAGATCTAAATAAAGACTAAGCCGACAACAACTTTGCTGAATAACCCGATAGTTATTTAATTTCTTATCATTAGTCTATGGAATAATGCACAGCTGCGTTAGTTAACAGCAATGTGTCGCAATAAAAGTGTGAAGATGAGCCCTTTACTTATCATTTCATAGATATTCCAGAAAATGAGTGCAACGTAGTTGTTTGTGATCACCGCCTGCCTTTTAAGAATATATAAACCATATGTTGGGGATGTATATATTGAGCACATGTCGTACAGGTAACTAGAAGGAAACGATGTGTATCAGTCTGGCGCTGTCCTATAAACCCAGTAAGTCAAGTGATTTGAATGACCCGTGCGTCACAGCAATACGCGTCGCTTGTCTCCTCTTGTCGTTCACAATTGCTTTTAACAAACACATTTTACAACCACTCAAGCTAATATAAGTGTTATTATATTCCCCATATCTACTGGGAGCAGCATTCACTTTCTACTTGCTTCAGAAGTTGCATAAACTTATAGGAGGGTGCCATGATAGTTCACTCTCAACCATATGATACTTTATCGATATATAATATCTAAATTCGGGGCAAACCATGCCGGGAATTGCCTATACAAGTAGATCAATGCCCTGCTGCAATGGAAAGTAAAACTACTTTCAAGCCTAAGGGTAACCGATTTAATGTAATTCGTTAAACTGCTGTATGGAAAGATGGCAATATTAGGAACTGAAGTATGCACGTGCCAGGAAATAATTTAGTAGCAAAATTAAACCTACTCACTACTGGTTACTCCGTCTGTCTTAGTTGAATACCCTGTTAGATGGATGAATAGGTTAGTATAATTAAATCCATTTATAAGCATGTTTAAGATAGCTATTACATTCAGTCGGCCTGTATATTTATATCAGTTACTACACAACAGAGAGATCCATGTCTAGCTATGTGCCCGCAATATCTAGTTAAGCGCCACCCATGAATTTCCAGAATCTCAATAGCAAGGTGAATAATCAGATAAACTGTTGACTATTATGAAACTAAAGTATGGTCGTAACAGGGCGCAATCAAATGCGTTTCATATTAGTCGATTGAGTGTGTATTAACCCATCTTATGTCAACGTAAGTATTTGATGTTGAAACAGACCACGCAATCCTCTTCAGACAGGAATGCCCATTTGCAAGCCAAAAGAAAACCTTTTTGACACGTTACCACTGAACTCGTTTACCGAGCCAGTCATTCCCGTGATACATTTTCAGAAAATAGTCTTTTCTTGGCCCGCACATGGATAGTGATTATGCAAAAAAATTGAACTTTTCTTAAACTGTTAAAGGTCAAGCTGTTCAAAACACGCTTCACTTGTAGGGAAATATAAATATTTATGTAAATACCATTGGTCAACTCTCTTCGCACTAAAATGGTTAATTAATATAATATAAGCAGCATTTTGAGCGTTTTGACAGAAAAGGGGTTAAATAGTAAATCCATCAGTAAGATACAATTCGCACACACGTGACAGGCTATTCCAGCTTTATGCCAAAGTATTATCTGCAAATTATAATTGCGAGGTTAACCAACACGAGGCGTAATTGAATATGATGTTATATATAGTTAGATGCAGCCTAAAACAAACCGGCTGGTTCTAAATAAGCATACTGCGTCTATACATAGAGAGTGAGAGGCTGCTTAGCAACTCACCACATAACTATTTCCTTTCCACAATTTCCCACAAATAAACTGATTACCGTAAATGATATCATGGAATGTTATCGCTGACTGTTCAATCCACTTTGGCGAGTCGTCTCAGCATTAGCCATTGATTTATGCGAGCATGGGATTGGTTTGGAGTGCATGATGCATGTGCGCGTATCTGTTACGGGAAAGAAAATGTGTGCATGTGTTATACTCGCATATGCTTACACAAGTTTCACAATGCTAATATAATGACTGGATCTGATGTGCCAATCAAGTGTTAGACGTCATAAACAAGTATGGCACTGGCTACGAACTCTCTGTTATTTGTGAATTGAAAATGTAATAAACACTTAACAAACATTATGTTGAATGTTTTGAAACTAATTCGACTGGGAGTTGTTGCTGCGATTGTCATCACTAGCCCTCAACCAAATTATTCACACAATATTCAATGGAATACGTATATAATTACCTTGGAATTATATTCTGGAAAGAAGATTTAAAAATTTCAAACGAGGCAAGATTAGCTAGAAATGATCATGATTATCGATAAATAGGTCTGATTAACCATCCATGTTAATTTCAGCGAGCATGGTAATAATTGATAGTGGAACTTCCTTGTCAAAGAACGAACACGTGATCAAGCAAAGGCAAATATAAATATAAAAGTAAAAAGACCATGCGTATGATATTACCAACTTCTAAATGTATGCAAGGTTAGTGTATAATAGAAGTATTTCACAGGAGATAAAATACACCTATCAATCCATGCATTGGTCAAGCTGCGGTGTATAGCCACATAACAGGCAGAAACGTTTCATGGCTAAATTTGGTCAGGCATATAATACAAAAAAATGCTTATTGAATGTCTATTTGCAGGTTTATTATTTTAATTTTACTACTGCAATGTATTACCAGCCAGTCATTCCACCGATACATTCTAGAAAATGTCCATGTTTTGGCTTGAAAATGGACTATTCCTCCAGGCCTCTGTTACATGCCGCCTGATTGTGGCCGGCTTCGTCATTAAATGGTTAATTTATTCTAAAACCTGAAAGCTGGTAAATTACACATTTGCTAATTGAATGCACATTGGCGTTAATCCCAACACAGATGCAATTTATTATCTTGAATACATGGCGAAAATCGCATTTCTTTCCTAATGCAGTCATTTGTATGCAGACCGCCGATTGTCCGGGATAAAGGTGAATCATAGATCATTAGAGTGATGACACCATCGCATAGACACACATACTTGTGAGTGACGGTCATTGGCAATATCCTACAATTGGCAGAATTAGTCTAGCTATTGGAGGGTTCCAGTGTAACCATCAATCATATGACTTCATAATCAACTAGGTGATGTGTAGGCGGACGTCATAATCAAAAACGTCATGAATGGCGTAGCTAAGTTCGTCACGAATGCTTACTTGATGACGGACTAAGCACAGTTGTACGAATTGTATGTCTAATCAATTTAATAAACATTCTGGTGAATATTTTAAAACTAATTTTACAGAAACAACACCAGGTAAAACTGGTTTCAAAATATTCAACAGCTTACCTTATAGTTTTCTGGAAATTCCTAGTCAGGGAGTGCAAGGATCGATCGATCTCAACACCGGGGGAAGTGTATGTGGAGTTTAGCTAGAGATGGGTTGGCATAGCTAAAACTGGATTCGTCCTTTGTCCGACTTAGTCTACCTAATTAATTATGAGGCTGACGGAAGGTGATACCTAAGACTAGGCTGACATTATTTGAAAAGTGCAACCTATTTTCGAAATATTCAACATGTCACCTCTTTTGATAGCTTAAAATGTACATTCTGTAAATACAGGTTTAAAAGTTTTAAATTGATTTCAACAAAAGAAAAAATTGGCCCACCAGAGTTGAAAATGGGTTAATCATAACTAGAAATGGACCCCGCTATTATATTGTCTTGGATGCGGTAAGCAGCCACCGTGCCATACTGATAGTGAGTGAAAAGATGCTTTTGTTAATAATCATTAGTCAAGTATTTCTGTCCTTGACATATTCGTATGGAAAGCACAGAAGCGATGTCAACACTATCATCCCACTCATTCAACCAGATCATCACTTCCTGGTATAGCATCTCGGAGAGAGATTGTCATTTATCAGCTCAACTCGAAATAGCTCTCTGGTAGCACATTGCTTTAAAAAATGCAGCGCATTGCTGGATACAGAGTCTAACCAGTGTTAATGGAGTGTTAATTCGCGTGTTTGAATACGTAGGGAGCGATGCAGAGCTATACGACTCTTAAAGGAAGACGAACTTAAAATCGTGAACATTGATGGATTGTCTTTACAAATCACAAAAGATGGGCACAATATATGCGACATGTACAGTCCGTTATACTAATTTTGTTTGGTCAATACTGATAACACTTACCATCACTTCTGACAATCACCACTCGCCCAAGGGCACAGGTGACATTTTACTACCATACTGCCATGAGGATTTCATGCTTTTCCGCTTTTTCCAAGGTACACATTTCACTATTCCAACACACATATCCACTCTATACAGGAAACGACTTTGGATCAGATCTGTCATGCAATGGCCTGACGTCATACTAACACATATTTCACGTGCTAACCGGTGTTACAACCAAATGGCGTAGGCCCGTTGCGGACATCTGCATTGTAAGTATCTGGTTAAATTGAAATGCAATAAGCATTCTATCGCAGAAACAGCTGTTCCCTGTCTAAATAGATGCAGAATATACAATTACCTGTATAGTTAATGTTCATATCGGTATTCTGGGAAGTCGTTATTCAACGTATTAAGAGATATCCCGTTTTGTTTCAGTAGGCGTGCGAATGCTCTACATCATTGTGCTGAACGAAAACTGGGCATCGCTAGTAGCGTTCCATCAGAGTATCAAGGCACACATCAACAACCAGTCACTTTTAAAATATGGTCGTGGAAACGTGCGAGATCGCCGCACTCGAGGGCAATCCCGTTTTGGGGAAGTGTATTCAAAGCTTTAAGTCAGATTCCCGAGCAATCATAAATGCCAGACTGAAAGTCATCTGATTAGTGCAGTAGATAACGTGTCACGTCTGGATCAATTGATGGTCTGTGTCTATCTTTGAAACATTGTATGTGTCATGCGGATTGTTGCCCTGATATTGTAATGAGTAATCGGCATGTTCCGTTCCTTGCTTGTGTTGGCAATGGGCATGGCTCTTATCCAGGACATATGCTCTCCCTTATGCAATATGGAAGACAATCTGGAAGCGACTGACTCATTCCAAATATGCATCAGAATCAAATGAAGCTCAATGATTATGTACTACCCAATGAAGATGCCACTTACACAAAGGACCTGCAATATGATGCTTGTCAAAATTTCGCCTGTGCTGCTTAAATTGCCAGTAGTCTACTCTGCGACGACTGTGTATGGATTTAATATGTAGTGTCATAACCTAGAAATATTAAGTCATCTTTTTTAAAATATATACAATAAAATATGTGCTTGCTTATATAATTCTAGCATTTGTTTAAACTATAGCAATACTGCGGCCACTCTGTTCTAAATATTCATCGATAGTCACATTGTTCACGTTCTCTCGAATGTGTATATCGTACACAATTTACTATACCAATAATTTCAATTCTTCTTACTACTTATTGTAGTTGTATCTCTGATGTAACGGCCCATCCCCATGCTAAGCAAATGAACAGGTGGCTATGCCCACAAGCTGGTGTGGCGAAGAGTTCCAGTGCAATCATAACCGTCTAGGGACTCCTAAATATAACGTAAATAAGTGTGTTTCCTTCTTGGATGTTTCACGTTCGGGTGAATTTATGCAATTCATGTGTCTCACTCGATATAAAGTGACAGTCTCGGAGCTTCATTTGAAAAAAAGCCAATTATTATAATCGCCAGCACGTCTTTACCAGAGAAAAAATGTCTGCAACTGACTATACGCTGCGTTAATGATGGGACATGTGTAGTGACTGGACTGTGAGGGAGCTTCGTTCTCAACATTGTGCAGTGCCTGCCAATGTTATAGAGACACTAGTTATAGTAGTATGTATGCATATTGAATAATTCAATGAGCGTTATGTATGGAAAGGCTGTATGCACACAATTTTATAATTTGTGCATGCTCTTTCGTATGCCGATATATGATGATACAATCAAATATAGTGATTTTTACCGAGACGAAAATATTGAGAAATCGTGAACAGATACAGTTTTAAATTTTCACCGTATTAAACTAAGATGCGTCAATGGGAGATTAGGCATTTTAAGTATGATTGAAAAATCCATAGTACGGTTGTGTTGTGGCATTCCTTGCTTGTCTGGTGCTTGTTGTCAACTAGTACTGAGCATTCCAATGCTTTCTGAGCGGGTGTATTCGCTGATATTCAGAAAACGTGTCCATACATTGACAGGCGCTGTCACCATACTCTCACAGAAAGTGAAATGGAGTGCACACTTTGTAAGTTGCTGAGCCCTGGATTGAAAGTAGACAGTGTAACCAATTGTGATCTGTGATGCTGCACAAGTGGTTGCGATGGCACACATACACACACGCACACGCGCACACACGCACGCACACACACACACGCACGCACGCACGCACGCACGCACGCACGCACGCACGCACGCACGCACGCACGCACGCACGCACGCACGCACGCACGCACGCACGCACGCACGCACGCACGCACGCACGCACGCACGCACGCACGCACGCACGCACGCACGCACGCACGCACGCACGCACGCACGCACGCACGCACGCACGCACGCACGCACGCACGCACGCACGCACGCACGCACGCACGCACACTTTTGTTCAGGAGGGCCTTTTGGAGCCATCAGGCTCTCACATGTGTAAAGCATTACTGAGGCACATGCGATATCACGTACGTGCATCTTTACTTCCATAGGAATTTGGAGCTACACATCGTCAGCTTGAAGAATGCCCATTTGCAAGTCAAGAGAAAACTATTTTTTTAAATGTGCAACATGTTATTCCAGTAGTAAATTTGTTTTAAATAGTCTTTTCTTGGCCTGTGAATAGAAATTCCTCAAGAACACTGTAGGGGCCAGTTATGGCTGGATTCGTCATGAAAGGGTGTCACGATTTATTCCGAACAGTGTTCTTATTTGTGTTATTTATTTTATCGATTAACTGAGGTGATTAATTGTAGCATGCCGGCCTTAAGCTTTGTGTGTGTATTTGTTTTGTTATGCAATTCTTCATACCGGCGATCACATTGATTACTTGCCTGTCACATTTCAGGTAGCGTATTCCTTTAGTATGCTAATTATGTTGTGTTTTATCTATCGGACTTGCAGTATTATGCACGTCTTTCACGTAAGTTTTGCCCGAAGACGTTCTAACGGGTACCTGTCATTTTTTCGTGCATCTTGCGTCAGGTATTTTCCTTTCTGGTTTCCTTATATATAGGTGGCAATTATAGCTTTTCCTCTCATCGGAACTTGATAGCTTTCCTGATCCTGTGTGGTCGTAAACCCATTTGTCAGTATCCGCCGCTACTGTATGATAGCAAATTGTCGAAGACCACCAAGTTGGGTGGCATGATTATTCACGTTAAGTAGAAGTAATGAGTCACACCTCAGGTAAGTATACGCAACTATTGTATAATCACTTTATTTTGTGAATCGTATATATTATACCTTATTTACCAAATTTCGTATACACACACTTGTCCCAATTGACCACCTTGTTATATATACCATGTCTAATCATATTCTTGTTAAAATCTCTGTATACACAATTCCATTCCACATATTCACACTTAATCTCTGTGTCCTCAGTCTTAGTACACGAATGAAGACGTAGGTGAATTGATGCCTGCGCAGTATCCGTACTTTTATCTCATCGCCTATGGAACCACCATCCACTATTGGAGTATTGAACTTGCCTAGGATTGCCAATTGAACAGCGATAATACAATGATCTGCTGTATTAACTTCGTATGCCATCCTGTTATCGTCTTGCTGTCATCACCAGCCACTGTGTTGTTATTTCACTGACATCGCCTTGCTGCCATTGAACTATCGCGCATCGACATCGCCACATCGTCGTGTCGTCACATTATCGTGGTCGTCTAGCTCTTCCTCAGCTCAAGGAGACCACCACAGCATGAAGACATTTACCATTTCATACGAACTTGAGTATTTCTGTGTCGTTCTGTCCACATCCACATCCACACGCACGCACGTATCATTATTGTAATATATTATGAATAATACACTGTGTTAAGCAGTGTTCATCTAATTGTGATCAGTGTCGTAAATTGAAGGTATCCAGTGGCAACCACGTTACATTTTGGATTGAATTACTCCATCTCTGTAATGTCGTCCAGGTAGTGGTTTGAGGGGGACTTCTTCACCTTTTTGTCTATTAAACGTGCTTGTGAAAAAATAATCTTATCAAAAGCCAACATATGGCATCAGTACCCACATTGTATCGTTATACCCGGCTCTCCAACTGTTTGGTTGCGTACATTAAGATCACCGCATGTTTACGTTTCAATGGCCAACGGATTATGTGACTTTGTTCATAAGCAGTCGGTCTGATGAGCGTTGTTAGATCACTACTGTGGTAAGTAACACGTAAGAGCAAACTCATTTCTATTCGGCATACATCAGAGTAAATTAGACTGTGTCAGCAAAGTTTTTGCTAAACTCCACCGAATTAAGATTGAAAAGAACGTCTTCATCCGACTGGAATAGCTATCCTTCAATTTTATAATAAGTATCAATAGAGGAAGAGTTGTAAAAAATATTGTGGGTGGATTTTAGGTGGAATTATCGATAAGATCGCCCATAATAACCTTTGTTAACTTGGTTTATCTCGGCAACATTATGTGTGGCAATTCATTGTGAAGAAACTAATAGGGCAGACGCACTACTTTGGCAAGCGAAACAAATGCCACGATTGAATACTGACAGATTTAAACCTCGAGTTCGCAGAATCATAATACATCGCAGTCAAAATATTTAGCGTATCTCATTCATATTTAGACATTCACATTTTGAATAACATTCAACTATTGAATGCAAAGCCTGTAAATTACCGCAATTCCATACAGCTTAAAGGGCATTGACTAATTGATGGGTCATTACTCGCTAAGTCTCACAGCTGTGCAATGCTTTATCTGGCTAGAATTGCGGGGGAATCTTAGTTATTTCGGAACTAAGTGCATTATCCATAATTGCAATTGTACCGTATAAAACTGAATCATATATCATTAGAATGGTGCCATTCTCTCATAGATATTCCCGCTATGGGCATGATTGAGAGGCACTGCAAAACCTCGACAATTTCCCGAATGCAGACAGCCGTCTGGTTAGCTACTTAACACGGTGCATAAATAATGATAAACAAGATTATGCTCACATTATTTTGATTGCTTTGGAACATTAGATATTGGCTAGAATTAATTAGAGATAAACGTTTCTGGGCTAACATAATGCATTACGTTATTACTAGTGTGAATACAGGAATTATCTTGTTCAGTTCGATTCTGGCTTATTCACAAGTCAATTAAACAATTTTACACTAAATGAGTCGCATATTTTGAGCAAGACTAGTTCCTAAAAGCACGGCCCAAATAGCGCGTGTGTTTGTTGAATTGTTCGCTTTAGGCAGATAATGAATATAACATACACATTGTAGATATCGGATTGTCTTGTGGGAAGTCATGACCCCACGGGATGTCTTATATTTACGAGTAAGACCTCAGTGAAATTCATCTTTGAAAATACCAGGGGAGCTAAGGAACTGAGTAACATTATAGTTATCATATATGTACGTGTTAGGACGCTGCCATGGTTGACATTGGCCAGTGCTGCTGATACACAGTTTCAGAGAAAGCAGTATCGAAACTGATGCGAAACTGTAGCTAGAATAATTATCTAGTAAGTTAGGAATGAAATAAATGGAAGAAGAACCGACGGTTCTGAGTTGGTGGAATCTGTCAATAGTTGAAGATGAAAGTTGATGCTGTGGGATCGGCATACACTTTTATAATGTTCAGTAGTCGTTTCGGCCAGTAGTTTAGTAAATATTCGAGTGAAAAGAATCGATAGGAATCGATAGGAATTATAGGTGACAGACTGACATTAGTTGTTGACGGTCGGCATTCCGACTCCCTTAAGCAAGTACAACAACACCAGCTAGCAATGAGATCATACAGCTCATGTGCTTATTAACGTTCGTTTCCTACATGCTTATCGAGGATAGGCAAGGGACAGGACAAAGGCATTGTAGCGTCCTGTATGAATTCATAACACAATCGAAATTTGTATATCAACTACATGTCAATCAAAGAAAGGCATGCTACAACAACACATACCCTAATGTTGTTAGTTAGCTGACAGATCGCATCAAATCAGAACCAGCCAACACCGCTTTGACCTTGTTTTACATTATCTCCGTAGAAGAGAAGCCCAGAGTTGATTAGTCAAGATGACGTCATAATCAATGAGCATCGAATCAAACTCTGTGGCAGAGAAACAAAAGGAATAGAGTTTCAAAGTGAAATCGAGAGATAGGCGAACAGGGATTGGTCAGAACGACCAACAGGAATAGGTATGAACTTCTAGGAAGAAATAAGTAGATGTTGATTGGAGGCAATGATATGTAGACCAATCAAACTATGATTATATCTACCTAGATGGATGAAGGGAACTGAAACTATGTATTACGATATATATATAGATCTATATATCGTAATATGTATAGAACTTAGGAAACTGTAAACTGTATATAAGAGGCACTTTGTCTCTTAAATCTGGAATCTTCACCATCTGTGATTCCGTAGCCGATCGTTGCTACGACAGTCGTACGCGTGATAAATCAGAGCAGAAGTTTTCTGGGAGTAATCCCTTGCATGTAAAACTACGCTAAGAGAATTCAAATTAACAGTAGAATTAGATACTAGCAGTAAATCGTTTATTAAGTTAAAGTATTTGTTATAATCGTGAAAGTGTAATTCACCATTGTTATATTTAGTAGTTAATGTAAAGTTAAGTTATTAATAAAAGCATCACCTTGTACATACAAGGCAAGAGTTTGGTTGTGTATCGTTAAACTCCTGAGTACAGAGAAACACTGTACCTTATCTGAGAATCGATAGTTAGATTAGGCCCCGATTACTAAATAAAATATCTTCATACCCCCATTGAAGAGGCGAGCCAGTACTCATAAATGCTGCATCTTCGAAAAGATAGATTGTCGCAGCAATCATAGCAACATAGTCTTTTCGAGGTTGGAGTAGTTGAGTGTAGGTAGTAAGATCGAAAATCTTCAACATGGTTTATCATCAGCTAACATAGATACACAACAACTGCACCTCCCAACAGGACCTATAGGTAGATTCCAGTATAGTTACGTACGCCCGCCCTTCTATCACCTGCACATTCTTCGCATACACGTTCATAGATATCGTACTATCGGTCCACACACATGTTATTAATAGTTACATATCCACATAGTGGCTTCCATTTCCGCAATGGCATGGATGGATCGTGGCGGTGCTGGTTCCGGTGCTGGTAGTAAAAATGTGGAAATCCGCATACCTGTAGACCGGATAGAGAATTTAGGGTAGATTTCTGGAATGGTGTAAGAGAGTTGATGCTCCGGAAATATAGGGCTTCCAGAGTTTTTCAGACTGTATTTCTAATACGTTGTCGACATACTGTGTGTGAGCGTGTGTGCGTGTGTGCGCGCGTGTGTGGTGTGGTGTTGTGTGGTGTGCGTGCGTGCGTGCGTGCGTGCGTGCGTGCGTGCGTGCGTGCGTGCGTGCGTGCGTGCATGCGTGCGTACGTGCATGCGTGCGTGCCTGCGTGCGTGAGTGTGCGTTGGTACAGAGAGTGCGTGAGGTTGGGGAGTTGGTGCGGTGGGTGGGGATCTATGGCACTGGTGTCCTTGCATGGGCTGTTGGGATGGGTGGGGTGGAGTGGGGTGGTGATCGTGTGTACTTGAATTGACCACGCCCAATGGATTAAGGCGCAGGCAAACTGTATCTCCTACTCCTGCCCGGACAACTCCACCATACCGCACACCACATTCGTGCCTGCCACATCTACAAACACAAAGCCAGTGATATGCACGTCACAGCATTGTAAATGTAACATTATTGATTTTGCTTAAGAATAGGAATGTAGAGTGACGTGCACTAACAACTTATCCTTCAAAATGTTTCATACCTGTCTTCTTCTTCTTTTCGTTCGCTGATCATACCGCCAGTCCTGTAAGTGACTATCAACATGATCATAAGCGTTAAGTGCGTGGATCCATGGTGTATTAGAGTGCGCCGTGCGGCCTGGAACCTCCGTGTTCAGCACTCGTGGTTTCTGTCAGGTTACCTCACCCTTACCTCCTTTAGTCGCCTCTTACGGCACACAGAGGATACGGAAAGTGTATTCTAAGCCCCACCTACAGGGCAATTTTCATACCTGTGATACCTTCAAAATTGAACTTGACGGCCTTTTCGATCATATTTTTGTGCAGTAGATAATGAAATACATGTATATTATTCTGATTAATATATTGAGAAGATCTAGTGACTGTCATAGCGAGTGCGACACACTCCCAGAACAATTCGAGATGCTGCCACGTTTCTAACAAATAATCTTTCCTCTGTGGCTGATAACTTACTAAGGCAACCTGTAGATGGCAATTGGAGCGACCACTGTGTTGTGTAATGGGCAATTATATGCAGTACATCTCTAAATTGAAATCAAATCATGCATTTGCATGACATACATAAAGCTTTGTGTCAAATGCTCATTCAACTTAGTAAAATGGCGTTCATTGATGTGCATTGTGTTAATTGGTCCATAATAATGCATCAGCATAGCAAAGGCAATGTGCTGGCTGTAAGGTAAATTAAATTCGTATCAACTAGAAACTAATCTGCTTCAAATTGTGAATACACGAATTAGAGCGGCGACGGAAAAAGGATTATTATAATATAGCATTCCTTATGTTGTCGGACGAACAGATAATACTGGTTTTGGAATTAATGTAAGTACATACACATCTTCCAATAACTGGTATACAGGCACTGCTTTTCTGGCTATCAACTGTCTTTGCCAAAGAGATGTGGCCGCCTAAATGTAGACTAGTCGCGATTGTATAAATTAAGATCTTTTTGAAACAAAATAAAACGTAGTGTTGGATATTCTGTACATATTTGGGTGGCCTACAACAGCAATGTCTTTCAATAAAAGTATGTTCAAAATATTCACTGTAACATTTCTTACTATCTAATATGTTTTCGCCATTTAATTTTCTAAGCGCATGCATGGACATACCTGTATATTTACCAACTAGCTGGCTGGGCGAATTCTTTCTACATTTTAAACAATTGTTCACTTTTGATAGTTTGTGCTGGTATGGCAAACTTATCACTTAATGGGACCGCCTGTATAGATATATACAGGCGGTCCCCATAAATGATCATTTTACCATACCAGCACAACATATAAAAAGTGGACACTTGTTTATATATATCAGACGAGGTGACACAAATCATTATCCTGTGCCCAGGATATGCAAGATTTAGCAGTGCTTTCCATTTTTACAGTAAGCGTGAACTTCCACTAAGAATACTACCATCGGTAGCAACTTGTCTAAATACTACACAGTCGCATCTGGGGTATGCAGTCCTTACAGAGGAAAATATAATGGTGTGCTTTTGTAATACAAATCAATCTATAACGCTTTCATTAATGCCTTACTATGTAGATTGGACGACGATGACGACGATCACTATGACATATACTGCCAGCATGGTGATAGTGATGTCAGTAGGTCAAAGGTGAGGGGAATTCTGACCTTATTATTTGGCCCTGCTTGTTCAACGTTAGGTCTATGGCATTAGCAAATAATTTACATTTGTGTTTCAGAGTTGCTTAATCCTACCAGAACTAAACATGGGCGCATGCTTCTCATATGCCATAGGAAAGCTACTTGTTGACGGTGATATCAATAGGTTCTTTGTAGCACTGATACTTGACACAGGCCATGTCTGTATGTACACCGCTAGGGTTTTGTATTTAGAAAATGATTGGTAAGTTTTTGCTTTGTCTCTTATCTCATTGAATGGAGAATTCAAATGGAATCAAACTTTGCCACATTAGTAACTATATCACGATGCAGGGGCCCACTGCCGGGGATGCCACTAGGTCAGAGGTCGACGTTATTTTCACATTTGAGACCAATGTCAAATTCAATTCGGTACCCCATTTTCTCAACGGTACAGGGGCCCAATATTAATTATTTTGTTTGCACTAATATCAGACGGTACGATGTGACACACATGCCTGGTTGCCTGCTTGGACAGAGACGTATTAATGGCCACGTTTACTTTTCATTTGCTCAACCCTTGCAAGGCCATGCATTATATGCATTCACTGATGTGTTACATACCGATGTATCGCTGACCAATGAACGCATATAAATCAAATACGATAACGACCCTGCGCCATTGACCAAAGGTGTAAATTCCATATTGGAACATTGCACTAATATAATGAAGGAATCCAATGTGCCAATCACGCATCTGTAATTATAATCAATCATATATTTTGTTAGGAATCGCCTGCTATTGATTGGTTTACAATTTAATAAACATTATGTAAATTATTTTGAAACATGAGCGCATGGCCAAACATAGCCCAACTTTGCTGAGCGAGGTTTACAGACAGTGGCGATGTATTACACATCTTGGATAGTGCATCACTGGAAATTAATCTGCCTGTTCATCGGTGCCCAGTGGTGGTGCGTAGGTGTTCGCGGTGTCAGGCATCTAGTTTGTCAAGACCTGCCTTTGGAGCTGTTACAGCTACACAGCATCAAGGATACGCAGGTTATATTGTATAAACTTACTCTTCTTGTCAATGGCATCTTTGATTTACGAATCCATAGCTTCCAGAAGGACTGGACAGCTATGCTCTAAAACCCTACCTACTAACCTAATGGCTCATCATTTTCTTTAGATTCATGCTTTGGAGATAGGTATGTGTAGGCGAACTCTGATTTGGATTCTTTCATAAATGTATTCACAAATTTGGGTCTGTTTGCGGCTATTGGGAGAAGTTCCTCAAGGGGTTTCTTTTCATCGTCTATGAAGTCCACATCGTTAGTATAGCGCATGTCTAGCGGCATAACAAGTATAGACACAGGAGGGTCTGATCTTGTGGAATTTTCCCACACAGATATCAATGCAGCAGCAAGTTAATATGCGAAACGCAAAGGATCTCCATCTCTCCATGGGGAGCATATGTGTGTCCGAAACTCTACAGTCGTCACTGACTTGACTCAGCTTGGTGTCTGCAAGTAGTAGTCTCACTAGTTTAGTTAGTTGTAGCTCATCTCCATTGCAACTGCCATGGCGTAGTACATCTAGGATCTTTGAGCATTTAGTTTTCTCGAAGTCTCGTAACATGGCAATGCCCATCTTATCGAAATCTGAGTGTTTGGTCATAAATACTGACACAAGCATACGTTGAGCACATACGATGTCTGCGCAAATGCGTCTTCGTTTGTAGCCACTTTGACATGATCCAGTGAAGTGTTGTCTCAGATGCAGCACAGAGTACGATTGGATATGATTTTCTGGATGCTGTTGGGGAGCACAATGGTTCTCAGATTAGTTGGGGCAGGTGGGGTCTTGGGCTTGGTAGCGTAATAATGGTGCATATGCATACAGTGTCGATGGGAAGGTGGTGCATAAAAGCTGAATTAATTAGGTGCCTTGCGATAATGTCACTTGCATATTTGAATAGTGCATTGCGCATGCCATCATGTCCAGATGCACGTTCAGTTTGTAGGACTTTAAGTGCCCTTCTCAGCTTCTGCTGTTTTAATTGGTGTTAGTAATGGCCTGAGCTCTCCTGAGAACAGGTGCAGGGCCTCATCATCATGGTCAGTGAACTGTTCCTTGATCCATTTTCGAATTCTCGTTCGCTAATGCGGCGCAGAATGTGATTGTATTCCCGACATAGTGTGGTGCTGGCTTCGCTTTGGCCTCTTTGATAGATGGGAAGCAATAACGTGTTCTGCTCTGCTGATAGTTTTACTACTAACGTGTCGTCAGTTTTCCTAGTGGACGTGGCGTGCGGGGCTCATGTGCCGTGCGTGGTGCAAACCACTGGGTTTTTTTTTACAACATCTATCGTGCTGGTAGTTACTGATTACATAGCTTTCAGTATTTTGGTTAGGGATTCACTTGCATCAGAGCTGAAGTCGATGCTAGCTATCTGCTCCCCGAGGGCCTTATTTTATGACATTTGAAGTCAGTGTCGTTGATGAGCTTGTGTATGATATAGGGCATTCTACCCCTCTGGCCGGGTACGGCGTTTTTACATTAGGTAGATATGTTTAATCCGAAGGCTTGTAATGACTGGCTTATGGTCAGAATTGAGGCATGCGCCTTGATAGGAACGAATATCACGAAGTACGTGTTTTGATTCTACTTTGCTTATTACGAAGTCTATTTGGTTGAACACTGCTGTTGTAGCGTTAGGCCATATTGGGGCTTTGCGATCAGCAAATTGCCCTACCCATGTTGTCCGGTGATGGCATTTGTGGTAGAAAGCCGTATTTGTGGCAACTAGGCCATTATAACTAAGTAATGCTACCAGTTCATAGCCATTGCTGTTGCATGTGTTCAGTGCATATGCCACGTCCTGAACATGTGTCTGCATTGGCGAGTTTGCCCAGTTTGGAGTTGATATCTCCACATAGGGAGAGCTGCCATCTGAGTGGGATTGCAATGGTGCAGCTCAGTTCTATATAGAACTAATCTAGTATTGCTAGATTCCATTTGGCTTTTCCAGTAGTTGGGTCAAATCCGTTGACTATGCAACACCTTGCGGTGGTGCGTTTCTCTAGGTGGCATAACCGGGTCAGTGAATCATACGCGATCTCTGACGCATCTACAACTAATGCCATCGTTCAAGAGCCTTGGCCCGATTACGAAGCCTAAACCCCGTTGTGTGGCCTGTTTTTGCTTAATGGGTACTAGCTTATGGCCTGTCTGATGGTGCTGGGCTGAGTCGGTAGTTAATTTAGTCTCTCGAATGCATGTAATATCGACGGTATGGTGTTATAGCATATATAATCAACATTGCCTCTGTATGCGGATGGCAGCTCGCAATGCTTGATGCTATCGTGTCTAGAATAAAACAGTATACACATTATTAATTAACAATCATATCGTGTATTCACTGCGTGATAACTGATATGCCAACGAGATTTCGTTATATTCACGAATATCACATTAATATCTCTTTGTGAATTTAATATTTTGTTAAACATACCACACTAGCATGATCAAACGTACATAGTGATAATCCAATCTCACTGGGTGATACAATAAATGCAGGCTTGAGTGTGTTTAGACTCTTAATAATAATGACAATGTTCGCCAGGGAATTATTAGCGCCTAATAATAGTTATGTAAGGGCGCTTTTACAAGACACCTATAACTAATGACCGTTCTCTAGAGATTGAAATGCCTGAAATATTATTATATTATTCCATTAGGAAGCCGAGACTTAATGTTGCATTAACGCGTTAATCGACGTTACATAATATGGACATTCTATGACGAATTTAAGTAAAGTCATGTTAATGGACCTTTCCGGTTTTAGCTATGCCCCGCCCCTCTCTAGCTAATCTCCACCCACACCTCGCTCGTGTTTGGATCGATCGATCTCTGAACTCCCTGGCTATCTCTTTCAAGAAAACTATACAGGTAAGCTGTTGAATATTTTGAAACTAATTTGGCTGGGTGCTGTTGCTGCCTAAGGCAGCAACAGCGCCCAGTCAAATTAGTTTCAAAATATTCAACAGTATGTTTCCTAAATAGCAAAGAATTACAAAGACATACAAATCATACAACGTGTCGGAGTATTTGAGATTTGGTCACGGTCTATATGGAACCCTCTGTGTCGTAATGATTATGACGTCATCATACACGCGCTGAGCTGATTATGGCGTCATACGAGGTCTGATGATGGATGGATACTCTGGAAATGTGAATTCCTGAGACTAGAAGGGCAAAGATAGCGTTTGCTGCGTGACTAGACGGAGACAAACTGTTATTCGTGTTTCTGGCATTCTAGTCAATTACATCACTGGTTAGCGGACGCCATATGGGCGGGGGGGGGGGGTGGGGGGTGGGGGGGGGGCTGCTGCTGCAATAGGTCGCAGTCATAGTAACAACCTTAGCTGTATACTTTATGTTGATATTTAGATTCTTAGAATTCAGGTTTCAAATCTTTTACTCAGTTCTAGCAGGAATACAATTTGGGTGGAGCGTCGCTGTAAATGGGCTGATTATGGCTAGAAATGGAGCCTATGTTAAAATTGTATGTGGTGGATAGGGTATTGTGTGATTGCAAGTGAAAAGATGCATTTATTAACAATCATTTATTCAAGAATGCCAGTCCTTGAAATATTCGTCTGAAATGCACAATGATAGCATCGCTATCTTCCCATACATTCCACACTATCTCCGCGCTGGCGGGTTGGCAGGTGGGCGGGTGGGCTGGTGGGTGGGCATGTGTGCGTGTGCGTGCGTGCGTGCGTGCGTGCGTGCGTGCGTGCGTGTGAGAGAGTAGAGTGAGTGAGTGAGTGAGTGAGTGAGTGAGTGAGTGAGTGAGTGAGTGAGTGAGTGAGTGAGTGAGTGAGTGAGTGAGTGAGTGAGTGAGTGAGTGAGTGAGTGAGTGGAGTGAGTGGAGTGAGTGAGTGAGTGAGTGAGTGAGTGAGTGAGTGAGTGAGTGAGTGAGTGAGTGAGTGAGTGAGTGAGTGAGTGAGTGAGTGCCTGCCTGCCTGCCTGCCTGCCTGCCTGCCTGCCTGCCTGCCTGCCTGCCTGCCTGCCTGCCTGCCTGCGTGCGTGCGTGCGTGCGTGCGTGCGTGCGTGCGTGCGTGCGTGCGTGCGTGCGTGCGTGCGTGCGTGCGTGCGTGCGTGCGTGCGTGCGTGCGTGCGTGCGTGCGTGCGTGAGTGAGTGAGTGAGTGAGTGAGTGAGTGAGTGAGTGAGTGAGTAAGTGAGTGAGTGAAGACGGGAGGGGTAGAGGGGAACGAGGGAGGGAGAGAGAAGTAGGAAGGGAGGAAGCGAGTGGATGTGTTTGCACGCATGATTGTCGTAATCGAGGTCAATTTAGTCTTTGGAATATGAAGGTCTCTCATCAACACAGAAATTAGATGTCACTTACCTGCTGGGATCAACAGTGCGGTGGTTTTCAGAAATGTGCCTGGCTGTTTACAGTATCGGTAGACTGCTCTGTGAATGGGCGCAATACGTTGGGAAATTCGAATAACCTAGATATATTGAGTTATCCTTTCAAAATGTATATACTAATAGAGTTGATTGCTGTAGCAAAGCAAAAGAAAATGCACTGTAGTTTGCTGAACTCATCTACAGTACGAACATGTACTACAGAAGCAATCTTAAGTCAAGTATTCTTCTTACAATTGCTGCTGTATTTCAGATGTAATAGCCCGACCCCCATTGTTAGGCTAAATTCACGAGCTCTCCTTGCGAATATTTTCAATACAATCATAATGCTCTTGGGGCCATTAAATATTAGGTAAATAAGCGGCTGTCTTCTCGGGTGTTTCATGTTAGGGTTAATTTATGCAATTCCCGCGTCTCGAAGGATATACAGTGACAGTCTCGGAGCCTTATTAGGAAAAGCAATTATTATAATCTCCCATGCTCATTCACCAGCTAACCGAAGTCGGCGGCCTACCTTACACTGTGTAAATAATGAGAGCTGCAATGCGACTAGACTGCGAGGTTCCTTTTTAACATTGGTTCTTTCCAGGCAATAGAACAGAACAAATCGTGACACATGCATGTGCACCTGGTGACTAATTCAATGCGCAGTATGTACGATACTGCCGTATGTATGGGGTTATTACATGTTAGAGCACAAGAAATCCACATAGCGATACTGTGTTGGCAATATACCTTGCTTCTCTATCGCGGTGGTATTTAGTACTGATGACACTGTTGGCATTGTTTGCTTTGGCAAAGATCAAGGGTGTAGCCATGTAAGGCTGTTCCAGAAGTTACGTTCAGTATTATCTTAACTGATCGCCTTAGCACTAATTGTAGTGGATTAACCATCAGTTGATACACGAATTCCCAGAATCTTAATTTCAAGGCAATAATACAGGCACGCCTTTGAATATCTGGAAACTAATTTGACCGGAACATTGGCCAGCAATTGCTTCAAGCTAAATGTATTACACAAGATACAGCTCAATATCTATTCATTTAAGTTTTCACACTTGGCCATACGGGTTCAAATGGTAAAAGCGGATGGTTCTTGAATGCTTGGTACATGTCATTTGGAATATGAAATGGGTTCATATTACTATTTGATGTTTTTTAATTAAGAGACTACTTGATTGTGATATCAAATTACAAAAGCATGTCGATCCATTCTTCACTAGATGTTGTAGTCCTTTGCAGCGGAACAAAACACATACTTATATCACATGCCACAGTAGTCAAGCTTTCCGCTCGATGTCCTACCACATCACACATGAGTTTCCAGTTTTATGTATGGTCCGTGATTTGTATTTTAAATTACCATTTCTTTTAAATTGCTGTGTTGATGATGTCAAGGTGAGATTAAGAGTGAAATGTAGTTTAATTGCATTCACTTCTAATGTGAGAAGATAATTATATATAGATAACAACGTATCTAAATAACCGAAACGATTACCTGATGCATGGTCTGTCTATATCAGATCCAAAAATATGGATGATGCTGTCTACTCCTTTTCTACTATGTGGTGGGTTGCCCGGATTGCCACACGATTGACCAAATATGGACATAGTCGGTGCCCAGTGGCCACGTGACAAGTTAATTAGCTAGTAGCATATATGTCATGCATTGCAACTTTGCGATGCTTGCACGGCAAACCTAAGTTCACAGTGGATTCAGAACTTCGGTCGAAAAGAAATGGAGGTATTTGATCTGCAACTCATGTATCTGACGTCATAATCATATAAGTCATATGTTTAGTGATATCGCAATCGTCGTCATGAAAATATAAATATCTGTCACTAATAAGTACAAATTGTATTTATTTAACAATTTACGATTTAATACACATTTTGTTGACTATTTAAAAACTAATTTCAATGGGAGCTCTTGCTACAATGGTCCAATTATGTTAAAACTATTCTTATATTTATAGTTGCCTCAAAGGTTTGATTCAGCGAATTCAGGTGTAAACTTTTGAAATCGATTCCAACATGCCTAAGTCTAATACAAGAGTGGCGGACGTTAGCTGGACATGGACTGCACCTCACAAACTGTAACCTCTTGATGCTCACATGCCTGGCGTATAATAGAGGTTTTTGAAAGCGTTAGTCATTAGATTGTGTTCGTTAAATATAGCTTCTATTGCTTTCAATCTACGCCAAAAATTAAACATGATACTGTGAGTTTGTTGGCTGATATGACCTTTCGACCACATACAAACCTGTTGAATGCCACCCATTACCTCAGTCCGAGAATATATATTGATAATGATGGTTATGTTGAATATGCTACTGATTGTGATCATGATTATGGCGATGGCTTGACAGTGTGATGTTGTTGATGTGAACAATGGCAACGCTAATTATTACAATGATCGTATGATGATCTCGGTATCTGTGCAACCTATAGCAATGATAATGCAGGTAAAGATGATAATAACGATTATTTTCTCTTTGTGTTTTAGAATATTGACTCAATCATATCATGGTAGTGGCTCGTCTTATGCACAATGGCCCAACCATGCTAAAAGCAGATACACGCACAGCCGTTTAATGCATCCTGTTATACATATAATACGATATCATACAAGAGGATAACTACCGCAACTTGAGAACAAAGAGGATAACTACCGCAACTTGATAACTTCCGGAGCTGGAGGCTAAGGGATAACTCCAGGCCTTGAGAACAAAGGGGATAACTTCAGGATTTGAGGGCCAAGAGATAACTCCAGGCCTTGCGTAGAAATGGAATACATCCCGGACTGGAGAACAAAGGGGATAACTCCAGGCCTTGCGTAGAAATGGAATACATCCCGGACTGAAGAATAAAGGGGATAACTACAGGAATTGGGAACAAAGAGGATAACTACCGCAACTTGATAACTTCCGGAGCTGGGGGCAAAGGGATAACTCCCGGACATGAGAACAAAGGCGATTAGTACAGGACTTGAGAACAAAGACAATACCTCCAGGACTTCAGGATATGCCATTTTTAACTATGGACGTGCACATTAACCACTGTTCTCGCTGCTAGACCAAATAGCTTTGCTGCATCAGTTCAGTACAGAGATGATGCATGCTGCAAAGCAACCGCCCTCATAATAATGACCACTGTCTTAGGATGTGACCAGCCATGTGCAACACTACTGAAGACACCCGAGTCATCTAATCGTGATATGTACCCAACTGGTTACATACCAGAAACACAACTAACTTATGAACATACAAATATACGTTTCAAGACGAGGAGCGTGAACATGAAACTGTTCCCATATTAAATCCGACATACGCTATGCGCATGACAAACTGAAGGACACGGTACGATGTTATATTTCTGAACGGAATCGACCACGCATGTATTAGCCAAATCCATAGAAATAACCACATAGTTATATGAGTGTATGCGGGCTTCTTAGAAAAGGGCACACAGTAATACACATGCATAATTCTGTAGGGTAGACTTTAACACTATGTATTGTTAATATTAGCCGCAATGAGTAGTCAACCAAGACAGCCGTACCTTGATAACGCACGGACATGTGCCCTCGTCCAGACGGCGTCAAATACGTCATAAAACAAAGGATTTCATGTTGTACTGCAACACATAAATTAGTCTTGCCCTTTCATATACACCCAGTAAGTCAAGTCATTTGAATGACATATGCCTCATAGCAATAAGTGGCGCTTGTCTCTTCGTGTCTTTTACAATTGATTAAGACACACTATTTTACAACCACTCTAGCTAATATAAGTGCTATACACATATAAATATATAATGTGAACATTCACTTGATAATTGCTACGGAAGATGCATAGCCTTAAAGAATATGCAATGTCAACCATATGATAATGTATTGATATATAATATCTACATGCTTGGCAAACCATGCCGCGCGTTGCCTATGCAAGCAGAGCAACGCCCTTGTGTAATGAAGGCGCACTTAGTGTACATATCCTCAATGAAACGGATACTAATTTCAAGTTGTCAGGAAATAAATTAATGGCAAAATTAAATCAGAATTCACATCGATGGTATGCTGTCTTTTTGGCCGTGGATATTGTCATAAGTTGGGTAAATTCAAAACCTACACATATAGTGGCATATAGATTTTTGATATGGCAATTTCTCGCCACTGGTTACTCCATCTGTCTTAGTTGAATACCATGTGAGATGGATGACTGGGTTAGCTTAATTAATTATATTTCTCGGCTGTTTTGGTATAGCAATTACATCTCGTAGCCTTGCATATTTCTATCAGTTACAAAGCAATATAGATAACAACGTCTAGCTATGTGCCACCCAGAAGCCCAATATCAAGGTGACTAATCAGGTAAGCTGTTGAATATTTTGAAACTAAATTTACTGGGCCCGTTTGTTCCTTATAGGGACACCAACTCAAATTAGTCTTAAAATAGTCAACGTAATGTGTAATAAATGGCAAATCCGGCAACGACATGCAATTCGCACACACTCGACGGACTATCCCAGCTTCATGCGGAGTATTATGTGTAAACTATGATAGTGGCGTCAACCAAACTATGACGTATGCGAATATGAGATCATATATAATCAGATGTAACTTAAAAGAACACTTTGACTTTGAATAAAAAACATATTTTGTGCATACATAGAGGCGTAGCTATTATTGCCTTTCTACGATGGGGCCGTTTCTAATTAATAGTACGGCAACTGTTTGTCTTCTACACCTAGGCCAATTATAAATAATCTTGTTACTGTACAGGATTTCGTGGAATATTACCGCTGAATGTTGAATTAACTTTGGGGAACCATCTCTGCATAGACATTGACCAATTTTTGGAAAATTACTTACCATATGCATCTTAAGCAAATAGATGTATTGACACGCAGCATATCTGACAGAGTCCAAACTAACAACCACGGGTCGGAATAATACACACGTAGAGCCTGCATCTAAAGTCGGATTGGTCAATTGTTATCATAGGACATTCCTCTGAATAATCAGTTTTGATGAGGTGTGTGGTGCGTATGTCTGCAATTCGTGAGAGAACGAAGGAAGGAGTGAGAGAGAGATAGAGAGAGAGAGAGAGAGAGAGAGAGAGAGGTGGGCGTGGAGAGTGGGAAGATAACGAGAAACGAAAGACACATGTTGTATTTAAAATGCAATAATGCTGGTTTATTATACATGTAGATGGCATAGGCAAGTACATAGGCCCGTAGTACCTTTAACTAACTTTCATTAAGAATATTGCTTCGGTAGTAGGCTTACGAAATGTCCAGAAAAAATTCTTTTTCTCACAGAAAATATCCATTTTCAGACCATGAGAAGCCTATTTTTGAAAATGTACTGGTGGAGTGACTGGCTAGATAACGAGCCAGTCATCCCGCTAGTAAATTGTCAAAAATAGGCTTCTCTTCGTCTGCAAATGGACATTCTCTGTGTAAAAAAAATAATTTATACAAAATCAGGATACTAAAGGGTTAAGATGGTGTTCGTAATAGCTAGGCCACGCCCCTTTGTTGACAAGTAAACAGTGATAGTTGACATTAACCTTTTTTTAGCACTTCCGTGTAAAAATATAATTATACACGTCATATGACGTCATATACCTGCACAAGATATATCGGCTTCATTTAAATCGCTGTTGATAATAATGATTAGTAACTTGACAGAACACTATTGAATAAGCAAACTGCGTCTTGTGTATATATCCCGAAACTACTGAGCATCTCGTCACATGGTACTATTTCCTTCCCATGACGTGTCAATTTCTATCTAATAGAGCATCAATTGTGTATCTGCTTCAAGCAGGCCAATTATAGATACACTGATTACCTTAAATGGGTTCCTGAAATGTTTTGTCTGACTGTTGAATCCGCTTTAAAGAACTATATCGGCATTGACCATTGCCTTATTTTCGAAAATTAGTTGCCTAATAAATATTAAAGGAAATGATTAGGGAAATTACATATGCCCTTGAATGATAGCTGTATATAATAATCAACCTATAGCTCCCAGTAAAAAACAGAAATACATCAGAATAAATAGAGAAAAAGCGGCTAACGACCATGTATGTCACTTTTGCGGGAACCAATTAGTAACGCAGCTGGACCTATGCGCTCTGGTGTACTCTGAGCGATATAAATAATGCACACTATAGCCACTCACATAAGCTCAGTTATATCCGCGTTAAGCTGATAAGCCACTACTTCCTGCAGGTAAAATACTGTCTAGTTTTATAACAATTTGACTGAACGCCTTTATTTCCAGAGACTGTGTCTACATTCAGCCACACGCATAGAAAACATCCAGCAGGCATCATATTGCGACCTTGGAAACCACAAGTGCATTTTGAAATCATTTTGCTCGAAACTTGTTGCTTCCACAAGAGAAAGTGACTTTCAAATATAACGTTTTCAAAATAATCAATATTGAATTAGCAGTTGTGAGTTAGTCGCTCTACATCGGCGCCTATAGAGAATACTATTCATACCGATTGCAAAAATATATTCAGGTGCGCTTCTGTTATATTCGGGTAGGCCTATGTGGTGTACCTGCACACACAGTTGACGCACAGTTGAGTGCAAAGCACCATATTATATTCGGGTAGGCCTATGTGGTGTACACACAGTTGACGCACAGCTGAGTGCGAAGCACCATTTTGGTCACTACTTGGATCCCAGTTAAACGCTCCTAGATTTAGTAAATGCTTGTTCTCAAATAATCCCGATTCATTTCTATTTTTATCGATGGTAGTTTATTTAATATTGTATGAAATTATCAATAAACATCATTTGTTATTTCCCTTTTCCGTTCCTTTAAGCAAATTGCTGTATTGGTGTGCATCATATCCGACATAGTTCAAAGTAACACTTATGGATGTGCATGACACACTTAGTAAATACATATCCATCTAAAGTCGGGTTAGCCTATCATTAGCGTTGTACTATCCTCTGAATAATCACTTACAATTAACATATATATCACTAGCCATGTGGTGAGTGTGTCTGCAAATCGTAAACGCTAATCGTACGTTTGTACTGCTCAACCCTTGATCTCCGCCTTTCTCCGGTGTCGATCGAAAACACACAAATGTACATGTACATGGATAGGTGCACATGCATAATACATGCATACCTCGTGCACGGGTGTTATTGTTTGTATTGGAGCGCATGTCATGTGCAAGAATCTGTTGCGGGAAGGAATGTGTATGCATGTGTAACATAAGCTTGCCAACGCGCGAATATAATGAAGGGATCTGATTTGTCAAGTATTTAATGTCATAACCAAGTATGGCACTGGCTACGAATTGTATGTCATTGGTGAATTAAAAATGTAATACACATTCTATTGAATATTTTGAAACCAATTTAACTGGGAGTTGTTGCTGCTATTCTCATCAGTATCCCTCAATCAAATTAGGTAAACACATTCAAACAATTTCGTATATAATTATCTCGAAATGTATATTCTGGGAAAGAAGTTTTCAATATTTAAAACGAGACAAGCTTAACTAGAAATGGACAGACATATCGAGAAATGGATCTGACTAACCATCCCTGTTAATTACATTGATCATGGTAATACTTGCTAGTGGTACTTCTTTTTCGAACAGCGAACACATGAACAGACAAAGGAATATATACATCTAAACGTAATAAGAACATGCCACTCATATTACCAACTTCTAAATGTATGCATGGTCCGTGTCTAATGGAAGTCTTTCTCAGCAGATAAATTACACATATCAATCCATGCGTTAGTCAAGTTCTGGTGTATAGCCACATAATCCGCAAAAAACACGTTTGATAGCTAGATTTTGTCAAGAATATAAAGAAGCAATTTGCTTATTGCATGCCCATTTGCAGGTATATTTTTTTAATTTATCACCGAAATGACTGACTCGATTATCAATCAGTCATTCACCTGTACATTTTCAAAACGTAGTATTGTTTTGGCTTAGAAATGGACTATTCCTCGATAGCATGTACAGGCCGATTTTGGCTAGCTTCGTCATTAAATGATTAATTTAGTCTAAATTCGAAAGTTGGGAAATTACACATTTGCTAATTGAAGGCGCATTCGCGTTAATGGCCACACAGATGCAATATATTATCTTTCTTGAATGGCGAGAAATCGTTGTATGCAGAATGCCGATTGTCCAGGATAAAGGTGAATCATAGATTATTAGAGCGATGGCACCATCGCATAGACACACATATTTATGCTGCATGTGATTGACGGTCATGGACAATATCCTATAATTTCCCGGATTAATCTGGCTAATACAGTTCATCCATCAATCATATGACTTAATAATCAACTATGCGAGGGGTAGGCTGGCGCAATAATCAACTACGTCACGAATGACGTAGATAAGTTCGTCGTTGATGCGTAATCGATGATGGCCTAAGCATAGTTGTACGAAGTGGATATCTTTACAAATTCTCAGCCAGGGATGAGGAGATGCTACCGGCCGAGCGCTTAAGCATCTGGAGCAATTGCCAAAAACGCCATTAGTCAGCTGAATTTGCAATCTCAGTGACGTATTAAAACTCTGCCATGGACATTGAAATGTCTGTCAAATGTAAGACTCGTATATGATTTAGGCATTTAGACATTTCTCTATTCCAACATAACTATCGACGCAATACATGATGAGTATGTTACTCACATATCTAAGATAAAAGTATGTCACTTGTTAGCTGGCATCACAATCAAATGATGTAGGTTCTTCGTGGCATGTGCAATGTGCGTCAATGATGATGTTATAATGCAATACGCATTCTAAATCAGCGAAAGCTGCTCCCAGTCAAATTAGATTCATAATACTCAACTTCTTACCTAAAGCATTCGCATTGTTATTCTGGGAAGTTTGTGTTTTAAGATATTAGGAAATACCTTGTTTTGTTTCAGTAGGGTTGTGAATGCTCTACATCACAGTGCTGAACTGAAACTGACCATAGCTAGCCGCAAGCCATCAGATCGCCAAGGTGCACATCAACAACCAGTCACTTGAAAATATGGTCATGGAAATGTCAGAGATCTCTGTAGTCGAGGGCAATCTTACGATGTGTATTCAAACCCTTAAATCCCATTCCCGAACAATTATAAATGCGAGATGGCAATTAATCACTCGATTAATGCAGTAAATAATGTGTCACCTTCAGATAAATAAATAAATGGCCTGTGTCTATCTTTACAATATTGTATGTGTCACTGCTTTCTTAGTGTGTAACGGGCGTGTTCTGTCCCTTGCAAGATGTGGCAATGGTCTCGGCTATACTCCAGGAAAGACGTTCTCACCTATGCCATGTGAAAGACAAATGATGCTCACTGAGGCTTTCATAGCCAACGAAGATGTCACTTACGTCAATAGATGTGCAATATGGTACTTGCCAAAAGTGTGTCTGTGCCGCTTACAATATCAGTCGCCTGCTCTGCGACAACTGTGTATAAGTTCAATATGAAGGGAAACATAATTGGCATAACCTAGAAATAGTGAGTCATCTGTTTTAAAATGCTTACACGAGAATATGCGATTACGGCTTTTACTGCTTTTATTCAAGCAGTTGTTCTAACAACAGCAACACTTCGACCATGTAGTGCTAAATAGTCATTGATCGTCACATTTTACATTTTTTTCGCGAATGTGTCTACCGTACGAAAATAAACGATACAAATAATGTCATTTCTTCTTATTCCAATTGTAGTTGTATTTCTAACGTAATACCCCTGCGCCGCGGTTAGCAAAAGAAGAAATGGCTATATCCCCGAGCTGTTATGGCGAAGATGTTCAGTGAAATTATAACTGTTTGTAAGTTACTGAACCCTGGATTGAGATTAGCCAGTGTAGCCAACTGTGATTCGTGATGCATGGCATATGGTTGAGAGGACACACACATCACATATGTACCGGCGGAAATTTTGGAGCTATCCAGTTGTCACAGTGTTAACGCATTACTGAGATGCATGTGACGTCAGGCAGGTGTATATTGACTTGCATGTGGATTTAAAGCCACAAATCACCAGCTTGCAGACAGGATTGAAAAGCACTGTACAATAGGTAGATTAGATATGTACCTTGTGCATGTCAAGGCCATTTTTGAAAGGTTACCACTGGAATGACTGACTGGGTTATCGAGCTAGTTATTCCAGTGGTAAGTTTTCAAAAAAGGTTTCTCTTGGCCTGCGAATAGACATTCCTCTAAATCGTATTAAATGGCGTTTTTTGGCCGGATTCGGCATGGAATGGTTAAATATTCATGTCAAAATCAAACACAGAATTAGTGCCCACGATGTCTCGATATATCACTATATTATATGTACACGATATATCGTAATAGGGGCAACAGCTATATCGTACACTCCTACTGGTTGGTTGTTTAAATTAAAATCACCGCATGTTTACGTTTCAATCGTCAAGGGATTATGTGACTGTCATCGTAATGGATCGGTTCAATGAGCGTTGTTAGATCGGTACTGTGGGAAATAACATGCAAGAGGAAAATCATTTCTATTCAGCATAAATCATAGTAAAATAGATTGTGTCAGCAAAAGCCTATCTAAAATCTACCCAATTAAGTATGAACATATCTTCGTCATCCGATTAGAATAGCTATCCTCCGATTTTATAATACAAATCAATAGAGGAAGCGTTGTTGAAAATATTGTAGGCGGAATTTAGACGGACTGGTCCATAAAGTCGAATGAGCTTAGAAATAATGAGCTTTGTTAACTTGATGTATCTCGGCAACATTGTGTGGCAATTCATCGTGGAGAAACTAAGCAGATATACACGCTAGTTGACAAGCGAAACACATGGCACGATTGAATACGTACAGTTTTAAAACTTTAGTGCGCATATTTTTAATACATCGCAGTCAAAATATTTAGAGTATCTCATTCATGTTCAGATATTCTCACTTTGAATAACATTCAACTTGTGACAGTAAAATGAGAAAAGCCTGTAAATTACATCAATTCCATACAGCTGAATGGACGTTGCCTAATTGAAGAGTCGTAGTTATTTTGGAACTAAGTGCATTATCCATAATTGCAGTTGTACAATATAATGCTGAATCATATATCATTAGAGTGGTGGCATCCTATCATAGATATTCACTCTATAGCTATGATTGGCGAGCACTACACATCCCCCGCAATTGCTCGAATTCAGACTGCCGTCTGGTTAGATACGTATGACGCTGCATACATAATCATATACAAGATTATGCTCACATTACTTTGATTGCTTTGGAATATTAGATATTGTGTAGAATTCATTGGAGATAAACACGTATGGACTAATAGATTGCATTAAGTTGTTAATAGCGTGAATGCAGGAATTATCTTGTTCAGTTCGATTCTCGGCTATTCACAAGTCAATTAAACTAGTTTACACTAAAGGAGTCGCATATTTTGGGCAAGACTAGTTCCTAAAGGCCTGGCCTAAATAGCGTTTGTTTGTTGAATTGCTCTTTCACGTTAAACAGTTTAACATATAATGAAGATAACATACACGAGGGTCATCATCAGCTAACATAGATACATATTTGCACCTCCCAACATGACAGATAGGTAGAATTCATGATAGCCACGCACGCCCTTCCTTCTATCACCTGCATATTCTTTGCATACACTGCCATAGGTATCGTATTCGCAGTCCACACATGTATTGGTAATAGTTATATATCCACACAGGGGCTTCCATTTCCGCAATTGCATGCTGCTGCTGGTGGCGGTGTCGGGACTGGTATTACACATTTGGAAATATGCAAGCCTTGGGACTGGAGCCAACATTTACAGTAAAATTATGTAATGGTGTAAGAGAGTCGCTGCTCCAGAAATATAGGGCATCCGGAGGCGTATCAGGCTGTATTTCGAATACATTGGCGACACGCTGTGTGCATGCGTGCGCGTGTGTTTGTGTGTGAAGTTGATGGAGTGGATCGAGTGGTGTGGCACTGGGGCACCCCCTTTTTGGACGGGGCGGTTGAGGTGGTGGGACGTGGGTGGGGTTGGGGGTGGGATATGGTTAACGGGTGTCATTCAATTGAGCACGCCTATGGATCAAGGTGTAGGGAAGCTGCATCTCCTACCCCCGTCCGGAAAACCCCACAATACCACGCACCCCATTTATGTCTGAACCATTCGCAAGCTCAAGGAATGTACATTGTCCCACTGATATGCGTGGCACAGCATAGTAAATGAAGCATTATTGATTGCACCAGCATGCTTAAGAATAGAAATTTAGTGCATTACACACTTATATTTCAAAATGTTTCATTCCTCTGATATCTTCAAACTTGAACGTGGATACCTTGTCGATCATCTATTTGTACGGTAGATAATGAAATACATGCTTATTATTCTGATTAATATATTGAGAAGATCCTGTGACGGCCATCACGAGTGCTGCACAATCACAGAACAATACGAGATGCTGTCACGTTTCTAACAAATAATCTTTCCTCTGTGGCTGATAAGGTACTAAGACAACCTGTAGATGACCAGCAGAACGGCCACTGTATAATGGAATGGGCAATTATGTGCAGTAAATCTCTAAATTCAAATTAAGACCTGCATTACAATGGCATATATAAGGCTGTATGTCAAATGTGCAATACATTTAGTGAATGGCATTCATTGATCTGCATTATGTTAATTGGTCCATGGTAATGCAGCATCAATTTGAAAACAATTTGCTGGCATACGGGTAAATTAAATTCGTATCAACTAGAATCGAATCAGCAGCTTCAAATTGTGAATAAAATAATTAAATCATCTAATGAAAAGGGGGTGTTATAATATAACGATCCTTATGTTGTGGGACGAACAGATAATGATGGTTTCGGGAATTAATGTAAGTACATACACATCTTCCAATAACTGTTATACAGACGCTGCTTTTCTGGCTATCAACTGTCTTCAGAAATGACACGTGGCCGCTTCCTCAAGACTAGTCACGAGTGTTTAGACAGTAGAGCTATGAAATAAATTAACATGCTAATGCTCTAAAATAAATAAAATGTATTTTTTTAACATTCTTAACATAATTGGATTGCCTACAACAGAAATGTCTTTCAATCCAAGTAGGTTCAAAATATTTACAATAACATTATGTACTAACATATTTCCAGAATGGATTAGTTTTGTATTGGAATGTTCTGTACTATTTCCTTTCATTTTGGACGCCATTGGGTATGGGTGCATGATTCCCTTATGTAGTGATCATAGATTCATCCATGATTTAACTCGGGTAATGCAAATTATGTGGTGATCACTTGCGAACAGACACATTTGGGAATTATGTCGATTATATCGAAAAGAAGGTACCTATCGGATAACACGCGGATCAGGTTTGAACAAATCGCTCCTATCCATGATTTCCATGAGGAATACATAGTCCAAATACTTCAAGAAAAACACACGAATTCCACTGACAATAGACGGCATAATCAAAATAATACACAACCGTATTTCTAATGGTGAACATGGGAAGTGGCCATATTGATCTAAGTAGTTTGCAGTAGTATTAATTAACATCAACAGGTAGATGATAGAGACAAATGCACAGTATCTAGCCTAACCATTTCGAGTGCAACTCCTGTAACTCTCAAGCAAATATATGCAACTTGGCAATGGCTATTCTATTAGCTCAGAGAACAGGAAGCAATGCGCGAAGTAAACTAAGAATTGAAAACAGGCTGATACAGCGATTCTAGAGGAAAGTAACAGAACACCGTGTCTACCATAATGCTGACATGATGGGCTTGAAAGGGAACAATGTACAATGCACACACTCTAAGAGGAATAAATTATATAAATATAATTTATTTCCAAAGGGAGGATGTAGCTGATTATAAGATGAAAGGAACGAATTGCCCAATTGCACTGGTAGTTTTCTCTTAGAAAGTCCAGGCAATGCCTATAGCAATTGCCCAAGCCAGTTGGTACCCATAACTGATCATTTTACCATTAACAGCACAAAATATCAAAAGCGAGCCATTGTTTATAATGTAGATAGAATTCGTCCAGGCAAACTAGTTTGAAAACGTATGGGTATATGCACGCATGCGTGTGATTCATTTCCATTAGAAATAGGTTTGATGTTCAGTTGGATAATCCAGCGTTAGTGTTTATCTATCATCAGACAAGGTGACATGAATCGTTATCCAGTGCCCAGGATATGTTAGATTTAGCACTGCCATCGAGTTGTGTTACACTAAGCATGATCTAAAGCTAAGAAACTATCACCAGTAGCAAGCTAAATACTATCCAGTTGCATCTGATGTATCCAGTCCATACGAAGGAAAAACTGATGTTTCGATTTTGTAATACAAATCAATAGATAACGCTTTCATTAATGCCTTACTACGTAGATTGGACGTTGATGACGGCGACGACGAGGACAAGTTCTGCCAGCATTGCGATAGTGATGTCATTAGGTCAAAGGTCAGGGGCATCTGCCCTTATTAGTTGGCCCTGCTTGTTCAACGTTAGGTCTTTGTCATTAGCAAATAATGTAATCCATTTTTTTCAGAATTGAGCAATCCTACCAGAAATAAACATGGACACATGCTTCCCTGCCCATAGGAAAGCCACTTGTTGACAATGATATCAATATGTCAACGGTCACTTTGTAGCACTGATATTTGACACATGCCATGCCTGTATGTACAACGTTGCGCTTTTGTGTTTAGAAAATTATTGGTAGGTTTTTCCTTCTTCTCCTATATCGTTGAATGGAAAATTCAAATGGAACCAAGCTTTGACACATTAGGGCCTACCTCATGATACAGAAGCCCACTGCCAAGGATGTCACTAGGTCCTAGTTCAGTGTTATTTTCACCTTTGAGACTAATGTCAAATTCATTTCAGTACGCCATTTGGTCAAAGATACAGGGGACCAATATCAATTATAGTATTTGAGCTGATATGAAATGGTAAGATGTGATACACATGCCTGGTTGCCTGGCTGTCCTTATCAATGGTCAAGTTAACTATTTATTCACTAACGCCTGGCAAAGGCATGACCTACATACATTTACTGAGGTGTTACATACCGTTGTATAGTTGACCGATGAACACACCTACACTCTATTCGATAACGACGCTGTGCCATTGACAAAATTGTCCTAATATAATGAAGGAATCCAATGTGCCAATCACCGTATATCACATTATAATCAATTATGTATTTTGTTACGAATCGTCTGTTCTTGATGCATTTACAATTTAATAAACCTTATGTAGAATATGTTGAAACTAATTTGACTGGGAGCTATTGCAACTCTCGTCAGCAATAGCTCCCAGTCAAATTAGTTGCAAAAAATATTCACCAGATTACATAGTTATCTTTAAATTTATATTCTTGGAATTAAGGTTTCAAATATTCAAATGAGTCTAGCTTAGTTAGACATGGATCTGAATAACCCTCCCTGTTAATTTCCTTGAACATGGTTATGCGTGCTAGGGGATCTTAATTTTCAAACAACACAACACATGATCAGGTAAAGGAACATATAAAGCAATATTACCATGATTATCATATTGCCAACTTCTAAATCTGTGCAGGGTCAGTGTTATTTGTAAGTCTTTCCCGGCGGTTAAATTGTACATATTACTCCATGCATTAGTCAAGATGTAACGTATCAGTGTATTATCCGGACAAATCTGTCACATTTGCTTATTGAATGCCAATTTCTAAGCAAAGAGAACACTACTTTTGAAGATATATCACTTGCATGACAAGCCCGATTTACGAGCCAGTTCTTACATTAGAATATTCTCAAAATGTGTCTTCTTTTGGCTCGAAAATGCTCATTCTTCCAGAGCACCGTAGAAGCCGCTTTTGGCCGGCTTCGTCATGAAAGGATTAACAAGCTTTAAAATCTGAAAGCTGGTAAGGCGCGTCGCGCCAATACCAGCAAAGATGTCATATATTATCTTAATTGCCTGGCCGAAATCGTACCGCTTTCCCGGTGTTGCCATTTGTATGTAGAGTGCTGATTGTCCAGGATGAAGGTCACTCATAGGTCATTAGATTGGTGACACCATCTGATAGACAAGGATATGTGTGGTGATTATATTATGCAATTGTCTGAAATCGTCTGGCTAAACAATTCTTAGGATGCTGGACAATGGGACATACGCTTAGGCTCGCATTTTTTGGAATTTTGCCTGAGATCTGAGACAAATCGTTGGTTTTAAAAGGTTCCATGCCATTACTGTTTATCAAGTAGATGCCGCAACTGTCGGGACAATGTTAAACACACTCAACACTACATTTCAGCAAATCGACAATTTTATGGCAATACAATGTTTTTTTCCCAGCTATAGAATCAATATGTTCGATCAAAAATGATGACAATTAGGTGCAAACTATTCTGATCTGTTGTTCAAATGCTGCCTCGCGAGTACTGGGATCCATACACTAAAGAGATGGTTTCACAGAACTGCCTGGGTAGAAACTCTGATCTGGTTGGAAACAGAAAAGGTACACAATTACATTCCAGAGTATTGACTGAGCTATCTAGTGCCAGTGCGTTGTCATTAACATGGTATAGCGAACTAATGGTTGATAGTATGGAAAGCCATACCTCCGAGTGCCTAGTGATTTAGAAGAATGGATCATAGAGAGGTAAAGTATCTGGAATGTACAATATTATTTGTTCCAGTAAGTTCGGAGGGTTGTGAGACGCTTAGTTGTAATATAGTCATGTGACAAACGATATTTGTCATCTAGATTGTGGTCTGATCGAAGAGTACTCGCCTCCCAAGCGCTAGACGGATGGTCTCGCTGACCTCGCTTGGTTCGAAACACGATCGGGTGGAACACTTAAACAGGTAAAAATTGCATACCAGATTGTTGGCAGGTACATCCTAGTACCAGAGATTGAAATCAGTGGCAGACAGGCATGCAGGCAGACAGGCGGGCATGCATGCAGACAGGCGGGCATGCATGCATGCAGGCATGCAGGCAGGCAGGCAGGCAGGCAGGCAGGCAGGCATGCATGCAGGCAGGCATGCATGCAGGCAGGCAGGCAGGCAGGCAGGCAGGCATGCAGGCAGGCAGGCAGGCAGGCAGGCAGGCAGGCAGGCAGGCAGGCAGGCAGGCAGGCAGGCATGCATGCAGGCAGGCAGGCAGGCAGGCAGGCAGGCAGGCAGGCAGGCAGGCAGGCAGGCAGGCAGGCAGGCAGGCAGGCAGGCAGGCAGGCAGGCAGGCAGGCAGGCAGGCAGGCAGGCAGGCAGGCAGGCAGGCAGGCAGGCAGGCAGGCAGGCAGGCATAAATGCAGGCAGGCAGGCAGGCATGCAGGCAGGCAGGCAGGCAGGCAGGCAGGCAGGCAGGCAGGCAGGCAGGCAGGCAGGCAGGCAGGCAGGCAGGCAGACAGACATACAGACATACAGACATACAGACATACAGACATACATACATCCATACATACAGGCAGGCAGGCAGGCAGGCAGGCAGGCAGGCAGGCAGGCAGGCAGGCAGGCAGGCATGCAGGCAGGCAGGCAGGCAGGCAGGCAGGCAGGCAGGCAGGCAGGCAGGCAGGCAGGCAGGCAGGCAGGCAGGCAGGCAGGCAGGCAGGCAGGCAGGCAGGTAGGTAGGCAGGCAGGCAGGCATGCGGGCAGGCAGGCAGTCAGGCAGGCAGTCAGTCAGGCATGCAGGCAGGCAGGCAGTCAGGCAGGCAGGCAGGCATGCAGGCAGGCAGGCATGTAGGCAGTCAGGCAGGCAGGCAGGCAGGCAGGCAGGCAGGCAGGCAGGCATGTAGGCAGTCAGGCAGGCAGGCAGGCAGGCAGGCAGGCAGGCAGGCAGGCAGGCTGTTGTTTGGTCGGCCGGCCAGTCAACCGACTGACCGACTGACTGAGCCACCAACCCACCAACCCACAAACCCACTGACCCACCGACCCACCGACCGACCCACCGAACGAAACGCCGACCAACGGACTGACCCATCCACCCACCAGGCGACCGTACAGATCACATTACTGTTTTCCTTAAGGAACGACGGTAAGCAAAAACTAAAAGTGAGCATGTCTCCCGCACAATGCCGTGTTGTGTGTCCAGGTTTCCACACCAGACATTATTTTTGTTTTTTTGTAGGTGTGTAGATATGACAATTTACAGTAACACATGCAGTTAGACACTACACCATCCAATTGTATGGCATTGAGGCTATAACAAACCGCTATAAACATTATATAATACCCACCATAGTGTGTATCCAGTTAGTGGCAAATGATGTGTCAAAGAGATCTGGCTGTATTCAGGAATAATACATAAAATCAGTTTAAGTACATATTTTTTTTATTAAAGATAAAACACCAGCTTCTTCAAGCCCATCTGGCGGAAACAACGGGCAAAAGATATGCAGGCTTGAGTGTGTTTAGAATGCTAATATCTGACAGACGATGATCTCTGGGCGGGGGGGGGGGGGGCGTGGAGATGGGGGGGGGGGGGGGGGGCGGGGGTGTTACTAGCGCTAACGTAATATTTATGTTTATGGCGCTTTTGCAAGATACCTGAAACTAATGTCCATTCTCTAGAGATGGAATTGTCTCAAATATTCTTATATTATTTCATCAGAGAAGACGAGACCTAATTTTGCATTCACACTGTTTCTAATCTACTTTACGCAAAAAGAAAAGTATGTGACGAATTAACTAAAGTGATGTTAATTCCCGAGACTAGAAGTGAATGGATAATGTTTGATGCATTTATGGAAGAATCCGATATGCCACTCAATTATCTGACACCATCGTCTACTACGTCACAACTAGATGACGTCACACTCAAAACAACGTGTTATAACTATGTTATGCAAATCGAAAAGTCTGGCCAGTGTGCACAAGACATATGCTGGAAAGATTCACAATTTAATACACATTCTACTAAATATGCTGAGACTAATGTTACTGGGGCTAAACTACATCGGTCAAATTAGTTTCAACATATTTGCCATAGTACCTGTGAAGTCTACCGTAAAATGTGGATTCTTAGAAATCGTGTTCCAATGCTTTGAATCGATTTAAACATGGGTAAACATGGGCAGAGCTTAGCCGTAAATGGGCGGGCCATAGCTGAAAATGATAACTCCTATTGTTGGCAATCATCCATCGCAAGCGTGTCGTGCTGATTGCGAGTAAATATATGCATTTATTAAAAATATCTCAGATCATGAATGATTCATATCAAAAGCACAGTAGTGATGTTACAATCAGCATCGAGCACACCCCACATGATTACATGCCACTACCAGGGATTTGCGGCATGAAATCATGTTGAGAACTTAAACTTAGAATGTAATATCGTCCTGATAGGAACTATCGTGCCACACCATACTGCTGGATAGCGAGAACAGGAAGCATCAATACAACTTCAACTAAAACATATCCTACTAAATAATAGCGAAACTAGTGCATGGTGTGGTATGCCGAAACGTTAAACCGTTCTGCATGCCAACACTGTACAACCAAATCTAGTTAAGACGCAACACATGTTGATGTCTACGATGGACCTATGCATAGCAGAAGATATTGTGGGATCAAATCTGTCACCCAATTATATGAAGGCATACACAATTACGGCACACATATGTTGACGTCACAATACATAGTGTCATATCTATCTCCGTCATGAGCATTGAAAAGCACTAGGCAATCTACTAGCAAAATCCTTGACAGATACCAGCATAATGTGCATAATTTATGATTTCTCAACTAATGCACATCCTTTTCCAGACTGCGTCAAATAAGTCATAAATCAAAGTGTATCAATGTGTACTTTTATCTATTATAAAACATAAATGAGCCTGGCGCTGTCCCGTAAACCGCGTACCTCAAGCTTATGCACCGCTTGCCCCGTCTGGTCGTCTATGCCAAACGAATTTTACAACCACCCAATCTAATATATGTATTATTATTTTTTTCTCCATATTTAATGGTGGAATTTACTGGATAATTGCTTCAGAAGTTGGATGGACTTATATGATGAAACCTTGATAGTACAATCTCAACCATGCGAAACTACAAGTAGACTAATGGCATGACGCAGTAAACGTACACTTATTGTGCTTATCTCAATTAGATAAGAATAATGCGTTCAAGCGTAAGCTTAAGGTTACACTGCTGTATTGAAAGATGGCAACAAACCTGGTAACTGCATTATACACGTGTCAGGAAATAATTTAGTAGCAAAATTAAGTCAGAATTCGCATCATTGGTATGGTGTGTTTATGTTCGTGAATATTGTGATAAACATGGATCCTCCAGTAAATACAAATACGAATGGAACATAGATATTTGATACTATCTCACTACGGGGCACTTCATCTTTCTTACTTGAATGCCATATGAGATGGATGAAGAGGCTAGCTAATTAAATCTTTTGATCAGCCTGTTTACCGATAGCCATTGAATCCCGTCACCTTGTAAATGTGTATCAGTTACTATACAATAGAAGGAACCATGTCTAGTTACGCGCCGCCCATGTATTCTCTGAATGCCATTGTCAGGGTAAATAATCAGGTACGCTGTTGAATAATATTTTAAAACTAAGTTTACTGCATGCCAATGGCAGTACGGCGTCCCCCCCAATTAAATTAGTTCCAAAATATTAAAGAGCTTATTTAATTAAATATTAAATCCACCAATGGCATACAATTCGTGCCGTTGACATGCTATAGCTTCCGGTGCCATGCCGGCGTATTCTCGTTAAATTATGATCGTGACGTCAACCAGCATGGTACACACTTGATTATGACGTCATATACATGAAAGACAGATCGGCTTCATCTAACTTGCTGTAGTTTGATAATAAATAGTAATTTGACAGAAAACTATTGAATAAGCAAACTGCGCCTTGTGTATACATATCATATATATATATATATATATATATATATATATATATATATATATATATATATATATATATATACATATACATATCACGATGCTGCTTAGCAACACGACTCGCTGTACTATTTCCTTTCCACGACTTGCCAGTTTCTACTTAGTAGAGCACCTCTTGTTTGTCTTCTACAACAAGGTTAATTATAGAAAAACTGATTACCTTAAATAAGTTCGTGCAATGCCATGACTGAATGTTGAATCCAATTTGTGGAACTATAACGGCATTAGCTATTGCCTTTTTTTCGAAAGGTAGTTACCATATTGGCATGCACCACACACTACATATTTCAAAGTTACAATTATGGATGTGCATACTACACTTAGTACAGACATCTCCATCTAAAGTCGGGTTGGTCTATTGTTAGCATCGTACTATCCTCCGAATAATCACTTATCATTAGCATATATACCCTTATCCCTGTGGTGCGCGTGTCTGCAAATCTTAATCTGCAATCGTGCATTCGTACTCTCCAACCCTTGATCGCCCCAATTCTCCGGTGATAATGGTAAACACACGCACGCACGCACGCACGCACGCACGCAGGCACGCACGCACGCACGCACGTACGCACGCACGCACGCACGCACGCACGCACGCACGCACGCACGCACGCGCGCACACGTATGTGTGTTCACACGCTTATGAAAGCATATACATACGCTTACACAAGCGTGTCAACGCGACTATAATGAAGGGATATGATTTAGCAAGCAAGTATTTGACGTAATAGCCAAGTGTGTCACTGGCTACACATTGTATGTTATTGGTGAATTAAAAATGTAATACACATTATGTTGAATATGTTGAAACTACTTTGACTGGGAGTTTTTGCTGCAATTGGCATCATTATCCCTCAATAAAATTAGTTAAAACATATTCAAGGAATTTCAAATCTAGTTATCTCGAAATGTATATTCTTGGAAAGAAGTTTTCAATATTTAAAACGAGACAAGCTTAGCTAGAAATGGAAGGGACATATCGAGAAATGGATCTTACTAACCATCCCTGTTAATTACATTGACCATGGTAATACTTGCTAGTGGTACTTCTTTTTCGAAGAACTGCCACCTGATCAGGCAAAGGAATATATATATATATATATATATATATATATATATATATATATATATATATATATATATATATATATATATATATATATATATATATATATATATATATATATATATATATATATATAAACCTAACAGTATTAAGACCATGCCTATCATATTATCAACTTCTAAATATGTGCAAGCTCCGTGTCTAATGGAGGTCTTTCACAGCAGATAAATTACACTGGTAAATTCTCAAAAATAGCCTAGTTTTGTCTTGAAAATGGAGTATTCCTCAATACCACTGTACAGGCCTTCTGGTTGTGACCGGCTTCATCATCAATCGATTAATTATTTCTAAAACGTGAAAGTTGTCAAATTACACATTTGCTAATTGAACGCATATTCGCGTTAATGCACACAGAGATGCATTATATTATCTTTCTTGAATGGCGCGAATTCTTTTTTTTATGCAGAATGGCGGTTCGATCCCCCGACCGGCAGAGTGTTATCAACAAATTAAACTAATGGGTGCATGACTGTCGGCTAAGTTAGCACATGGAAATAGAAGCCGCTCGTTGCCAGTGCGTCAATAAAAAAAAATAATAAAATAAAAATACATACATATATACATGCATTAGCAAGAGCAGCGTGGGTATATTCACGAGATGTCATGGCGAAGCTTTTCATTAAAATCATAATGCTCTTGGGACTATTAAATATGAGGTAAATAAGCAGTTGCCATCTCGGGGGTTTTACGCTAGGGTAAGGTTATGCAATTCAGGTATCTCAAAGGATATACAGTAACAGTCTCGGATCCTTATTAGTAAACGCAATTATTATAAGTGCCCATGCGTCTTCACCAGAGAAACGTAGTCTGCGACCGACCACCTGCTGTATTAATAATGCGCTATGTTATGCGACAGGAAGGGGAAGTTCGTTTTCAACATTTGTCGATGACAGACAATGGAACAGACCAACTCGTGACATTTATATGTGTGCCTGGTGATTAAGTCAATGAGCCTTATGCATCATTATGCCGTATATACAGTGTTGCGTAGCTCGCCGGGCAGTGTCGGCAGTTCTGGTGTGGTATGTCGGCTCACTGCGCCGCAAGTGCACGACGAGTGATGACGCTGGTTAGCATCCGGTCTCGGGGTGACGGACCTTGTACGAGACTGCCCTGCGGGAAACAAAAACCGGCTCCTATGGCCGGTGGAACTCAATCGTTCCGGTGGGGCCGTGCGACCATCGTCACGAACAGCAACCACAACTGTCTCATCCCACGGGGTTGTGTCACCAGTATGCCTGTCCATAGCAATTTCGTGATTTATGGACTTACAAGATTTGATTTGGTGACCTAAAAATATACGTCTATACAATAAGTTTAACTAAACAATTATAAATATGCTAGGTAACACTACAGTAAGAGCATACGAAAATACGAGACATAGAGACAGGTAGATGAACTTTTAAACACGGGGCTCCCGGTGGTACCACACAGACTCGTAGATCCGCGAGTTATCCCGGCAAGGGAGGCTCCCGTACACGAGACTTAATTATTTAGCTTAATATAAGTTAGTATACCTATACGATGAAAGGAAGAAGGTTATCTTGGACGAAAGGTGATGTGCCTCACGCGGGCACTACTCCCAGTGCAAGTTTTGGTTGAGGAGTATTATCCTGGCGTGGACCGTCGTCGCTGAATCCTTGCGAGAGGCAAGTGTCTCGCGTGGGCCTCCGTCTCGTGAAGGTGTCGCTCTGCTTAAAACGGGAGGAGAAAGGTCAAGAGTTTGACAGACTTCTGCAAACCGGCCATGCCAGATGCTGAGGTCAACTTCGACATTCGTAATGTCAACTTCGAATGGGCGAAAACAATGATTAAAACATTGGTTCGCCACTATAACTGTCAACTAGGAGTCCTCCGTTCTGAGCTACTCTCAGCCCAAACTCTTCCATATTTAGACCTTGGTCGGGCCAAGTCCACTGCAATGCATTGGGCCAAAAAGAATTATCACAGAAAATTGGATCACAATTCCATCTCAGCATTTTATGATTTTATTAGACCACTTGATCCGAATTATAAGCCTGTTACTAAACCACCAAATGTCACCCCTGTTAGCAAACCAGTACACAATGCAAATTTAGTACAATCCGCTCATCCCAAAAAGCGGCTACATCCACCTGCAGAGGCCTCATCACCACTAAAACGTCCAGACAAACGACCGTCGCCCATTAGCTCTCTTCCTGGCACATCCAGTGACCACAGTATTTATCCCTCTATGATCCCTCTACCAGACTCACCTCCACCGGCGCCACCATTCTCTCCTGAGGATTTTCTTCCTCTGCCGCAGAGGGTGTCAAATGCCAAAGGTGCTAGTAAACAGCCTGGTCCAAGAACCCAAGCTGCATAAAAGGTCCCTCAACCTCGGTTCACACCATCTCCATGCGCCAGACCAAAGAAGCCCACACCCTTGGAACAGAATACGTTCTGGAAATTCAGGAATGAGGCCACCAACAGGCCAAATTGGCAACTTCCTACCCTCGACAAAAAGGTCTTGATCGTCGGAGATTCAAACTTGAGTCAGGATTAATGTGGATCCCCATCCAGAAACTCAGGTTGCCTGTTTCCCGGGAGCATCGAGTAATGATCTCGGAACGATCATTAATAAATACACAGGGAAATTCCAAGCTGAGAAAGTAGTCCTCACCATAGGAATAAATGATAGGAATAGTCTGATCTCAGCTTCAGAGTATCGACTTAGGTTATTATTCAGCATGGTAAGAAAGAAATTTCCCAAGTCTATGATCTACTTCACTGAACTAAATTTCTCTGCAACCTCGACCCCTCAGCAAAAGCAGGGACTCGATGCAATTAATCGGACTGCCGCGTCAAGCAAGGCCAAGTCCCCTGAGACCAAGGTTATTGTCATACCCATCCTTCCTTCGACATAATTCGAAGTGGGCCATGACAATATTCATTGGACTGAGAGGACAGCGAATGACATGTATAATAACTGGCTTGTGGACCTTACTTTAAATTAAACTCGGGTCAAGGTACCAACCACCCAGAAATGGGTGAAAAAGTGAAACCTAACCGGCTCTGCGTTAGGTGGAGCAGAACAGTCACTGCTTAACTTTGGCTTGACTTTTGTCCCAACACCAAAACCTAAAACAGGTTTGGAGATAATGGCTTTACTGAAACTGCTGAATTTGGTCACCGTGTGAAATTGGCAGATTTTTTTCGAAACTCCAATAGTAATATTGCACCATTCATTGAAAAAACTGGCTGGGCTCCAAACTTAAAATGTGTTGACCCAGCAATCGGTGAAAGTATACAACTTTACTCTCAACGTATTGAAAATACTACATTTCCAAACGATCAGCAAAATTTATCCTATGAGCAACGCCAGGCCCTATTAGGTTTATCTAGAAAAAGTGAAATTGTCATCAAACCTGCGGATAAAGGATCGGCTACTGTAATAATGGATAAAGACAACTACATCAAAGAAGCGCATAGACAGCTTAGTAATCCGAAGCATTACCGACAACTAAATGAACCACTTTGGCAAAATAACTGTAGCAAATTCAACGAAATTCTCCAAAAAATGGTTGATAACAAGAAGATAACTGAAAAGCAATTTAAATACCTGTGCACAAAAGATGATTCGAAACCACGTACATTTTATCTTCTTCCTAAAATCCATAAGTCTATTGACTCGTGGACCGACACAATGACACAACCAGGGCGACCCATCATTTCAGATTGTGGTTCAGAATCATATAGGATTAGTGAATTTATCGACTACCATCTTCAGCCAATTGCAAATAGACATTTTAGCTATGTGAAAAACACTGAAGACTTCCTAGCCCAGGTCTCTAAGATCTCGGTCCCTCCAAATTCATTCTTAATTGCAATGGACGTCGATGCTATGTACACAAACATTGACATCGAAAAGGGTCTAAATTCAATTCGTCGAGCGTTTGCCGACTATCCTGACACAAACAGGCCCAGCAGAGAAGTAATAGCTCTATTAGAGCTTAGTCTGAAGGGCAATGACTTTGAATTTGCTGGTGAAATTTTTCAACAAATTTGTGGCTGTGCAATGGGTAAGCGTTTTAGCCCAGGTTTCGCTAACATTTACATGGCAGAGTGGGAAAAGGAAGCACTCGAAAACTGTCCAAATCAGCTGCTCATTTACCGCAGGTACCTCGATGATATGTTCATGATATGGCAACATAGTAAGGAAGCATTTACCGAATTTCTGGCCATTCTGAATAATCATGATCCGAATATCAAGCTATAAGCTCAAATTGATGAGCTGTCCGTAGATTTCCTGGATGTAACTTTATACAAAGGTATAAAGTATGAAACAACTGGTTACTTAGACTACAAAGTGTATTTTAAGCTAACCGACTCACATCAACTACTGCACAAGAAATCATTCCATCCACCGCATACTTTCAAGGGAATTGTAAAATCACAAATAATCCGTTTTCATAGAAATTCGAGTGATAAGAAAAATTTTGAATCATCATGTTTGACCTTATTCAAAGCCCTCAAACCGAGAGGGTACTCTTCTCGGCTCCTGCGTAAAATAAAGTCTGAAACTTTGCATAATTTGGAAATCATTCCGGATAATGCCAGAAATTATCGGCCTACCAAAATTTGTCATAATCATCCGATTATTGGTGAAGGAGAATCTTGGAAATGCGAAAAGAGTACATTCACGAGCTTTCAAAACAAAAGCAAATTTCAAATTCAGTCGAAATTAGATTGCGATTCTGAAAATATCATTTACTTAATTTCATACAAATTGTGTCAAAAGCAGTATGTTGGCGAAACGAAAAATCCACTAAGATGCTGAGCAACTAGACACCTTTCAGATATTAGACTAGAGGAAGACACACATGTGGCTGAACATTTTAATCTTCCTGATCATTTAGTCACTCGTGACTTTGAAAGTATGCCTATCGAACAGCTACCTCTTTCAGACACAACAGAGGAAACTGATAAACAAAGAAAACTAAGAGAATCGTTTTGGATTAAAGAACTCGAAACACAATGGCCAAGGGGCATAAATTCGGACCCAGGCCTCTCGGATCAACGTGAGATTATCCCATTTACTCTCACATACAATCGGAAAAATGTTGAAATTGCGAAAATCCTAAAGGATGAGTATCACAAATTACAGGACAATTTAAAACAACCATTCAACAAGCGTCCAGTAATTGCATTTAAGAAAAATCCTAATCTACGCGACATCTTGGTAAAGCCGAATCTCAATAAGTGTTCAAAACATCAATCAATGATTTATCATTGTATACTAATCAGGCCATATGGCATCTCGTAAACAAAATTGGCAATCTCAGGTGATAAAATAAGCAAAAATATTTTCTATTTGTTCCAATTTTGAAAATTCTGAGCCGGTGCGTTTACAATATTACATACATACATACATGCCAGTGCCAGTTCCTTATTTTATTACTTTATAAATCCATAACTTGTAAATAATATTCGTCTACATCGTCAGGCAATCTATCAGTCCTTCATTAGATCCACCTAATAAAAGGTACATAGAACTCTCATCTGCTCCACATAAATGGTTAAATTGAACCTATTATTACCTTTTGAATTGCATGATTGTTTGAGCTAGAAAACTGTCATTCATTCCATCCTTCCTCCCTCTATCCTTCCCTCTACCCGTCATTTCATTCCTTCAGTCGTTCATTCATTACCTCATTTCTTCATTCTTTCTAGCCTTCCTTCCTGCGTTCCATCCACCGGCATTGGTTCATTCGTTCGTTCGGTTGTCTGTCGGTCCGTCTGCCCGTCCATCCATCTGTCCGTTCATGAGTCCATCCACTCATTCATTCGTTCGTTCGCTCATTCGTTCGTTTGTCTATTCTTTCCTCCTTCCTTTCCTCTCTCATTTCCTCCCTCCTTTACTCACTCCTTTCCTCCCTCCTTCCTTTCCTCCTTCCGTCTTCATTCCTTCCTCCCTCCTTCCTTCCTCCTCCCTCCTTCCTTCCTCCCTCCATCCCTCCCTCATTCCTTCTCCCCCATCCCTCCTCCCTTCCTCCCTCGCTCCTTCCTCCCTGCTTCATCCTCCCTCTCTCCATCCCTTCATGTATTCCCTCCAGCCATCCATTTTCCCTTCCTTCCTTCCAGCCTTTATCTCTTTCATCTTTCCTTCCTCCCATCATCCCATCCTTCCCTCAAGCCTTTATTCCTTCCATCTTTCCTCCCCCTCACCCTTCCTTCCATCTGTCCTTCCATTTGTCCATCATGGTTGATTTGGTTTGTTGATTGGGTGGTTGATTGGGTGGTTAATTTGATGGTTGCTTGCTTATTTGAGTGGATGGGTGGTCGGTTGGATGGTTGTGTGTCTGGGTTGGTGTTTGGTTGGTTGGTTGGTTGGGTGGATGGTTGGTTGGGTGGTTGGTTGGTTGTGGGTTTGGGTGGTTGCTTGGCTGGTTGGGTGATTGGGTGGATGGTTGGTTGGTTGGCTGGGTGGGTGGGTGGGTGCTGGGTGGTGGATGGTTGGTTGGTTGTGTAGGTGGATGAGTGGGTAGTTGGGTGGTTGGTTGGGTGTTTGGTTGGGTGGTTGGTTAGTTGGGTGGCTAGTTGGGTGGTCGGTTGGGTAGTTGATTGGTTGGGTGATCGGTTCGGTCTGTCTATCCTTCTTTTCTTCTCTCCTTGTACCATTCAATCATGCGATTTGTTTATTCATTTATCTGTTTTAGAGAGAAAATTACACACAGAAAATGACTGTATTTCGCAACACAATGATAATCTTTGAAATCAATACCTATGGAAACTGCTGACATTTGAGTAACTATATTACAAAGCAAAAGTTGTAATCAAAATTACTCATTCAGATCAAGGATTTTCAAACAAGGCCATCAGTCACGTATTTCTTTGAAATGTATCCTTTGCGTTCCAAATTATGTATTATACTTTGAAAAGGTCACTTAAACACCTTTCAAATGATCTCAAGGTTCACATCAAAGTCAGATTATTAGTTCTCTTTGAACCAGTGAGCAGTCCGCCGCTAAGCCATTGAAAGTAGCTCAATCTTTAACACCTTTCCAAACTGAAACCAACTTATTTATTAATTAGTCAACAATACATTAGTACATTGAATTATAACACCTTATTAGCGGCGTGTACCTCAAAGCAAACAACTTAGTAACTTTAAAGAAAAGGATTAAGTCTCAAAAACATTCACTTGCCGAATAAATAGTAGGGCAAACTGTTGGATTGGTAGATTTGTCTAATAGGCGTAAATAAGAGTGTAAACACGAAACGCGTCCAGCCCTCTGATGATGTGAAAAATCGTATTGCTGTTTCTATTACTGTGCATTGATGTATTACTGTGAGTACGGAGTAATTTAAAGATATTTATATTGCTATTCTTGTATTGCCTCTCCTTAAATATTAAATATTATCATGTAACCACTAATCAATACTACTTACAACATTTCTTTTATTTCAGTTTTGTAAATTAAGCCCTCTTGGATTAGAACACTATATATAGACAGACAGACTAGCTGACAACCTACCACCTGTAGAGTGTGCGCCTGGTAGCATTTTGTATTGATTGACTGTCTGGCTGCATTATAGTTTGATTGATTGATTGATTGATTGATTGCTTGATTGCTTGATTGTTTGATTGCTTGCTTGCTTGCTCGCTCGCTCGCTCGATCGATCGATCGATCGATCGATCCATCGATCGAGCGAGCGAGCGATTGATTGATTGATTGATTGATTGATTGATTGATTGATTGATTGATTGATTGAATATCTGATCTAATTGTTTGCTTGATCTAATTGGTTGCTTGATCTGATTGATTGAGCCCTACTGGATTTGACCGGTTGCTTGATTTGACTGTTTGGTTGATTTGCTTGCTTGCAGGACTTGTTATTTCACCTGATTAGTTGCGTGATTTGATCTACGTGGTTGCGTGATTTGTTGCTTGAATTGATTGGTTGCGTGATTGGTTGCTTGAATTGATTGGTTGCTTGATCTGATTGATTGCTTGATTGAGGGCGTGAGTTGTTGCTTGAGTTGACTAGTTGCTAGATGTGACTAGTTGTTTGATTTGATTGGTTGTTTGATTTGATTGCTTGCTTGATTTGATTGTTTGCGTAACTTGATTGGTTACATGATTTGTTGCTTGAATTGATTGGTTACTTGATCGAATTAGTTGCTTGATCTGATTGATTGCTTGATTGGGGGTTGGAGTTGTTGGTTGATTTGATTAGTTGCTTGATTTGATTGGTTGTTTCATTTGAGTGGTTGTTTCATTTGATTGCTTGCTTGATTTGATTGCTTGCGTAACATGTTGCTTGATTGGTTACGTGATTTGTTGCTTGAATTGATTGGTTGCATGATTGGTTGTTTGAATTGATTGTTGCGTGATTGATTGTTTGATTTGATTGGTTGCATGATTTGTTGTTTAATCTGATTGGTAGCGTGATTGGTTGCTTGTATTGATTGGATGCGTGATTGATTGGTTGCTTGAATTGATTGTCTGAACTGATTGGTTGCGTGATTGATTGCTTGGATTGATAAGGTGGTTGACTGGTTGTTTGCCTATTTGCCCACTTGATTGATTGCCTGATTAATTAAGATTGATTAAGATTAACTGAGATTAATTGAGATTAATTGAGATTAATTAAGATTGATTGAAACTAATTGAGATTGATTAAGATTAATTGAAATTAATAGAGATTAATTGAAATTAATTGAGATTAATTGAAATTAATTGAGATTAATTGAAATTAATTGAGATTAATTGAAATTAATTGAAATTAATTGAGATTAATTGGGATTAATTAAGATTAATTGAGATTTGGATTGATTGATTGACTGGGATTGATTGTGATTCCATCGCTAGACCGCGCAGGGGTAGGCGAAGGGCCGGTGATGACTCTGAATCACACCACACATCATCTGGTCACGCACGCCTGGTTAAGGTGTACTACAGGATGATCCAATATTTTCACCACCTGGGTGTGCTTAACAAGCATCTGAACAGCGACACTGTGCTAAATGGCCTCGGTCGTAAGGTCAAGAGTTTGACAGACTTCTGCAAACCGGCCATGCCAGATGCTGAGGTCCACTTCGACATTCGTAATGTCAACTTCGAATGGGTGAAAACAATGATTAAAACATTGGTTCGCCACTATAACTGTCAAATAGGAGTCCTCCGTTCTGAGCTACTCTCAGCCCAAAGTCTTCCATATTTAGACCTCGGTCGGGCCAAGTCCACTGCAATCCATTGGGCCAAAAAGAATTATCACAGAAAATTGGATCACAATTCCATCTCAGCATTTTATGATTTTATTAGACCACTTGATCCGAATTATAAGCCTGTTACTAAACCACCAAATGTCACACCTGTTAGCAAACCAGTACAAAATGCAAATTTGGTACAATCCGCTCATCCCAAAAAGCGGCAACATTCACCTGCAGAGGCCTCACCACCACTAAAACGTCCAGATAAACGACCGTCGCCCATTAGTTCTCTTCCTGGCACATCCAGTGATCACATTATTTACATTCCAGTGGATCCCTCTATGATCCCTCTACCAGACTCACCTCCACCGGCGCCACCATTCTTTCCGGGGGATTTTCCTCCTCTTCTGCAGAGGGTGTCACATGTCAAAGGTACTAGTAAACAGCCTGGTCCAAGGACCCAAGCTGCACAAAAGGTCCCTCAACCACGGTTCACACCATCTCCATGCGTCAGACCAAAGAAGCCCACACCCTTGGAACAGAATAAGTTCTGGAAATTCAGGAATGAGGCCACCAACAGGCCAAATTGGCAACTTCCTACCCTCGGCAAAAAGGTCTTGATCGTCGGAGATTCAAACTTGAGTCGGATTAATGTAGATCCCCATCCAGATACTCAGATTGCCTGTTTCCCTGGAGCATCGATTAATGATCTCAGAACGATCATTAATAAATACACAGGGAAATTCCAACCTGAGAAAGTAGTCCTCACCATAGGAATAAATGATAGGAATAATCTGATCTCAGCCTCAGAGTATCGACTTAGATTATTATTCAGAATGGTAAGAAAGAAATTTCCCAAGTCTATGATCTACTTCACTGAACTAAATTTCTCTGCAACCTCGACCCCTCAGCAAAAGCAGGCACTCGATGCAATTAATCGGACTGTCGCGTCAAGCAAGGCCAAGTCCCCTGAGTCCAAGGTTAGTGTCATACCCAGTCGTTCTTCGACAGAATTCGAAAGCTAGTCGCCCAAATCTTGACTAGTGTCTTGGTGCGGTGGTCCAGTGGAAAGATGTCTGGTTGTGCATGCTATGCAGAGTTGCAGAATGGCGGTTCGATTCCCCAACCGGGAGATGGTGATCAACAAATTAAACTAATGGGTGCATGACTGTCGGTTAAGTTAGCACACGGAAATTGAAGCCGCACGTTGCCAGTGCGTCAATAAAATAAAAACACATATACTGCCAGAGCCGTGCTGGAGTCAGAGTACAATAGGCATAAAAAGCCTAGTATTGAATCGTGGCAGGTGCATCCACAGATAGTCCCATATGACTCGTCAGTGTGTCAGTATATCAGACATGTGAAAGCTGGTCGGCCAAACCTTGACTATTGTCTTGGCGTGGTGGTCCAGTGGAAAGATGTCTGGTTACTGATGCTATGCAGAGTTGCAGAATGGCGGTTCGATCCCGCGACCGGGAGATGGTGGTCAACAAATTAAACTAATGGGTGCATGACTGTCGGCTAAGTTAGCACATGCCAATTGAAGCCGCACGTTGCCAGTGCGTCAATAAAATAAAAAATACATACATACATTAGCAAGAGCAGACGTGGCTATATTCACGAGATGACATGGCGAAGCTTTTCATTAAAATCATAATGCTCTTGGGACTATTACATATGAGGTAAATAAGCGGTTGCCATCTCGGGTGTTTTACGCTAGGGTAAAGTTATGCAATTCAGGTGTCTCAAAGGATATACAGTAACAGTCTCGGATCCTTATTAGTAAAAGCAATTGTTTTAAGCGCCCATGCGTCTTCACCAGAGAAACCAAGTCTGCGACCGACCACCGGCTGTATTAATAATACGCTATGTTATGCGACTGGAAAGGAAAGTTCGTTTTCAACATTTGTCAATGACAGACAATGGGACAGACCAACTCGTGACATTTATATGTGTGCCTGGTGATTAAGTCAATGAGCCTTATGTATCATTATGCCGTATGTACAGTGTTGTGTAGCTCGCCGGGTAGTGTCTGCCGTTCTGGTGTAGTATGTCGACTCACTCCGCCGCAAGTGCACGACGAGTGATGATGCTGGTTAGCATCCGGTCTCGGGGTGACGGACCTTGTACGAGACTGCCCTGCGGGAAAGAAAAAAACGGCTCCTAAGGCCGGTGGAACTCAATCGTTCCGGTGGGGCCGTGCGACCATCGTCACGAACAGCAAACATAACTGTCTCATCCCACGAGTTTGTGTCACCAGTATGCCTGTCCATAGCAATTTCGTGATTTATGGACTTACAAGATTTGATTTGGTGACCTAAAAATATACGTCTATACAATGAGTTTACCTAAACAATTTTAAATATGCTAGATAATACTACAGTAATAGCATACGAAAATACGAGACATAGAGACAGGTAGATGAACTTTTAAACATGGGGCTCCCGCTGGTACCACACAGACTCGTAGGTCCGCAGAGGTATCCCCGCAAAGGAGGCTCCCGCACACAACACTTAACTATTTAACTTAATATAAGTTATTATACCTCTAAGCTGAAAGGAAGAATGTTATCTTGGACGAAAAGTGATGTGCCTCACGCGGGCACTACTCCTAGTGCAAGTTTTTGGTGGGGAGTATTATCCTGGCGTGGACCGTCGTTGCTGAATCCTTGCGGGAGGCAAGTGTCTCGCGTAGGCCTCCGTCTCGGGAAGGTGGAGCCACTGCTTAAAGCGGGAGGAGAATAGTAGGCAAAAATGGGCCTACTCTAATATTTCAATCAAAAATGCTTTAGAAAGACGATACCATACCTAGTTAGATTATGACTATAGGGGTGCATACTGTTTTACGTGAAGACAGGACGGGGGATTCCCGATGGATTCCCTTGTCACCATCTTATGTAGTTCTTGGTTTGCTGTATTAGTAGTTGCCGCTTTATTTCTGTGGGCCTTCTGCTTTGCTTAATTCCTTTTAGTTGTTCTGAGAACAAGAATTATTTTAGGCCTCAACTGGCTGATATCCACCTAGCTTTTAGACATGGCGGTCACGGAGAACAGATGCCCCAAGACATCAATTACTAGAGACAGCGCACATACATTTTATGTAGCAAGATCTCCGAACAGGATAAGAATCCGGACATCCTGCCCCGCAACCACATAAAACATTACAAGACATGGGTCACATTTCACGAAAGATTTATTAGACCATTTTTCTATCGTTATGGTGGGGGTAAGAGAGACAAATACCCATCGTAAATGTCCTTCCCGTAAGACCGTGGCAGATCTAAATATCATGCCCAGACATTTTAACAGAATTCGGTGGGAATGCGCATCTCGCCCATCACCGGGTCCTATGGAACTAACCGTTTTACCTGTCATTAGGTTTATATACAAGTTGCCAGATTTGTACTGTGGTGCGGGAGGATTGTCCGTAAATAAAATAATAATTAATACATGTGTTTTTGCAGTGCTTCCCTACATTGGCTTAAATTGCTAACTACTAGGTATCCGAAGATACACGGGAATGCGTGTGACACCGCACCCTGGCCATCACTGCTCGGAAACCCCAATAGTTTCCCAGAGGCGGATCAGCCCATGGTGCGGATAGGGACATCCAAACAATTAAGAAGCCACACGGCTGTGTGGAGCTTGAAGAGAGACAAAATCTTACTTATGAGTCTTACCGGAATGCGTGGCTAGATTATCTCACTACCTGAAGAGAAGAATATATTACACAGTATGCAATGAAGAAAGTGTCTCTAATCATTTCGAACCTATCCTATTGAGCAGAATAGAAAACAGAGTTGTAGCACGGATAGCGACCTCAGTGAAAAAGTGTTCGTGGCGGGAGAAAGTGTTGCATATAAAAGCTGTATAGTGTTTCCTGTGTGCACTGCAGTCCTATATTTTCTATGAATAAGCAAAACATATGAACGGATGACCACTGGCCATATATATACAAAATCTAACCAGAACAAGCAATACGGTGTCAGATGATCAAGATATGTATAACAGTACAGGTTAACGAACCTACTATAGTGCAGTTAGCAACACACTGAGGAAAATGAGAATAATTATCAACAAAGACAGAAATTTTAACTATTGGTCCTACGACTGTTACGGTTCCTTTTAGTCATCGGGACTGTTTTTACGGATACAATGTAATTAACAAACCCTATATAGAGAAATAATTAGACTGTGAAGTACAGTTACTTGAATACTTGGTAGTCATTCCTACGTTAGGCTACCTGTTACTGAAATGTATACGTCAATCCGTAGTCGACGTGGGATGATGCGCTCTCCCGGAAGCTGGAAAGGTTCCCACAGGTTGGTTTTCTGCAAACAAGACTCCTGCAAGAATACTCATGGCGGGAGTGCATCGCTCAGTACTGTAGGCATAATAGAATGTCTAACGAGCAGTCAGTAAAAGATACGGCAGTACTATGTGGTGAAGAAAGTTCCCATACACCGATGGCATGGATGGAAGGTGTAAACAACCTGTCACCAGCGGGGGGTTGTCAGAGGCAAACGAAGATACAAAACAAAGCTTCATGGTTCTGGGTACGTCAGCCAGCTCTGAAGACGCACCAGGCAGAGTTTACGTGCTGCGGTCGAAATTAGAAAGAACCTACACGATTAATGCGGCGGCGATTGAAATGGCACATTTAGTCGTGGCCAGCAGATATGGCGAGTCATCCATCAAAGAACATCCTGCCTCTACATCTGTAGACTCACATGTTCAGGCCGTAAAGGCCTCACCGCAAATTTGTGTTCCGAATGTAGATGTTAATGTTCGTGAACAATTATCAGAAGTTCCACATTACTCCCGTAAGTAGGGAGTTTACACAATTGTTTTTACTGCGGTTGGTTGGTTACTGGTAGCTACGGGAACACAACGGAAACTGAGGTCATATACGTAGTATCTGTCGATCGTCGCTAGTATAGGTCCAACCTGTTCGGCCCCTGGCCGAGGATGCTCTCGATTACTGGATCGCTTCTCCTTTTATACTCCTAGTGACGCCACAGGCGCAGGCTCCATCCAATCATCGTTCGAGCAACAGCCAATCAGCGCGCAGCGATTAATAGCGCAGTCGAACGTTCTAGAACATTCTAGAAGTGTTGCGTCCACGTGGTTATGACGTCACGGCAATATTTTGAAGATAATCATGAAAAGCTTTCCCTGGATAACGCAGCCATTTCTCAACCGATTTGGAAATTGTTTACAGATTTGAAATGCCCGTTGAATGCCGGTCTTGATTAATGCCAGATTTAACGGGAACAGTCATTCAATAAGGATTACAGGGTACCATCTCGGTACAGTAAAAGTGCCATCCTATCTAGGTCGTAACTACGCGCTCCATATAAACAGCGTCTGGGCGCGCGCATCCGCATTATGCGTTTTAACGAACTCAGTCGTTTTTCGACACGCTATCTCTCTCATAGGCCTAGATACGCTTATGGCTCTACCCAGAGGAGCGTGTTCAGGAAACGATTCCAGGACGGGCGGCACATGCCCAGCTTAGCTGGTACGGCCGTATCCGACCGGTCGATCCGAACTACAGTTGTCACTTGCTAGAACACAAGACATCTACATAGCGATCACGTTTTATTTAATATAATATGTCGTATGTTGCTTCTCTATCAAAGTGGTATTTAGCAGTGTTGGCCACCAGAGTGTAGACTTTGTTTGCTTTGGCTGTCACAGATGCTGCTGTCAAAGGGATCATAGCCGATCGCCATAGCAAAACAATGGAGTGGATTACCCCTTTGATACCTGAATTCCCAGGATCTCAATTTCAAGGTAACTATACATATGGACATTTGAATAGTCTGAAACTAATTTGACAGAAACCATAGTTAGCAACTGCTTTCAGATAACTTAATTTTAGAAAATTCATGAGAATAACTATTACGGTAATTTGCGATTTCACACACGGTCCAGGGCGATCAAATGGTAAAAGCAAAGGGTTAATGATGTTTTTTACACGTCAGTTAAGATATGAAATGTATGTGTCACTATTAAGTAATTGTGGTGCTGCGAAGCAGGGGGCCATGTCAGGTTCTTAATTTAGAGAGTAATCGAATGTGACATCGAATTATAAAAAGCATGCATGTATGATTACTGCATTCTGTGGCTGTAGCAGTAGTAACATCATACAGCTGCAATCGGTCATTCTTCGCTTTTGTCCACTGTGTCTTGTCCTCGACTGATACCATTGGCTTCCTCAGGTCCATTCTTGACGAGTGTACCGAGTCCTGCTGTATTGAGGTCGCCTCGTAGCATGCTTAGCAGACGTATGCAATGGCGTCCTCTCCTGGATTTGTATTTGCTGGCTCCGAGTAGGGAGAATGCCAAGGTTCTCTGTGCTGGTGTATCCGCTGACATCATTAACACATTGTCAAGCATGGGCCATCTTACAGGGTACTTTTACAGACAACGGCGATGTGTTACATATCTTGTATAGTGCACCATTGGCTGTAACCATGATTCACTTGATGTATTTGATGTATAGATCTTTGTGGCGTCGGGTACATAACACAGAAATTACCTTTCCGAGTTTTCCCCTCGAGTTCATAGCAAATAGTTCAAGATAGGTCCGTTCGGATGATAGACCCTTTTTTCATATAAGGCGGTTGTTTTTCATTGAAAGCCTCATATCTTTAATGCGTCTGTGTCGATGATATCAAGGTGCTATTACGAATGAAGCATCTGCATTTACTTCTAATTCGGTGCTACATTCCCAGTAGTGCCGGGTTTTACATGTGATTAGCAGGAGGCGCAGAAGCACTGAAGCGAGGATTACCTTCTAGTCTCGTACCTATAATGAAGTCATTGGATTTTTCATCTTGGTGAACTGGCCAGTAAACTCTGTTCAGCTTGTGCACGATTCATCATGCTGCGATCCTCGAATACCCACCTGACGTGGCTGTTAACCCAATAAGTTGGCAAGCTGAGAGAGAGTATGGAGGGAAATTTGAGTCGAAGATATCGATGTGGCCATGTACGCATCGCATGGCACAATGAACAAGTCATGCATACAATGGCAAACTTAATGCTTTTCACGTAGGTTGTATCAATCGCACACTTGTGTAGAATTAGGCACATCATTTAGCACAAATCATGGTCATGGGCATGGTCACAAGTTATGGTCAAAGAGAGCAGTTGCTGCTCTCTTTGAAGATCCGGAGAGTGTACTCGACCTAACACAGCTTAATACTATTATTATACCATGCCACATAGCAAGCGGCATATGAACGAGTAATAGAGGTAGTGTTGTTGGAATAGTCAATAATGCTCCCTTCTCGAATCAGACAACCGAAATATTAATATCGGTCTAGGGTTCGCACTGGTAAATATGTCCAGGATTGCAACTGCCAAATAAGCAGAAAAAAGATTACATTATTGAGAGAACAACGGTAGCCTGACCTTACGACTTAAAGACCGCAAACATGGATGATTGAAAAAAGCCCGACACATAGAACTGTATTGGAAAGTAGATTGATGATGCCCTCACTGATTTAAATTGATTCAGCGTCTGATGCACCCATATAAGCCTGTGGACAGCCGCATAGAGTCCTATCAACTTCAGTAAAACATATACGTAGTTATCTTCCTAAATAATGTCAGCCCTAATATGCTTTGCATTATTCTCTACGGTCTTTCCTGCCAGTTTTTCTTGCTCGACTCTCCCAATTGTAGAGCATCATTGAAGAGAATCGATGTCGGATATTCATATCATTGACCGATGGACTGCACATAGTATCATTCATGTTAGTCGATTGATATCATGTAAACTGCATGGTGGCGACGGTGCAATGACAGACCTTGTAGAATCAGCTGCTAGTGCCCCCCTCGGCAGTTGTTATAAAACAACTCACTGTTGCAATCTTCACCAATAGCGTATTGAGCATGATCACCATTCACAACTTCGTAGGATAAATAACGGAGAACGAGATTACCTTCGAATACAGAAACTGTAATTCTAAGTCGCGTGTCTATATTTGATCTGCCATTTTATGGACTGTCTGTCGTTTGAATAAATACACGTTGGCATAGATCTTTGTTTCTCAAAATGTATTTTATGTCATCGTATAAAATTAGGTAATGCTATAGCCAAGTAGTGTTTGAAAACGTGTGCACCATAGGACACACTTTCAGTGAAGGTGGCTTACAAGTGATGGTCATTGTTTAGTCATCCATGCGCAGAAAGCATTAGAATGTACTGTACTCGGTGCCAACATGGACAGCGCGTAGACGACAACACTATAGAAACCCATTAAATGTGCTGCACAGATATCTAACAGAAGTCAGAGTGTGTACAAGGACACCCAAGAAGAGACTGACGGTATCTGTCGGCACAATAGACAAGCCAAGCAGGACACCTTGGAGCCAGCCCCCCCCCCACACGCAACACCCCCCCCCCCCCCACCACAGCCCACCACCACCTACCCTCGTAGTACGATCCTTTACACGTGGTTAGTATAAGATGCGAACGCACTGAAGTACATATTACCTTCCAGTCCTGTACCTATAATGAAGTCATTGGAAATGTCAACATTGCGAATTAGCTAGTATATACTGACGTATCCCGTTCATATGAAGGAAAACTATGTTTTGATATTGTAATACAAATAAATAGAGAAATCAGTCTTTAACGTCCTACTAGCTAGGTGACTTAGACAACTCGAATAAACTCGAGCTGGGTTCATTTGCTTCGGCATTTGAACCATACATTCCAAGATTCACAATTTCGAGGTAACTAGACATGTGACAGCGTTGAGTCAAATTAGCTTCAACACATTCAAGATAATATTTCTTCCATTGTATCCGTCTGCGAAGGAGTAATCAAGACATAGGTATCATTTCTCCGATAAAGGTGACAGGGACGGTGGCGGTGGAGGCTATGGCGGTGGATTCAGCAGTGAGGTTTTGCATTTAGAAAATCAGCTATGCATATATTGCTTGCTACTTCTAGGACAACACATGGACACATGCATGCATATGCGATACGAAGCCAGCTTTAGTTCAAAGTCATTTTCAGTTTGCTATTTGACCTCTGTATTTTATTTCAAAAGTTAAGTTTTTATTATTTCAAAATAGCGTACTGCAAACTAACCTCTACTTGGACAAATCGTTCTCTATCTGAGAGAAAGTTGCTCGTCCATAGTCGCATCACTATATCAACAGTCAAGGTCATCCTCTTGTCGGTATTTATAGCAGTAAGTCTTGATGTCTAGCAACTTATTGCTGTTATTTTGGTTAAATATTTACTTCTCCTATATCTTTAGGATGGAGGATCAAAATGGAATAAAAGTCGGACACATAGCAGCCTATACCAATCCAAAGCAGACCACTGGCGGCGAAATCACTAGGTTATGGATAAGGGTTTTTTTACCATTGAACTGGGTTCTTTTGGTTTTAGGTTATTTTTGTTAACCTTATTTTATTGCAACAACTAATAGTCGAAGGCTGCGTCAGATCTTGTGGAGTAACGTATCAGGATGTATTGGTAGACTTCTAGGATGCGGTTACTTACGTATTGTAATGGATGTTTGATCTTTGACTATTGAAATGACATCAGTGGAATTTCGCTTGGATACCTTTGTCTAGATGGAATTAAATATGGAAATATCGTGTGAACAACTTAATTGTGTATATGTTGCGTAACATAATTCAATGTAGGATGTGTTTTTTAAATTCTCCGTTTAGCTGGATTGGAAAGGGGCAATGCTATCGCAAGCGACATGAGGCTTTCAGTATTTAGTTAGTGTAACTTGGCAAGATTTGTCGGGATAGTCTCTTGGCTACAGGAGAAGCAGTGGTGGCGGCTCACATAATAAATCACAAGATAAAAATAATGGATTTTAGTGCCAGCAGCAAACACTCATCAAATCAGGAACATGAGATCTATTTAGTTACATAACATGTGCTCCTTGTCTATTTATGGTCGATCATATCATTTCACCAGACACTGTTCCATGTTTTGCTATGACGTGGTATTTCAAATCTGGATTGAACTTGGTTAATACAATTGCAAGCGACATGAAGGTTGGCTCATTTATTTTATCACGACACAATTTTCTTTTGATATTCCATTGGATAAACTCAATGGACATAACTTACAACCATGGTAAGTGGCAAGATTAATTTCAGCCAGCAAATCTAAGTATTGGTCTTTTGTAACATAAAGTGGGTTACTAGTTAATGCACGATCAATCATCTCAGTTTATCAGACATTGTTTCGCTTAATCCAAATACCAAACATAAATTAAATGGCTAATATGACAGAAACACGGTTAGACAAAAACAAATGGAGACATTATTTAATCACAGAGAGTTGGACGTGCATGTTTACTTTATTTCTAAATAGCTTGAGCTTATTAACGAATCAATTATGTCATTACTAACCATTAGTCAGCTGATATCAAATATTAAAAAAGGAAAATGCTGGTGCGACATTTGAAATACGCTATATGTGTTCATGTGTCATGGCATGCAATAAACACATGTCTCACATGGTTCGCACACATGCACCAACTTGGTTTGGAACACGATGGACACTTACGCCAAATATGAACATGTCTGGAAGAAGAGAACTGGTCATCCAATGATATACACTAGCGGTATCTATTTCTAGCTATGTCTTGCCCATTTCTAGGTAAGCTCCGCCCAAGCTTTAGGCATGCTGGGGTGGATATATATATATATATATATATATATATATATATATATATATATATATATATATATATATATATATATATATATATATATATATATATATATATATATATATATATAAATACATATATGCATTACAACCTGCATTCCAAGAATCCCAATTTAAATATATAGCTAAACCATTGACTATTTTTCAACTAATTCAACAGCGCGCTGTTGCTACCTAAACTAGCAACAGCGGCAAAACTAATTAGCTTTAAATTATTTAATATAATGTTTGTTAAATAGTAAAGACATACAACTCATTCACGTGGCGTGTCTATTCAAAGTTCCTGATGGATGCAACATTCATTACGCAGTTTGAGTGTGATTTCGGCATACCTGTGATGTAATTGACTATGCCGTGATAGATCGGATTTATCCATTATCTCCAATTCCATGAAAGAGATTGTCTTCAGATTTTTGACAGGGCAGATCTTGTGGGCTAAATGCAGTGGAAGGAGGGAGTCATTTCTAGCTATGCCCATTTCTACATTGGCTATTCCTACATGTTACTTGTGTTGGAATCGAGTTATATACGTTGAACGTTGAACAGAGAAAGTTAAAATGGATTGCGCTGTTTGTAAGATGCTCTGCCCCGGATTCCGATTAGGCAGAGTAGCTAAATGGGATTGGGAATGATTCGCATGTGGTTGGTCTGGTACACATCACGTTTGTTCAGGAGGTCTGTTGGTGCGTATAGCTCTCACAGTTGCACTGAGGCGCGTGTACCATCAAGTAGGTGCATCTTGAGCCACAAACCCACAGCGTCCATAAAGGACCGGAAAGCACTGCGCAATAGGTAAGTCGTATAGTTTCTAAACATAGGGTTCCCTGGGCATTAGTGTGCACTTCAATAATAGATAACGTGATGTAATATTAAATAATCAACAGCCAACGTCGTGGATCAATGTCCACAATATTGCGATATATGCCTATATTTTCAACATGATATATTGCGATAGAGGCAAGGACTATATCATGCACTCCTACTCTCGGGTTGTTTGCATTAAATTCGCCGCATGTTTACGTTCCATTAGCCAAAGGCTTACGGGACTTTATTCATAATCAATCGGTCCGATGAACGTAGTTAGATCACTACTGCGGTAAGTAACACGTAACATCAAAGTCATTTCTATTCAGCATAAATCAGACTAAAATAGAATGTGTCAGCAAAGGCTTAGCTAAAATCCACCCAATTAAGTTTGAAAATAACATCTTCATCGGAGCGGAAAAGTTATCCTTCGATTTTATAATACAACTCAATAGATGAATAGTTGTTGATCATATTTCACGAGCGAGAGAGAGAGAGAAAGAGACAGAGAGAGAGAGAGAGAGAGAGAGAGAGAGAGAGAGAGAGAGAGAGAGAGAGAGAGAGAGAGTATAGCTATTCTTAATATTGATAATAATAATAATAATAATAATAATAATAATAATCATGTGGGCTAAATGCCGTGGAGGGAGGGAGTCATTTCTAGCTATGCCCATTTATAGTGTAGCTCTTTCAACATTTTACTTGTATTGGACTCGAGTTATATACTTTGAACTATCACAGAAAGTTGGCATGCATTGCGCTGTTTGTAATAATAATAATAATAAATAAATAGCAAAAATTCCTGATTTTCTATAAAACTAAAACTAAAACAGAATATGCAATTTCGTAAATTGGTTCCTAGTTAGGCATAACTTATTTTTAAGTAGGCCTATGAAAAGACCGCAAGACGCTCAATAGGACAGGCTATACCAACTAGTCCTCTGATTGGCTGAACACGAGCAATAACTACGCCCAGTATAATGAAGTCAATTAGGAATCCAATGTTAACTCGTGCCAATTGGATAATGGTTTTAATAAACTGGCGCTTATGCCCAGATTGTCAAGCCCATAAAAAGGCGCCAATTTAATTTTAACATGAGGCCTACAACGATTACATTTTAATTGTATATATAGATCATCCGTAGTGCCTATCTACGATGTCTCCATATTGTCCAGCATTGGACAAGATGGATATTTTGAAATGCATTTGATTGCTGATGTAGCAACTATGGGATGCCAAAACGGGAAAAGGGCCTGCCTATAGAAGGGGGGGGGGGGGGAGTCCACCATAATCGATGCTTGTGTATATGAGGTGGTTGTGCATAAACATACTATTAAAACTTAGATTACGAGTTACATCATACCGCCTCTACTAACCCACAGGCATCATGCATCCGCACCCCCTGCCAGCATAGACTGAGTTATGGTAGGCTAAGCGTAAAAACACGAACGCACGCACGCGTGGTAGCGAAATTTATAGTGGACGTTGCTTTGTCTCATGTTTGCAAGCTGTTTGTCAGTTTCAAACTGAGTGTCATAACAAGCAAGTGTAAATTAGATTAAGTTTTCAAACTAATTTTCCTAGAACACTTTCGATTGTAGGCCTGCGTTATAGTATTACTAGTTTCTTTGACAGGATTGAGGTTTAATATCAAGAATTTTGGCGCAGGCTTAATACGTACTAACCGCATTAAAATTGCCTATTTATAGCTTGACTACTACGAGCTTTATACCCGGTGATCTAAAAAAAACCCGCAGGAATCTCGCGGTATTGATCAGCCGTCGGCCAGCTGACAGAAATTGTGTTGGCATACTTTTCTAGCCCATGTAGATGGTCTATAGGCCTATATAGTGGCCTGGGTTACCAGACCTAACCTATCTAGGTCAATGTGCGCTTATGGTCACCATCGGGTATCTAAAATACCTCGACACCCTCGTCCCGCCACAACCCAAGACCCCCTTGACCCTCGACCCACGACAGGCGACGTGGGTTACGGCTCTATGGCAGATATCTGGTCAGAAATTACTGGCTTGTTATAGTAGCTTCTGTACTCGATGAGTCGCTCTTAATACTAATCAGGTACAGAGGGCTTGATTATACCAAATATCCCTATCTTTAGCGCATACATTCAAAGACAGATGTTTACTCGATGTAGGGGAGACCATCTAACGTAGGCCATAAGGAGATGAGGCGCCGTCTGAAGTACGAGCTCTGTAGACATATTGACTATTGCGTAAACTAAGAAGCACGTGGGTATTGACTGGTCACGTGCATCTTGAAATGCCATGTGGGTCTTGAATATATATTTGTAGTCTTGAACATATATTTGCAATCTTGAATATATATGTGTAGTCTTGAACATATATTTGGTGTCTTGAATATATATCTGCAATCTTGAATATATATTTGCAATCTTGAATATATATTTGCTGTCTTGAATATATATTTGCAATCTTGAATATATATAGCTGCAGTCTCGAATACGTATTTGTTGTCTTGAATATATGTCTGCGATCGTGAACATATATTTGGTGTCTTGAATATATATCTGCACTCTTGAATATATAGTTGCAGTCTTCAATACATATTTGCTGTCTTGAATATATAGCTGCAATCTTGAATATATATAGCTGCAGTCTCGAATACGTATTTGTTGTCTTGAATATATGTCTGCGATCTTGAACATATATGTGCAGTGTTGAATGCATATTTGTTGTCGTGAATATATATCTGCCATCTTGAATATATATATATTTGGCGTCTTGAATTTTCCGCTTTAGCATTCCATAAGCAATAGCTTTAAGTCAATTTAGTCGCAAAACAAATGGCAGAATGTTTGAAAATTCGCATCGAAATTGTGTGAATTTACTTTGAAAAACAGTAATTAATTTACAACATTTTCCCCGCAAAATGGCGTATCAAGCAATTACTTATATACACATGTGCGTACATGGACTGTGACTCGGGAGGTTCCGGATTAAACGTCAGGGGTATATGTGTATACAACTACCGTGTTAGAACAACCAAACCATCGATGCATTAGATGTATTATAAGACTACACAATAAATTTGGCCTGATTAAAATAAATAATTGATTGTGGCTCGATTAAATCGATTTTCTCGATGTTTCGATTAGTTCACTTCACACTCGGTTATATAATCGCTAGGAAGAATCGAGTCTCGAAGAAATATCGATTGACCGAACAGGCCTACCCCGACTTCACATTTGGAATACATTCATTTGTGCATCAAATTCCTGAAAATAATGAACAAAGTTTACCTTTTGATAAAGTTTATGAAAACAGGATTTAGAAGCATTTTGAACACATCTATGAGAAAGAAATCTAGACTTAGCATGTCTACTATGTGATGGCACCTCCAAGATAACCTTTGTGAATGGCTTTCTCGTTCTGAATTTAGAGACCACACACATTTCCCAATACTCTGACCATTATTATCTATACTTTTGTTTTCAGATTCATCAGCATTGGGTACTTCTAAAATCTCACTCGCCATCATTCGCGACTGAGGAACATGTTTCATATATCAAGCAGTAATCTAACAATGATTCTTTAATCAGCTGCGACATTAAAAAACAATACTGACGCACTGCCACACATTTTTGTATGAATATATAGGCATCAATGAGCTAAATGCATTAGAGACGTTGCCTGGTTTTGTATTCGTAGATGACATACATTGGCGTGCAGGAGATGGTGTCTAATCATATGATGTATCACTCAAGAGCGTGATCAGTAAGCCAAGCGAAAGACCGTTGCATGAACCGTGGTGTCATGTTGATCACAGGTCTCACAATCGCTCTCTACATCTTGAAGCGAATTACTAGATACCCCTTGCATATGTTGTGGCGAAGTGCGCAATGGATCATTGTATCCAGGATAGTAATGCTTAAATGTATTCCAAATGGGAATTCGATACCAGAAATTAGTTCAGTAATCTGAAATTAGGGTGAAAAAAGGCAAACGGCAACCACGCTATGAGGCGACCAAGATGTTTGGCCATGTTCAGCGAATGCCCCAATACCCTTCTGCACAGCACCCCTCGGTATAGGTTGCACTCGGTGCCAACATCCACATTGCTCGTAGAGGACGCCACTTGGCACGCCGATGTAGTGCATTGTGTAATGATCTAAAAAACCGGACTGTGTCCACTGATGAACAAGAAGACTCAGAGGGAGTTAAGGACACTTGTGTGGATAAGATACCGTCGTCACGGAAGATTGCTTGCTAGCAGAAGGCTGTTTCAAAACTATTTCCGACACATCATCGTCATCGTCGTCGTCGTAGTCGTCGTCGTCGTCGCAGCCGCCGCCGTCGTCGTCGTCGTCGTCGTCATCTGCATCCTCATCTTCATCTTCATCTTCATCTTCAACTTCATCATCATCATCATCATCATCATCATCATCATCATCAGCAGCAGCAGCAGCAGCAGCAGCAGAAGCAGCAGCAGCAGAAGCAGCAGCAGCAACACCAACAACACCACCACCACCACCAACAACAACAAACAGCAACAACAGCAGGAGCAGCAGCAGCACTACCGCCATGGCCACCAACACAACCACCACCAGCACTACGACTAGAACCACCCCCACCAACAACGACAGTAACACAACAACAATACCATGGCCGCCGCAACTCCCGCCGCCACTCCTTTCACCACTACCACCACCACCATCATCATCATTATCATCATCATCATCATCATCGTCATCATCATCATCATCATCATCATCATCATCGTCATCATCATTATTATCATCATCATCATCATCATCATCATCATCAATTCATAACCATATGATGAGGATAAGATAAGACAGTGATTGATGTATACACATATATCAGGTGATATAATATCACCAACAACGAGGTCAAACAAAATGTCGCGAGGTCATAGTTCGTGTCCATGGATGACTGGATATATAAACAGATCGTTCATAATCAGATATTTACACTTTGAATAATATTCAACTTGTGACAGTAAAATCGGGCAATTCTGTAAATTACAGTAATTCCCTATAGCGCAATGGGCATTGATTACATGTAGGGCCATTCCCTGCTATGTCTCACAGCTGTGCAATGCTGTATCTCTAATTAAGTACGTTATCCATAATGGGAATTGCCCTGCGTAAGATATCCCGATGTGTCCAGATATCCTTAGAATGGTGACATTCTCTCATAGATATTCACCTTATGATTTGTGATTGAGGAGCACCGCAAATCCACCACACACCCGCAATTACCAGAATTCGGACTGTCGTCTGGTTAGCTACTTAGGACGCTGCATAAATAAGCATATATATGATTATGCTCACATTAATTGGAGTGTTATGGGATATTAGAGATTTTGTAGAAGTCAGTGGAGATACACGTTTCTGAGCTAATATAATTGATTCCATTGTTAATAATATGAATACAGGAAATAGTTTGTTCATTTCGATTCTCGCTCGTTCACACGTCAATTAAAATAGTTTACACTGAGGAAACGCCAAGACTGGTTCCTAAAGGTACCCCCTAACTCTGGAAAACGTGTTTGTTGGTGTAATTGTTTCTTCATATTAAACACGTTGGCACATATTGTCTCTGAGCCACGTTGCGTTTTCATTTCCCCTACGGTATTGGTGCACACACCCTCAAATATCCACATACCCTACAAATGCACCAACACCCACCCAACATAACAGCCACACCCTACCCCATCCACTTATTTTATTTCACTAGGCTTGTGAATATTCTACATACTCATGTTGAAATAAAACTGATCATTGCAGCCGTAACACGGAAGTGAGGGAATAGAATTATCTTGGTCAGAGCTTACAATCACAATAATAATCAGGTTATCCGGCCGTCATCATCATTTCTCACATGGGCTGCGAAGCCACATGCGTGTACGCACATCACACAGACCATTCAAAAAGTCCTGCGGCACTGGCCTGGTGGAAGCAGTAGTGAGTGTCGCTGTTATCGGCTGTGGGTTCGATTCACTGTCAAAATAAGGTAATACCACGACTACTTGTACAACATAATGATCTTGGTACTATTAAATATGAGGTAAACAAGCAGTTGCCTTCTTGGGTGATTCACGTTTGGGTGGCATATGCAATTCACGCGTGTCGAAGGATATACAGTGACAGTCTCAGAGCATTATTAGGAAAAGCAATTATTATAATCGTCCATGCGTCTTCACCAGAGAAACGAAGTCTGCGACCGACCATACACTGTGTTAATGATAAGAGATGTAATGTAACTGGACTGCGAGGTTCATTTTCAACGTTCTTCATGTCAGCCAATGAAACAGACCAACTCGTGACACTTGCTCGTGTGCCTTGTGACTAATTCAATGAGATTTATGTATAATAATGAAGCATATGTGGCTCGCTACTTCTTAGAGCACAAGCCATCTACATAGCAATCCTGTGTTATCAATATATATATTTCTCTAGAGCAGTGGTAGTTAGCATTGTTGACTGCCACAGTGTAGACTTTGTTCGCTTTGGCAAAGATCAAGTGAATCACCATGATAGGCTATCACAGTAGCTGCTGTCGATACTGTGTTAACAATAGCTATATACTGATGTTATATCACTGTGCTATTTATTATTGAGAACGGCTCAGTGTAGACATTGTTAAAGAGCAAGCGAATGGCCATGCAAGGCTGTCACAGAAGCAGCATGATCTCAACTGATCACATTAGCAGAATTTCAATTTCTATATTAATTTCAGTTGTTATACATGGCCCTTCGGTTTCGAATTGCAAAAGCAGGTGAGACTTGATTGCTCGATACACATCAGTTGGATAATGAAATGTATCCGTGTAACTACTAAGTAAGTGTGGTTTCATGAAGCAGGCGATGATTTGAGACTCTTAGTGAAGTGAGTAATCGAGCGTGGTATCAAATAGCAACGCATTTCTATGTTTTCTCATATAGAGGTATTTGTTTTTGTATTCGACGTCGGGAACAAACACAGAGACACCCCACGTGATACAGTATTCGAGTTTCCTACTCGGGTTCCTAAAATCGCTCAAATATGTCCGTTTTGATGTCTAGCAGTGATTTTGTATTATAAAATACCATTTCTTTTCAATTTCTGTACCGATGATTTCAGGGTGAGATTAATAGTGAAATGTAGTTTATCTGCATTTACTTCTAATTTCAGTTCTAAGATAATAGTATGACAGACATGTATACGAGTTGCTTGTTGTTACAGTAATATATTTCCACAGGTGGACAATGCTTACAACATATCTCTGATCTAAAGCCATATATTGGGCAATTGAAGGATGTGATCTGCAACTCATGTATCTGATGCCACAATCAAGTATGTCATATCTGATATCATAATACACATGACGTAGCTACGTCACGAAATTATAAATGTGTGTCACTAAGGTGTGCGCATTGTATGTCTTTAACAATTCACAATTTGATAAGCATTTTGTGGAATATGTTCAAACTATGTTCAAACTAATTCGAGGTTGACCTGTTGCTCGCATTGTCGAATTATGTTCGATATATACAAAGCCTTACCTGAATAGTTACCTTACAGTGTAGATATTATCAACCCTGGTTTCAATGACTGAAATCGAGTTTGTCACTAGTAAATCTAAAAGGTGGCCGGAGCTTACTTTAACATGGACTGGACCTCCAAATAACTTTCTTACCCAGTAGCGTCATGCTATTATCCACGACTGTTGCGCAAGAGAAACCTGCACGTAGGATGTAGCTGCTATTGCTTTCAATACATTGCTTTAACACATAAGTTAACAAGATACTGTCTGTCTGTTGGCTAATGTGACTCTTCGACCACATACAATTATGTTAGATACAACATTTTATCTCAGGCCGAATCTTTGCTAAAACACTCACAAAACATGTAGATTTGATCGTTGATAATAATGGTGATGTTGAATACGAAACTGATTCTGACCCTGATGACAGTGATGGCGTAGCGTTTGTGATGTTGCTGAACTAGACAATGATAAGGCAGATAATTACCTCGAGGATGAAGATATCTCAGCGACACGTGATGGCGGCAATGACGGCAATGATTTTAATTCAAGATAATGATGCTTATTTTCTTCTGTGTTTTTCAGTTTGTCTCATTCATGTCCGGATAGTGACTCGTATTATGCGTAATTGTCAAACCATGATAAAGCCCATACATGCACATCTGCTTATTATGTCTTGTTAGACAAGTCGATATTAGACGCGCCGATAGTAATTATGGGCACACGCGTGTGGATTGTGTTCACAAATCCCAAAGACGTGTTTAAAGGAACAGATAGAGAAGCCTCTCTGCCAACCGAAACATTATTCATCCCGTCTATAATCACCCAGATTAAGACTTATGCAATACATCCGGGAATCTATGCATGGTAAAGGAATCCAGATCACACAAATTTTAATTTGTATTACCGTCGTCCTTACACAGTTCACCGTAACCTAAATGTAGGGTCAAGATAACGCTTTTTTTAATCTGCGCTCCGTTTTATATTAAAATCGTGTCCGCATAGGAAAATCTTATCTTTCCAGTTAATTGGCAAAGCTTTCCGAAATGCTATCTACTAAGCTGATTAATTGATTGGTGGTTGGGTAGTACTACCTCGTTTGCGATCCTCTATTAATAACATATAATTATATCAGTCATTTCCTTGTTATTACTGACATGATCTAGGGACTGACATAACTTGCACTGCCGCAGAACGATATTACGTGCTGCCAAGTTGCTCAGAAATTAAGACCCCATTGTCACAAATAATTTACTCAGTCAATTTGTGGATGGCAGCAGCAACACATACGCTGTGGTGGAAAGAAACATAGGAGTCAATGCGTGTTAAACTACAATTCAATGTTGGACTGCGAAGAATCTAATATATATACACTAGTGTTCAAAAGTTTGGAATAACTAAGAAATTTGTAAATTCCATAAACAAATTGATAATTTTATTTATCAGGGTATCATAAAATTAATATAAAATGTAGTCAATACATAAACAAAGCATCATTATTAACATTTCTGTTTAAAATACATATATTTGGAGTCTTGAATATATATATCTGTAATCTTGAATATATATTTGCAGTCTTCAATACATATTTGCTGTCTTGAATATATAGCTGCAATCTTGAATATATATAGCTGCAGTCTCGAATACGTATTTGTTGTCTTGGATATATATCTGCGATCTTGAACAAATATTTGCAGTCTCGTGGTGGAAAGAAACATAGGAGTCAATGCGTGTTAAATTACAATTCAATGTTGGACTGCGAAGAATCTAATATATATACACTAGTGTTCAAAAGTTTGGAATCACTAAGAAATTTTTAAGTTCCATAAACAAATTGACAATTTTATTTATCAGGGTATCATAAAATTAATATAAAATGTAGTCAATACATCAACAAAGCATCATTATTAACATTTCTGTTTAAAATAACGGTTCTATACTTCAAATTTTCTCTTCTTCAAAAAATCCCCCATGGGCAGCAATGACAGCTTTGCATATCATAGGCATTCTAGCAGTCAGTTTTTCTAGATAAGCAGGTGTAATTTCGTGCCATGCTTCTTGTAACACTTCCCTCATGAACCCGAAAACTGAAATGTATATATCAGAATAAGGATTGCCATGATAAATCTAGCCAGAAATTCACCTGTCCATATGAGCAGATACAAGATAACAATGTTGTACTCGCTGAGAGGTCGACTGTAGCATAACCTCCTGACTCAAAGATCGTGAAAATGGATGAATACAACAAGATCTGCACATAGAAAGTATTAATGTATTGGAAAGAAGAATGACGATGCCCGTCTGCGTCCAGTTTAATACGTTGTCGCGTTAACAATTTACTTGCACTACACCATCACATTATACAAGACATTATATGTGCTGCAAGAAGCAAGAATACATACACTTCTGAATAATCACAATCAGCATATGTCAGTCAATTTATATTTTAATTATTCTATAACACGTCTGTCTGGATGTTTGAAACACAATAAATGCGGTTTTATGTTTCAAACGACAAATAAGTGTGTGTCTTTATTCGTAGCCTATCGGTTCAAAGAAAGTAGTTAGCTCACTACTGTGGTAAATAAGATGTATTAATAACGTAATTCCTTGTCAGCCAAATCCTGAGTAAAACAAATTGTGTTAGCAACAATTTAGCTCAAATCCATCCAATTATGTTTGAAAATAACTTCTTCATCCAAACGGAATAGCTATCTTTCGATTTTATAATACCAATCAATAGAAGAAGCGTGCCGGAAAATATCGTTTTATCTGGAGTGGAGTAGAATAGATCAATAAGGTTGCTGGTAACAAGAACCTTTGTTCCGATGGTTTACTTTAGCAAGATTATGTAGGATAATTCATTGCTGGGAAACTAAGCAGGCATAGACGCTTTCGTGACAAGTGAAATGATGCCACGATCGAATTCGTAACCGTTTAAACCATGAGTTTACTAAATCTTAATTTCAAGGTAACTATCCAGTAAGCTGTTTTGTATTTTGCTGCAAGTTTGATAGGAACCTTTTGCTGCCAGATAATAGCAAAAGCTCCCAGTTAAACTAGTTTTAAAGTACTCAGCCTAAGATGTATTATATTGTAAATGGTTTTTTGAATTCGGCGTATTGGGTTGAAATGGTTAATGCCAGCTAACAAATAGTTGATAACAATCGATGTTTGGATGCATAGTCTTCTTACTAGTTGATATTACATTGATTTTCGCATATCACTAGACGATACTTAACACCAATTTTGAAAGATCTTCATTGGCTCCCCATCCGGAAACGGATTGAGTTCAAGATTCTGCTCTTGACTTGGAAATGTCTAAACAACAACGCTCCCGACTATTTGCAGGAACTTCTCTTGACATATGATCCATGTCGCAGACTTCGTTCTGTGGATAAGCTATTGCTCCAAATTCCGCGATCGAATTTACGCTCCTGTGGGGACAGAGCCTTCAGTGTTGTGGCTCCGAGACTATGGAACCAGCTACCTGTCCACATCAAATCCATCCAATCAATCAATGATTTCAAACAAAAATTAAAAACACATCTCTTCACAAGCGCCTTTGAAAATTGACATTGACACATGGCGCTTTACAAATGCTGTATTATTATTGTATTATTATATACTTCACCGAAACCCCGAAACCCCACGCTATAAAGTGGATTATTTGACGAAAGCCCGGTTAAATCACGGATATATAGTAGACAGGTTTTTGTGTAGCGACAGACTTAAAAAGCAGCTTGCTGGGAGTTAACATCTAAATCAATGTAATAGTGTGTAGCTGTGCGTGCAATAGCGTAAACAAGCTTAATGCTTAACATTATATAAATGTGCTGCTTTATAGATGCGTTCATCAACCAGTCACAATAGACCTCATACTCGTCACCGCCTCTTCCCATTACTCGACAGCCGCGGAATACAGTAATCAGACATACATGTGTTAGCTTATTATGGAGGCATAAATGAAACTCCACATACTTCTTCAGCTTTTTATTTTCTTATTCTAAACTGATTATTTACGTTATATGCTATAATATCCCATCTAACGTAGCATACACTCCCAAATGTTTCTCCTGACCATCGCCAAATTATCAAATCATTTAGAATGGTCATCCGCGCTGATTTAAGTATCGTTCAGATCCTGCCGTGCTCATGTGTGCCTATGGATAACCTGTTCGATTCCTATCAAAAAAAATAATAATAATAATATCAACTTCCTAAATAATTTTGCCCATAATATGTCTTGCGTTATTTCCTGTGATGTTTCTTTCTGGTCTTTCTTTTCTCGACTATGCCAATTTTAGAACAAATCTTGGAGAGAATTGATGTCGGATATTGATATCATTGACCGATGGACTGCATATAGTAGCATTTATGTTAGGTGTTTGATATCATGTAAACTACACGGGGGGGGGGGGGGCAGATGGTGTATGATCGGCTGCTAGTGCCCTGTTGTGTTTGAACTGCACAGTTGCCATATTCACCAATAGCGTATCGAATATGTACACCATTTACCACTCCATAGGAGAAATACTGGTAATGGTTACCATCGAATACAGAAACCGTAAGTCTACCTCTTGTCTCTGTATCTGATGTGGCTTTTATTGAATGACTGCCATGATAATGAATACACGTTTGTATAGATCCTTGTCTTCAAAATGTATTTTATGGCGTTGTATATAATTAGGTAATACCATAGCCAATTAGTGTTTAACCTTGCTTTCCTTTAAAGAATTATACACCATAGGATGCTGTTCCACTTGCAGTGAACGTGGCTCAACAAAGATGGTTTATTTTGGTCGGCCTGCACAGAAAGCCCTGTACTCAGTGGCAGAATATACGAAGCTCGTGGGCGACAGCACTACAGAAACCCGCAAACTGTGCTAAGCACCGACCTAAAAGACGCCAGACTGGGTACAAGGACAACCAAAACGAACAAGTTGTCACAATAGAATGGCCCAGAAGGAAATTATGCAGGAAACTCTGGTTTTACCATCCCATGTATTGCCTAGTATGAGTAGTAGAAGCAGTGGAGTGACGATTACCTCCAGTCTCATACCTATGGTGAAGTCATTAGACTTTTCACCATTGTTAACTGGCTAATATACGCTGAAGTATCCCGACCATACGAAGGAAAAACATGTTTGGAAAATACAAATAAACTAACAAGGAATATGTGTCGTTGTTTATTGGCATCACCATTTGAACCATAATTTCCAACATTCTCGGTTTTTAGGTAACTATACACATGATGAACATTAATTTAGAGACGAACTGTTGTGACAGAAACAGCACTGACTCAAATTAGCTTCAATATATTAAACATAATAGTTCTTCCAATATAAGTAATTTCTCTTCGTCTGCAAAGGAGAGACCGAGACATAGGTATCATTTTCCCGATGATGGCTAGGACAGCGATGACAAGGACGATGGCGGTGGAGGATGCGGCGGTGGATTCAACATTGAGATTTCGCATTTATTAAATCACGTGTGCCTATATTGCTTAATCATTCAAGGGCCAATCTTGGACACACCATTGCCTATGCGATAAGAAGCGAGCATTGTGATAGCGAGGTCACTAGGTCAGGATCAAAGTCAGTCTCACTTTGCTATGTGACCACTGCTTTTTTCAACCGTTAGGTTTTTATTATTTCAAAATTGCTTAATGCTAACTAAGCTAAACTTGGCCAAATCATTCCCTATTCAAGAGGGGTCCTGCTGGGTCTTAGTCACACCACTATATCAAAGGTCAAAGGTCAAGGTCATCGTCGTGTCTGTATTTGCAAAGGTAAGTTTTGGTGCTTAGCAAACCATTGGTAAGTTTGATTAAATGTGTGCATCTTGGTCTACATCTTTGGAATGGAGTACCCAAATGGAATAAAACTAGGACACATGACAGCCTATGCCAAGGTCTTCCTCAGCTCAAGGAGACCACCATAGCATGAAGACATTTACCATTTCATACGAACTTGAGTATTTCTGTGTCGTTCTATCCACATCCACATCCACACGCACGCACGTATCAGTATTGTAATATATTATGAATAATACACTTTGTTAAGCATTTTTCATCTAATTGTCATCAGTGTCGTAAATTGAAGGTATTCAGTGGCAACCGCGTTAAATTTTGGATTGGATTACTCAATCTCTGTAATATCGTCCCGGTAGTGGTTTGAGGGGGACTTCTTCACCTTTTGGTCTATTAAACGTTCTTGTGAACACCAGGGACGTTTTAATATGACAAGTGGGGGGGGGGGGGGCTCATCCGGGATCTGCCACGCTTTACCTTCAAATAAATACACTTCTATCAATATTCATCGTCACGTAACTAAATCACATTCCCGGTTATTGGAATATAGTTTGTTATGTTTCTAATTTGTAAAATGTCCTCGGTCTTGGCAGGTAGTTTTCATTTAAAAGTTCCTTTCGCAATGAACGAAATTCGAGTTAAGGTCATGTTAACCATTGTCTTGTAATACTATCCAAGTGTTTGTAAGACATAATTGCATATTTTCCTGTACTGTAGACATTCAAGGGTTGCCAGAATGCAGGAATATGAAACAGGAAGCTTTATTTCATAATAAGTTTCTCATTGTTAACCATATAGGCTGGGGTGTGACACATAATTCATTTGGTCAAAATGGCAATTGGCCTCTGATGGTTAAACTGTTTTATTCTTCAGCAATTGCTATCGATCGTCTCGTCATTATTGAGGGAGCGTTACTGCGTATTAACCATTTCAATGTTGTATTTCATTTACTAGTATTCTGAAACCAATTCTGCCCGTTTGGAAAGCAGTTGCTGGAAGCTGCTGCTGTCGTAGACGTCATCAACTTCCGGTGACTATTTTGAAATGAGTGACAGTCTTTACATATATTCAATTTTGGTAAGCATATTTCCATTTAGTAGTAAAATGTTTCGTAATTAATTTGATGAGCAGCGCCGGCGATAGGCACGCGTGTTAGTGTAATATACATCTTTGGTGTTTATATCAGCGGCGGCGAGTTGATTACCGGAACGCGTCTGACCCGTAGTCGTCTGGTTTGTTTATATGCCTATTTCAGTTAGGAAATTGAAATCGTTTTAACCCTTTATAGCCCATAGCGCTTAATATATTAACTTGCTTTACACTATTGATTTTTATTTAATTGAATGTTGGTTTGAGGTGGAATAATGGCGGAGTTACGTGAATATATGCAAATCGGTAAGGAATTGGGCATGGAAGGCGCTGAACTGCGTCAGTTTGTAGAGGTGGAACGAATTCGTGCAGAAGAAAAATGTAAAGTCGAACAAGAAGCAGATCGTCGCGCCCACGAACGCGAGTTACGCAAAATGGATCTTGAAATTTTGGAAAAACGGAATAATTCTACTGAACCAAATAACTCTAGTAACAGTAATCCTTTTGTTCATAGACAAAAATTACCGATGTTTGATGAGTCAAAAGATCAAATGGATTCATTTCTAGAACGATTTGAGCGAATTTCATTAGCATTGAAATTGTGTAATAGTAGTGAAAAGGCTGTGTACTTGAGTACCCTTTTACAGGGCAAGGCCCTGGATACATATACTAGACTACCCCCAGAGAAAGCTGTTGATTATGACGAATTAAAATTGGCTTTACTTAAAACATATCAGCTTACTGAAGAAGGATTTAGACGTAAATTCTTCTCTGCCAAACCCGCACCAGGTGAAGTCCCTTCACAGTTTGTATTTCGTCTTGAAAGTCACTTCGATCGATGGGTATAATTTGCCAAAATTGAAAAGGAATTCGAACCATTGCGGCAGTTACTCTTCGTGGAACAATATGTGAATAATGTCCCAAGAGAATTGTGTATTTTCATACGGGAACATAACCCTAGAACTATGAATGAAGTTGTCAAACATTCAGATAATTACATGGAAGCTAGAGGGTGGAGTCGTCTGTCAACTAATGAACGGAAAGGATTTCCTGATAAGAATCGTAATCAACCATCTCAACCATCTCAACCAACCTCCAATGAGCGGTTACACAGACCAAACAACCATGTGAATAGTAATCCACGAGCATGTTACACGTGTGGTAAGATGGGACACGTTGCTCGTGATTGTGGATTTAACCAGGGTCCTAGAGCGAAACCAAATTACATATACAATAGCGGAAATTCAAATAAGAGTGCTATTGCTTCCTGTATGGTTAAACATGATGATTCACATTTATGCTCCATACAAAAAGGTATTGCATGTTTAAAATGTGGTTGTTCTATGCCTATGGTAGGGAGTTTTCAACTTAATCAATATTTGCCAATTTCTTCTTTACCCATTGCCAAAGGTCACGTTGGTGACGTGGAAGTATCTGTGATGAGAGACACTGGATGTAGCAGTGCGGTGGTAAAAAGATCGCTTGTGTCAGATGGTGATTTGACTGGTAAAGTACACCATTATGTGATGATAGATCGAACAGTACGTTCTGCTCCTGTTGCTTGTATTAATGTCAACACTCCATTCTTTGTTGGTACTGTTGATGCTTTATGTTAGCAGAATCCAATTTGTGACGTCATTATTGGAAATATCCCTGGTGCCACTATGGGAATGAACAATGTGATTAGTGCGACAAAGCCGGTGGATGTTGTTGGGCCTAATTCAGATGTTGAAACGGAGCTGGTGAACAGTGTCGTTCCCGACGTGAAGTCAGTGTAGTATACGTCAAGAAGATGTAAATATTGAAATTGCAGATGTAAGTAATGTAAATAGTGATGATAAATTAATGAATGCTGTTGTTACACGGAGTCACGTTGCCAACTCTAGTAAACCTAGTAAACCATTGAAAGTACCAGAAATAATAAAATGTCAGTTTATCAACAGATGAACTCATCAAACAACAAATTAGGGATCTTAGCCTTAGGCATATACATAGAAAGTGTGTTCAGAAGGTTAGCAGAGATACTAAGTCGTCCCATGAACGTGTTGATCGCAGAAAGCGTGTGTTGTACCGTTATTTTAGTACTAAACAAAATCCTGACCAGGAAACTAAGCAACTTATTTTACCCACAGGTTTACGCAGTAAGGTGCTAAACTTAGGTCATGACGTCATTATGTCTGGTCATCTCGGTGTTAGGAAAACACTAGATCGTATTCACCAGAATTTCTATTGGCCTGGAATTTCAGCTGATGTGTACAGATTGTGTAGATCTTGTGATCAGTGTCAAAAGACCATTCCTAAAGGTCGTATATCTAAAGTACCCGTCCAGCGTATGCCACTTATTGCAGTGCCATTCGAACGTGTTGCAATCGATATTATTGGTCCAATCGAACCCAGAACTGATCGAGGGAACAAATTCATTTTGACAATGGTCGACTATGCACGCCGATATCCTGAAGCCATTGCATTACCTTCCATTGTAACTGAGAGAGTTGCAGAAGCCTTGATGCAGATGTTTTCACGTACTGGTATTCCTCGAGAGATTTTATCTGACAATGGTTCCAATTTTACTTCGGGTATGATGAAGGAGGTATGTAGGTTATTATCTATCGAACAACTTTTTACTACTCCGTATCATGCAATGTGTAACGGCCTAGTCGAAAGCTGGAATGGCACACTGAAACAAATGTTGAAAAGAGTTTGCACAGAAAGTCCTAAAGACTGGGATAGGTATATTGAAGCTTTGTTGTTTTCCTACAGAGAAGTACAGCAAGCTAGCACTGGATTCTCACCCTTCAAATTGGTGTACGGTCGAACTGTGCGTGGACCCCTGTCTGTCTTACGGGACTTATGGGCGAAGGAAGGCGTCAGTGATGAGGTTAGGACCACCTACGAGTACGTCTTCAATCTACACAATCGATTGGAACAAGTCGGTAAGATTGCTATGGATAATCTGCTCTGTGCACAAGACAAGTACAAGTTTCATTTTGATAAACGTGCTAAATCAAGAACCTTAACACCCGGTCAATCAGTTCTTGTACTTTTACCAACTAAAGCCAATAAACTTCTTATGCAGTGGCGAGGACCGTTTCAAGTTGTTAAGAAATCAGGAATTAATGATTACCAGGTACAAATTGGGTCAAAAGTCACGGTCTTGCATATCAATATGTTAAAAGTGTATGTCAAACGAGATGTACCCCTAGAAAGTAATACTATAGCAGCTTTGGATTGCCAAGTCGGTGAACCTGATGATTTTGACAATGATGCATTGCTAAAGGATTATCCGTGTGCTAATGAATCATATGAATGTGCAAATATAAACCCTGATTTACAGCCTGATCAACTTAGTGAAATTCATGCCTTAATTTCTGAGTATTCTGAGATATTTTCAAGCAAGCCTGGTCTTACACATCTGGTAACACATGACATCGAACTAACAGACTCTGCTCCTATGCATTTAAAACCATATCCTATTCCTCACACTATGATTGATACTGTTAAACAAGAAATTGTTGAAATGCAGGAGATGAGCCAGCTGTTACTCCATATCGGTTTCCACTCATCCTCGTAAAAAAGAAAGATGGCAGCTCACGCCCCGTAATTGACTTCAGAAAATTAAACAGAGTTACTTTGTTTGATGCAGAGCCAATGCCGAGTTCAGAAGCTATATACGCAGGAGTAAGGAAGTGTAAGTATTTTTCCAAAGTGGATTTTTCAAAGGGATATTGACAAATCCCATTAACAGAAAGGGCTAAAGATTATGCAGCATTTTGCAGTCCGTTTGGTTTGTACCGATTTGTACGGATGCCTTTTGGCTTGTCGAATGCTGGTAGTTCGTATAATAGGATGATGCGAATATTGCTAGATGGCATTTCCGTTGTAGATAGTTTCGTTGATGATGTTTTAGGTCACACAGATGACTGGAATAGCCACATACACATGCTACGTTGTCTATTCACACGTATCCGAAATGCAGGTCCAACTGTGAAACCTTCGAAATGTTACTTTGGTTATCCAGAACTCGAATTTGTAGGTCACAGGGTTGGGTCTGGTAAATTAGTAGCTCTTGAAGAAAAGGTTGAGCGTATCCGTGATGCAGAAAGACCCCGATCTAAGATTGAACTTCGTTCCTTTATTGTCATAGCAGGATTCTATCAAAGATATGTACCAAATTTTGCCAAGATTGCATCACCATTGACAGACTTACTTAAAAAGGGAAAACCAAACATGCTGGTTTGGGAAGATATTCATGACAATGCATTTCGGGAGATGAAAGAAACCTTATGCCGGTCGCCTATTCTTCATCTTCCAGATTTTGAAAATGAGTTTGTTTCACGCGTGGATGCATCTGACGTCGCTATTGTTGCAGTTTTGTTACAACAACGTGATGAGTTACTATGTCCGATTGCTTATGCTAGCCGGAAACTATTAACCAGAGAAGCGTCATTTTCAGTCATAGAGAAGGAGTGCTTGGCAATTATCTGGGCAGTAGACAAATTTATGATAAACCTATACGGCCAACCATTTATTCTCCAGACGGACCACCAACCCTTGCAATTCTTGAACAAAGCTAAATTGGATAATCCTCGGATCATGCGGTTGGCGTTGTTCCTGCAAAATTTAGACTTCAAAGTAAGTTATTAAGGGAGTTGATAACATTGGTGCAGACTACTTAAGTAGGTCAGAAGTGAAATCGTAATGTTATTAAGGAAAGTGTATTGTGATGAACATTTTTGAAGTGTGAGTGTGTGTCATGATTTATTCCGAACAGTGTTCTTATTTGTTATTTATTTTATCGATTAACTGAGGTGATTAACTGTAGCATGCCAGCCTTAAGCGTTGTGTGTTTATTTGTTTTGTTATGCAATTCTTCATACCGGCGATCACATTGATTACTTGCCTGTCACATTTCAGGTAGCGTATTCCTTTAGTATGCTAATTATGTTGTGTTTTATCTATAGGACTTGCAGTCTTATGCACGTCTTTCACGTAAGTTTTGCCCGAAGACGTTCTAGCGGGTACCTGTCATTTGTTCGTGCATCGTGCGTCAGGTATTTTCCTTTCTGGTTTTCCTTATATATAGGTGGCAATTATAGCTTTTCATATCATCGGAACTTGATAGCTTTCCTGATCCTGGGTGGTCGTAAACCCATTTGTCGTTAGCCGCCGTTGCTGTATGATAGCACATTGTCGAAGAACACCAATTTGGGTGGCATTATTATTCACGTTAAGTAGAAGTAATGAGTCACACCTCAGGTAATTATACGCAACTATTGTATAATCACTTTATTTTGTGAATTGTATATATTATACCTTATTTACCAAATTTCGTATACACACAATTGTCCCAATTTACCACCTTGTTAAATATACTATGTCTAATCATATTCTTATTAAAATCTCTGTATACACAATTCCATTCCACATATTCACACTTAATCTTTGTGTCCTCAGTCTTAGTACACGGATGAAGACGTAGGTGAATTGATGCCTTCGCAATATCCGTACTTTCATCTCATCCCCTATAGAACCACCAGCCACTTTTGGAGTATTGAACTTGCCTAGGATGGCCAATTGAACAGCGATAATACAATGAGCTGCTGTATTATCTTCGTATGCCATCCTGTTATCGTCTAGCTGTCATCACCGGCCACTATGTTGTTATTTCACTGACATCGCCTTGCTGCCATTGAACTATCGCGCATCGACATCGCCTCATCGCCACATCGTCGTGTATTCACATTATCGTGATCGTCTAGCTATTCCTCAGCTCAAGGAGACCACCACAGCATGAAGACACTTACTATTTCATACGAACTTGAGTATTTCTGTGTCGTTCTGTCCACATCCACATCCACACGCACGCACGTATAATTATTGTAATATATTATGAATAATACACTTTGTTAAGGATTTTTCATCTAATTGTCTTCAGTGTCGTAAATTGAAGGTATCCAGTGGCAACCCCGTTAAATTTTGGATTGGATTACTCCATCTCTGTAATATCGTCCCGGTAGTGGTTTGAGGGGGACTTCTTCACCTTTGTGTCTATTAAACGTCCTTGTGAAAAACAGGGGCGTTTTAATATGACAGATAGATAACATGCATTGATATTATCCTCACGCGACATAGAAGTTATATTATGTCTTTTATTATATAACCAAACTATGCACAGAATAACGATTTGAATTTGTGATAGATTGTCAGAATATTGATGAATGTAAAAATCTCGCAATGACTGCCGTAATAGTGTTCTGCCACTACACTTGGTAAACCTTGAGTCTGAAGTTCCGCAAACACATTCACAAGACTTAGTTTTCAAGTCTTTTCTACCAAGTGCGTGGTCTTATTTCAGATATGCAAATACTAAATACAATGTGATGTGTCTCACATATCCAATTAAATCTGTACATATCGTTTGACCAATTTATTGCATCTGTTGTGTAGCATAACGCAATATAGATGTGTTCTTTAAATTCTCCCTTTTAGCCGGGTTGGAGCAAATCAATGCAATTGTAAGCGACATGAAGCTTTCAGCATTTAGTGTAACTTGACTAGATTTGCTGGGATAATCTATTGCACACAAGGCAGGCAGCGGTAGAGGCTGACATAGTAAATGACAAGATGGAAATATTGGATTTATAATGCCAGCACATACTCAGCACATCAGGGACAGAATGCCCCTTTGGTTGCATAACATGTGATCCTTCTCTGTCTATGGCCGATCATCGTATTTCAACAGACACTGTTCCACCTTTTGGTATGAAGGGGCTTACCTGACGGATTCCCGGTTAAGCCATTGCTATAAAGAAAATGTTATTTCAAATATGGATTGCACACGGCCAATCCAATTCAAGCGACACGAGGCTTTGCTCATTTACTGTAATAGAACACATTCTTCGTTTGATCTTTGAAAAAATCAAGTCAAGGCAATATCATTCATCTCCAGATATCGTTTCACTGAATCCAAGTACCAAATATAAATTAAATGGCTAATATGACAGAAAACCGGTTAAAACAAAACATATGGCGACATTATGTGGTCACAATCTGTGGGACGCAGACGTCTATTTTATTTCTAGATAGCTTGCGCTTATTAACGATTTTATTATACCAATTATCCTGCTGGTAAAAAAAACAATTTTAAAATGGAAAATGCTGATGCGCCATTTGAAAAACGCTATATGAATTCATCTGGCATTGCAACCGCCAAACATATCTCACATTGTTCCCACCAAGGCGCCAACGTGGCTTGGACACGAAAGGGAACTTGCCACAAAATCTGAACAGGTCCAGAAGAAAGGAACTGGCTCTCAAATGATCGAACACATAGGGGTCCATTTCTATCTATGCCCCACCTATTTGTAGGATAGCCTCGCTGATCCTCTGCTAAATACTAATGACGTACACTTAACTTGACTATTTGACGTTCCTGACGGATACTATATGCATTATGTAGTTTGATTGCGATGTCAGCCTACACGTGATGCAATTGGCTATGCCATCATATACTTGAGTGATAAATCGGATGTATCCAATATCTCACATTCCATGAAAGGCATTGCCATTAGGCTTTTGACAGTGAAGAGTGTGTGGGCAAAATTCAGTGAAAGGAGAGGGGAATTTCTAGCTATGCCCCGCCCATTTATAGCGTAGCTCTTCCTACAATCTACGTGTGTTGGAATTGAGTTATATACATTGAACTTCCACAGAAAGTTGAAATGTATTGCACTGTTTGCGAGTTGTTTAGCCCTGGATTGAGATTAGTCAGTGTAGCCAAATGTGATTGGCAATGGATCGCGTGCGGTTGTGCTGGCACACATCAAGTTTGTCCAGGGCGGATTTTGGAACTGTCTAGCTTTCGTAGTTGGACATCATTACTGAGACACATACATTATCACGGAAGTGTATCTTGACTTTCATAGGAATTTAGAGCCGCACATCCACTTCTTCCAGAAATGGCGGACACAACTGCGCAACAGATACATTGGATAGTTGCTAAACATAGGCTTTCCTGGCCATTATTGTGCTCTTCAATAATATATAAGGCAATTACATAATCAACAGCCCCGGTCTTACGCCCGTGTCCATAATATATCAATATATCTCTATAGTTTCACCACGATACATTGTTACAGAGCCAATGGCTATATCATGCACACCTACCGGCAGGTTATTTGCATTAAAATCACCGCATGTT
>CM067366.1:101817111-101839611 GCA_034401795.1 Chaetoderma sp. LZ-2023a
GAAATTGTCATGTATGTGTGCGGTTCATTTCCATTGGAAACAGTGTTGCTGTTAAGCTGGGTATGGTAGGTGTGTATATATCTATGGTACAGGGATATAGCCACATGGACACCAACACATATGGACGGGCACAGAGACACACGCACACACGGACGCATCGGCATCAAGGACGCGCATGCCCAGACACGCACACGCGACGACACACCTCCGGAATACGCTGAATGACGGACACGCCCAGTAACACGTGACAACATAGAACGGACAGACCACGAGGCTTACAGCAATAAATGGACAAATATATTCATAGACTATTAATCGACACGCCCTACATGGAACAATCAGTTATTAGTTGGAATGGACACGGGCAGAGTATAACTCTTGCAATTCAACGTAACCATGTTGTAATATGCTGCTTTACGATTGTATTATATACGTTAATTAGGATTATTCAAATTAGTTAATTATACTCATAAGACGCATTCACGCGCATACAAGCCCGCCATCACTTAATACACACATATTTGTTGACATAACGACAACATCATATTTAAGAGTGGACGAATGTTGACGACAGGGAGTTAGAGTTAAAGTTAGACAGTGAGAGTTACGGTTATGGACTCGGACGGACTTCCACACCGCTGGTGGCAGGTAGTGAGTAGTGAGATTTTCAGCTATGTAGTTAGCTGACTGGTCAGTTACAGAGACGTACTTACGGGTAACTTTGTTATATTTCATTATACTACTTCTCTCTTAGGAATCGATTGTAGTTAAGTAGAATAGGTTTAGTATAGGTAAGCGACACGTGACTAGAATTTGGAATTATGTGTGTACACTATAGGATTAAGAAAGTTCAGTACACGAGTCATCATTAATAGAATACAGCATTGTGTCATCCATTTCATCCATCTCCGCTAGAAGGAAGATCCCGGTCGGTACGTGGGTTGAGACGGTGGCGAGCTAAATCCCCATCAGAACCACAAAAAGGACCACCTGACTTATTCGCCGGTACCATATATCTATTGGGTTATGTTAGATTTACCACAAACATCTATATGTTATGTTCGACATTACGCGTGAACCACCGCTACGACAATGCGACCAGTAGCCACTAAATACTATTCAATTAAATTTATCTAAAAATAGAATGCAATAGATAAAAAAAATCATTAATGCCTTATTATGTGGATAGGAGAATGCAAATAAATTGACCATTCTGAAGCTAATTTGTCATATCTCTGTTGCTGCCATATGTATTTTTTAAATGTTGCTTCCAATCTCAGGAGTAGTCATGCTACAAAAAATTAGTTACCTCTCTGGAATGTTGCATTTCTTCTAGTGTAGTCTACATGGCAATCTCGACTACTCCTTCAGCACAAAATCTTAGTCGATGACTGTATTGTGTTTTGTGGAGTACAAATGCATTGTATAGCTTATATGCGGTAGACATGTCAGCAGAGGAGAACGTGTTATGGCTGCGCATCTATCACTGTGGCCAAAGTGAAGACCGCGCCAAACTGTGCTCTAAGCGAAATAACATTCTGCGCCACATTGGCAAATACTTATATAGCTCTTGCTATTCAACAAGCAGACTGCCCAAGCAGATGAAATCACTGCCATGGATGACTGTCGCGGAATAGTTCGGGCAGCCTGAAGCCTGAGAATTACTGACTGCACGCCACCACTCACTGTACACAACTCTGAAGGACACTTTATCGTGACTAACCAGGAAAAAGCCGAAGCGATTCGAGAATAGTTCAATGAACAGTTTACTGACCACGATCATGAGCCCTTACACCGGTTCTCAGGAGACCCCAGGTCATTACAAACACCAATTAAAACAGCAGAGGTTCAGAAGGCGCCTAAAGCCCTGCAAAATGGACGTGCATCTGGACCTGGTGGCATGAGCAATGAATATTCAAATATGCAAGTGGCATTATCTCAAAACCGACAACGCAACTAATCAATTCAGCTGTTAGTCACCACCTTCCCATCGACGCTGCAGGCCAATGCACCCTTACCGCACCACCCAAGCCCAAGAAGCCAACTGGTCCCCAGCCAATGTGCGGCCCATTCTGCTCCTCAACAGCATATGGAAAATCATATCCAATGTTAATCTATGCCTCATCCGAGACAAGATCGATGACTTCACTCGCTCATGTTAAGGTGGTTTCAACCGTGGACGCAGCTGCGCAGACAGTATATGGGCTCACCGCATTCTTGTGTCGGTAGTCATGTCCACAGACTCAGATCTCCACAAAATGGGCATTGCCATGTCACGAGCCTTCGACACAATTAAATGCTCAACGATCATAGATGTACTACGGCAGGCCAGCTGCAAAGAAGATGAGCTACGACTATTGAGACTACTGCTTGCAGACACCAAGCTGAGAGTACGAGTCAAATCAGTGAAGTCTGTAGGCTTCCCACAGGGAGCTGGTCTGTCTCCGCTGCTTTTCACATGTTACCTTGCTGCTGCAGTGCAATCCGTGCGAGACAATGCCACAAGATCAAACCCCCAGTGCCAATACTCGGTATGCCACTAGTGATGGAATATGCCGATGTAGACTAGGAGCGACCTGGGGAAAAAATTCCAATGTTATCAATTCCTGATCATTTATTTTCTTCACTATCTCTTGTATCCCAGAAAAAAAGTCCTGACCAATATGTCTTTGGCGGAATTTGTTACACCACTTTGAAATGTTCCTACTTTCAAATGTATTGCAGTGCCTTATTACAGGGTGCACGGGGGCAAATTCAAATTTCTGCCGTTTCCGTACGATTAGAGTGCTGAAAATTGGCACACATTTCGAAGATACAATACCCTATCGTGTATAATAATACTTGTTGAACTATATCAAAAACAGCCTTGGAGAATTCGTTGATGATCACAAATACAGAGGCCAATTCACAGTATTTATGAAAATATAACTGTATCTTTTTCGGAAAATCTTGGCACATTGCCATCAAATAGCGATGCAGAAATCACACAGCGGGCCACTGATAATGCTGACCATGATGTCCGAACACTTGATGGCGGCAACTAGTTCCATGGTATGGGTACATTATCAATGTTGGCTGTAAAAGGATACCAAAGAAACTGTGATCAGCATGTTAGACGCATGGTAAAATGGGCAGTGTCTGAACTAGCGGGTGGCACGGGGATACCAACCATTTAATATGTGGGAACAATGTTAACATCTCTTTCCTCCCTAAAGTTCAAACCAATACTGGAATCCCAACGACCCTATATCGTGCCACCAACATCATATTATGCCAACCTGCTGTGGCAATCAGCACGTGTGTTTAATAAATTGAGTAGACCAATGCCAAATTACTCTGGATTCATGCAGCACTTCTACAAGCCCCTTGATGATGGTACTGAGAAATGCAAGTACTTTTTCTTCCATTCATAGACCTCAGCCCATATGACGAGACTTGTCTGTACTCTACGCTTTTATACAGTCACGATGAGTCAAGCAAGCTGATGCAACCAAGTGCATCAATCACATTTGACCAGCCACTCTGGCAGAAAGCAGTTGAAATTATTAAAGCAAAAGATATCAACCGGTTGGTTTGTCGACTTAGTGGATTCCATCTTCTAATGGGTGCATGTGGTAGTATTTGCAATGCGATGAAAGGGTCGGGTCTTGAAGAAGCCATGGGACAGGTGTATGGACCAAACACCATTAATCAGAGTTTGGCGGGAAAAGCAATTGCCAGGGCTTTACGTGCACGCGTTCTGGTTGAAAAAGCGCTTATGACAAAGCTGATTTCTGATCTATTACCTGGAGATGCTGAACTATCCAATTCTGTATGTACACAACAGCCAGATAGATTAATAGACCAATCAAGTAATCAAACTGGAAGAAATGGTTCGATGTGCTCTAGAAGACGAATGTATACCAACCAATGAGATTTCCGATTCAGAAGAACTGGTAGCATTAGATCTATGTATTATTAAACACAAGGCAAAATTGGAAAGCGAGGCACGTACAGCCAAATATTGGATTTGTGTATCTGTACTACATACGCACCATTAGAGAGTTCATACATTGCGAAAGAGGCTGTGGTTGGGAATGGCATCTCGCAGCTGTTGGACAGCTATTGAATACTTTCGCGGCTTCAGGGAATATTAATTATGCAAAAAGTGCTAGACTTTACCTGCACATGATGAGAGATCTCCCGACCAAACACCCATGGTTCTACAATAAATTATCTACATGTCAACATGCAGTTCGTAGGAGTGATAAGCACTGGGCTGGGTTATGGACTGATCTATGCATAGAGCAGATTCTTATGCGATCAATGAAAGCTCGAGGAGGTCTGACGCATGGTCATGGCATATCTGAAAGTGTTAGGCATCAATGGATCTATAGCATGCACCACTGTGCAGCTGTTCATGAGGCAATGGCCAGCTTAACAAATCTTCAAAATGCAACAAGTGAACAACATGCGGAACTCGGTAAATCTAGGTGCAAGCGAGATTGTGTAGACATGGAGAAGATCCTAGATTGGTTTGAACAGCACAACCCATTCGATGACGAGGTGTCCACGCTAAGGTCGTTGGCAACTGGGCTAACGGCATCTGACGATGATGGAATTAATTTTGACATGGCTGAACAAGTGGGTTTGAAGATCCAGCAATCACTTGATGACGTGGCCTTTAGTAATGCTCACATTAAACGATATCAACAAGTTCGTACATTGAATGACCTCCAGCCCGGTATCAAGCTCGGGCAAAAAACTATCCAGATTGAGCCGAGTGTTTTATTCTTGCGATATATGGCACTGGCAAAACGAGAATCTGAAGACGTCACACCTTATTTTAAGTATGAACTTTCTTCTATACCTACATCGCTGTTCAAAGACTATTTCATGCGAAAATCAGATAAATTAGAATTAACCAGGAATATCAAGAAAGCGCTCCACAATGTCAGCCATGAACTGACTAATGTTACGAAAGATACCATGCCAGTAATAGATGGTGGTTGGCTGCTCCATCATATTAGATGGAAAAACAATGTCACGTATCAAGAAATTGTCGAATAATATGAAACATTTCTCAGAAATAAATATGGAAAGTGCTGTCTTGTATTCGATGGATATGGAGAACCATCCACAAAAGACCACGAACCTCTGAGGCGCTCTGGAACAACGTCCGCGGATATCACTGTCACATATATATCAAAGTGCCACAAAAATCAAGAGGCATTTTCTCCAACATGAGGTATAAGACACAGTTCATACAGCTTCTTGTTAGCTTCTTACAATCTAAGGATTATATCGTTAAGTGTAGTGATGGCGATGCAGACACCTTGATTGTATCAACTGCTCTGGACTTTTCGAAAAGCAGTCAATCAGTAATGGTTGTAGCGGAAGACACGGACATTTTTATTATGCTAATTCACCACTGGAAAACATACATGGCTGATATATTTCTAGTAAACGAGAAAAAAACAAATATACCGAATACAACTGTGCAGATGTACAGCCTTCGGGAAGCACATGAAGTGATGAAGCCAGTATTGCACGACAACATACTGTTTATCAATGCATGGAGTGGTTGCGATACAACTTCATCTACCTTTGGACAAGGAACACCTCATGTAATGAAAGTCTTGTCTAAACAGAGCAAACTACAGTTACTAGCTCATGAAATGGCTGATACTGAGACGACACCCCAAGACGTCGGTAATGCCGAGATATCTATTTTCTGTATCCTTTATGGAGGGAAAGATGTTGAATCACTGACATCCTTGAGACACATGCGTTATCAAGCAATGATTGCAGGGTGTAATAACACTGAGCCTGAGAGACGTCCACCAACTGATCGAGCGGCTCATTATCACAGTCTCCGTGTCCATCTGCAAATTGTCCAATGGCCTGAACTCGATAACAAGTGCCTTAATCCGTACGAATGGGGCTGGAAGTTGGAAAACAAGGTTATGCGCCCAGTAATGACAGATATCGATGCTGCACCTGAAAATGTTCTATTATTTATTCGTTGCTATTGTAAATGTACTAATAAAACACAATGTGGAGTAAGGCAATGTTCATGCTACAAATCAGGATTACAATGTGTCGCTGCATGTGGCGGTTGCCATGGAGAAACGTGTAGCAACAAGGTTGTTCCTTCCGGATGTGAAGACGTTGGCGATGATGATGAACACGATTTCGATTAGTGTACGGGCAAAGATAACAGACAAGATGTGCTTCATGGATAATCATTTGTCAACGATGTTTACATCTGTCAGAATCCTCAGTTCTCATTGTTTAAAATATACCGCATTCACCTAAAGAAATATATGTCTTTAAAATTATTGTTAGAAATTATTTACTCTGTATTTTTTTTATCCATTTCATTCATTTTAGTAGGGTTTCTGATCGCAAGTATGCGATAAATGAATGGCTGCTGCCAAAAGTAATATGTATCCATAATCCGCGCAGCCATCTTGTTTTTTTCTCACGTTACCATGACTACAACTAAAGGAATCATTGACAGACTAAGAGAACATGGTACACCCGATAAATACTGTGTCAGTGCTGTGCTCCTAAACACACTGTCAGAAAAACGGACTTGTCTTTGACTACCCCCAAAATATCAGGGTTTCTAAGAAAGCAAAATGCGGCACAATTTCAATGTGCCATAAAAAATGTCGCCCAAGGGATATTGGTCAGGACTTTTTTCTGTAGTAATATGACCACACGGGAGCAAGAAAATGTTGATTTCGATAGCAATTTTGCCCCAGCTTCTGCAAATCCCGCTAGCCTAATGTTGTGGACGTCATAGACGAGGAAAAGAAGCCCCTTGACGAACTTCTCCCAATAGCTGCAAGCAAACTAAAAATTGAGAATCTCTTGGTCAATGAATCCAAAACAGAGTTCCTCTATGTATACATATCTACAAGGCGTGAAGCTAAAGAACCTGACGACCCACTTCCTGGCGGCGAACCGTGGAGGAAAAGTAAAATCCTGGGCTCACTGCTTTGCAGTACTGCTGACATTGCTGCACGCTGTGTCATAGGGAACATAGATTTCCAGTCCTTCTGGAAGTTATGGATTCGTAGATAAAATATGTCATTGATAAAAAGACTACGCTTATACAATGCAGCCTGCGTATCGTTGATGCTGTATAACTGTAAAAGGTGGCAGCTCCAAAGGCCGCTCTAGACAAACTCGATGCCTGCCACAGCAAACACCTACGCAACTTCCCTGGACATCGATGACCAGACAACATAATTTCCAACGATGCACTATACAAAATTGTGTAATACATCGCCGCTGTCTGTAAAAGTCGCCCAGCAAAGATGGTCCATGTTTGTCCATGTGCTAAGGATGCCAGAAGAGACATCAGCACAGGCATCCTTGGAAGTCGCCCTACTCGGAGCCAGCAAATACAAAGTCAGGAGAGGACGGCATTGCATAAATCTGCTAAGCAGACTACGAGGTGACCTCAAGAAAGCAGGACTCGGTACACTCAAGTCAGGAATGAACCCGAGGAAGCGAAGGAGTTCGGCTATAGGACAAGACACAGTTGATAAAAGCGAAGAAGGACTTATTGGAGCTTTAGGATGTTTCTACTACTACAGCCGCAGAATACAGTAATCATACATATACGGTAGAAAATTGCAATGGCCTCCTTGGGATTTCGTATGGGTAACATAGTCTAAGCGTTGATGGCCTAGTCATTGCTGACAGGAATTTATATGGAAGCGAAACCTACAATCAAACAAATTTGACAATTTGTCATAGTAATTACATTTTCTTATTATGATTATTGTCACTATTTACAGTAAATTTCTTAAATTGCTAAAAATGTCTTGATTTTTAATGCCAGCATAAACTCAGCAACTCACTGGTAGAATGTGTGTTTAATTGCATAGCATTGCACCCTGTCCGCAAATGGGCGATCTTCTCATTTCACACGACAGTTCATCGTGTGTTATGAATGGACATATCTGCTAGAAACGTGGTTATACCACGGATACAAAGCTAATGGGTTTTTTCAAATCTGGCATGAGCAAGGCCATTATAATTGCAAGCGACACAACGTTTTGCTCATTTAGTTTAACTCAACACATTTTTTAATTTGATACTCTATTGGAGACAGACAAAGCAGATTTAATTTGTAGCATGCAATGCCATTCTTAATGCCGGTTAGCAAACATATGCGTTGGTACATAAAGAGGCGGACTAGTCAATGTAAAATCGATCATCCCAGTTCACCAAACACCTTCTCACAGAACACAAACACTTAGCATTGAAGTTGCGTATCTGACAGAAACGCGGTTAACTCAAGTTAAATGACACGATTATTGACTCACAACCAATGTGCTGTAAGCCTATATTTATTTCTAACTAACTATTTCTAGCTAAGCGCCGCTTATGCTTTGCCCGTGTTGGTATCAATGTATATACTTTGAATCCTGAGTTCACAGAATTCCAAATTCAAGGTAATTAAACCGTCAAGTTGTTGAATATTTTGAAACTAATTTGAATGGGCGATGTTTCTGTCTACGCTGGTAGCAGCTCGTCATCAGCTTAGATTCAATCTATTCAATGGTGTGTGTTTAATAAAGTGAACAGAAAGGCGCTTCTTCTACCCGTGGGACTCTTTTCATGACGGATCTATACGACATTATGATTGAGGCGTCAGTTAACTAGTGGCTTAATTGAGTATGACGTCAGACAATTGACCAATAGTTCAGATCCCTCTAATTGCAAAGCTGAATTACTAATGCTGATGGTATACGCCATCGATGACTATGACTGTCTGCGACATCGTTCGATAATATATTGGGGTCCTTTATCCGCGAAATATACCACTATGAATAATTGCTGAGGGGTTGGCAGGAAATACGCGTGCCTGTCATTCTTATTAGGACAAATTACTGGTTTGTTTGATGTCATAACCTCGAGTGCCCATTCAATTAGCATGCGTCTCTGGAGAAATAGAGATATATCTAATTTATGAATTCCCATCTCGGGTAAATCATCTTCCACACTGCCCAAACAAATTAAGATACGTTCTTTAACTGGGTTTCATAGTCAACGTCCAACACACTTGAGGGACATCCTGTGCGAGAGAAGCATAATGGGTGAATCCACTTTTAACTGTGACCCTCCATAGAAGTAACATTACATGGCCAAATAAGTTTCAAATTTTCAACAAATTATTTTGTAATTGTTAAATCCATCAAGGGGATACAATTCATACACGCTGAGGGACTGTTCCAGCTCCATGGCTTCGATATCAATAGCATTATAATATTAGTCACTACGTAGGAATTCGCTTTTACTAAACTGGCTAGGCCTCGACCAACCCGCGTTGCAAATAAATAAGCGACAATGAGGTGGAAGTAGTCGAGGGTGCCCAACGCAGCAGGTTGCTTGTTAGGAGGTATTTAGAATTGATTACGCCGTTGCCCGCTTACGGGATGTTAGTTTACAATTCTTGAGGATGTGGGTTTCCCCAAAGATACTTGTAGAGGAGACCACTTGAAGGTATTTTCAATTGCAATGGATAAATCCGACCTAACACTCCAGTAAATTACGTCATAATCAAGGGCGGCATCGTTTGACGTCTCAATCATAATTAACAGAGACTACTCCGGAATGAAGCTCGAAAAGTTCGTCATGTTTACGAATTGTATGTCTTTGATGGATTTCCTATTTAATAAATATCATGTTGAATATTGTGTATCTAATTTGACTGGGCGCTTTTGCAGCAACAAATTAGTTTCACAATTGTCAACAGGTTACCTGGGTAGTTACCTTGAAATTGGGATTCAGGGAATTCAGGATTCAATGTATACCAATCGATCCCAAAATGGTGATTTCTTGGTGAATAAAATACAATTGCATGCAACATCCATCATACGATGCTATGGTGCGTAGGTACTGTTTGGGATGAAATGTGAAAAATCTACTCTTAATGTTCGATGTCTGAAAAAATCGCATTTCGCGCATAGTCTTCATAAAAAGGCTGCCATCATATATAGTTGCTGTTTGCAGATGCATACTGTCGAGGGACCAGTATAAAACCGAATCATGCATTGCACGCACGCACGCACGCACGCACGCACGCACGCACGCACGCACGCACGCACGCACGCACGCACGCACGCACGCACGCACGCACGCACATACGTACGCACTCACGCACGCACGCACGCACGCACGCACGCACGCACGCACGCACGCACGCACGCACGCACGCACGTACGCACGCGCATGGCTACAATGTGTATGACTGGCGAGCACGACACAACTATATTGCCAAACGGTTAATTATTTTCACCCAGTAAGGAGAAAATATATTTGCGTTCGTGCGTGTGTATGTGCGCGCGTACGTGTGTGTGAGCGTGCGTACGTGCATGTGCGCGTGCGTGCGTGTATTTGCCTTTACAAAATCTCTAAGAGACCAAGAAGCATCGCGTGAACCAAGCTCACAAACAAATACACTCGCTATTACAGCTCTACATTATAAACGGACCTATGCGGGCTGAAATAAACGTAACATCTTGAATCGCACTAATGATTGATATAGGGGAAGATGTGTGTTTAAACATACCTCCTCGCTATCACCTCTATCACCTCCGACCTTGTGGCTAGAATTGGTTGCCTTTGAATCCCGCCACAAAATGTAGGCATTACCCGCGATTATACATACATTCATGAAGCCGAGAAGAGAAGGGGGAATGTATAGCGGTTTATTTGCAGAAGTTAGAATCGCGTTTAGGGAACATCCGCCCGCACATTGTAACCCTATAGAGGTAGCCGATCCGTCCTCACGTGTCCATCGTCATGATACATTACGTCACAGTCAAAATGACGTCAGTCTATCACAAAGCTGGTACTAGTTCGCTACGAAGATGTATGAATTGTAGGTATGATTAGTCTCCTATTTAATAAATATTAGGCAGAAAGAGATCGCAGTCAAACTAGTTTTAAAATAGTCAACAGGTTACCTGTATAGTTACCTTGAAAAAACAGGACTAATGAATCACCAGTGACGCGTTAAACACTAGGTGCAATACAATCCCACTGGCCGTGCAGTTGGCTCAACAAAGTTGGTCTATGTTTGGCCATGTTCTCTGAATGCCACTAGCGACACGCATGCGCATACAGCGTCAGGATGTGGTGTACTCGGTGACACTACGCAGCTCATGGAAGACGTCACTGCAAAGGTCTAATTGATGTGCTATGTAATGTGCTAGAAGAAGTTGAACTGGGGGACAATACCAGCTAGTAAGAACCCGAGGGAGCTAAGGGCGCTTGCTGATTACTAGAAACAGTAGAAGATGAATAACTGACTGCAGCTGCATGATCGTTGCAAACTACTGCATTTACATATCACAGTACATTATCATCCTCGTCGTCATCGTAGCCGTCGTCGTAGTAGTCGTCGTCGTAGTTGTCGTCGTCTCCGCCGCCGTTGCTGCAGTCGTCGTCACCACCGCTGTTATCGCCGCTACCCCGCTTTACCACCCGCTGCCGCCGCTCTCGTTATCGTCCGTCTCGCTGCCCCAACCACGACCACCACCCCGGCCCGCCTAGCGCTGTCGTTATCGTCGTTGTCATCATCGTCCTACTCGACATCGTCGTCATTGGCACCGTCGCTGCGGCCACCGCTGTTAACCCCACCGTTGTTGGTTAGGGTTGCTCAGACTTACTTGCTAAAGATGCACTTTAGTTAAACATTTAATATACTAGATAAAAAATTTTCACTTGAACAATAAATATATATAAATATAAAGATCAAATATTAAACACATTTACACCCTAACTCTTCCTCTAAGTTCAGTGTTCTTGTGACCGCTCCTCTGAACCTGAGTGGGCTTGTGACCGTGTCTAATCATTGAATATAGTGAAAAAGCTGGCAATTATACAGGTGTCCTGTTAACCTTTCGTGCTAACATGTGCGTGCGTACGAACGTGCGTCCCAGCGCGCGAGCGTGCGTGCGTGAACGGATATATCTAGATACACATTTTACAGTCCACTATTTACATTAGGTGAAGGGGTTGATGGTAGGAATTGCCAATCATTTAAAAATCAACACTGATTTCAATTCCTATTACGTTTCCAAATATTCAACAAAACAACTCATTCTATTTATTATTTTGGAAACATGTTGGCTTTTACCTGGAATGATCTGTATCATTTCCTTTATTTTAGACACCAGGGGGTCTGATTCCCTTATGCAGTTAGAGATTCGTCCATAACTTAACCCATGTAATGCAAATTATGCGCTGCTCGTTTGCTGACAGACACATTCGGGAATTATCCCTATACATCGATAAGAAGGTACTTATCGGTGTACATGATGATCATGTTTGAATAAATTGCTCGTATTCATGATTTCCATGAGGAATACATATTCCATATTCTTCAGGTAGTAATGTAAATATTATGCACGGGACTGCGGTCGCATTACTTACCATCAGCAGGTAGATGATAGAGACCAATACACATTATCTAGCATAACCAATTTGAGTGCAACTCCTGTAAGTCTCAATCAAAGATCTGCAACTCCACAATGGTTATTCTATTAACTCAGTGAGCGGGGGTGGGTGGGGGGGGGGGGGTTATGGTAATGCGGGAAGTACAACTCACACATGAAAACAGTTTGATAGCGCTATTCTCGTTAGCTGTAAATGAAAACCTATTCCATATTGATGCTGGCATGTTGTTTCAAGCGGTAGAACGTGCAGTGAACATAATATAATATGCATCTAAGAGAAAGAAATATATAAAAGGAATTCGCAGTAACGAGACCCATACTGTAAGCGTGATTTTCAGTCAAACTAGTTATTAAACATGCCGTCATTTTCGTGGATGTGTGTGAGTCCTATGCATTAGGAATAGTTGTGATATTCAGCTGGCTAATGCAATGATTGCATAGATATAACTAACAGCAAGCGAGTTGACCCGACTCGTTATCCAGCCCAATGGTATGTTAGATGCATCACCAACATCCATCTTGTCGATATTAATCACGAACCACAGCTTAGAAGATATCACCAGCTATAACTTAGCTAAATACAGGCCAACTAAATCTGAAGTATCCAGTCAATGTGAACGAAAATATGTTTGGATTCTGTAATACAAAGCAATAGATTAACAACTCTTTAATGTCGCACTATCTAGGTAGCCTAGAAAATGCCAATAGACTGGCATGCATTTCGCTTGACTGCATTTGTCTAGATGATTTAGGCATCGCTGATAAGAATTGTATGGTCACAAATAGATACGATCAAACAAACTTGACAATTTGACATGGTAATTACATTTCACTATTATGAACATTGACATTAGTCCTACCTACAGCAATTTCTCAAATACTCAAATGTCCTACAAATCAAAATAATGCACTTATCATGGAAATAAAATATATGATCCTCATGCCGCATAACACGTCTTTTATTCTATAAACAACACGTGGAAAGAAATAGCGATATGAAATTGTGATAGCTTGTCAGGATAGAGATGATAGTAAAATTATAGGAAATGGTAATGCAATGCCTCTAGCAACAGGGTTCCGCAATAGCACTTGGTAGACCTCGATTCTGAAGTTCCGCGAATGCGTTCGCAAGTTCTCAAGTTTTTTCTACGATGGACGATGTGCGTGCTGTTATTTCAAATATGCAAATACTAAATACACCACGACTGTGTTGTCGCTCAAATATCCAATTAGATATGGAAATAGTGTTTGAACAACGTACTTCTGCATCTGTTGTGTAACATAATTCAATAGAGAAGGTGCTCTTTAAATGTCCGCTTCAGCTGGATTAGAACAGATCAATGCAATCCCGAATCTTTCCGCATTTTGGGAAACTTGATAAGATATGTTGTGATACTCTTGTGGAAACAAACTAAGCTGAGGTAGAGGCTCAAATAGTAAATAACAAGATGGAAATATCGAATTATTAATACCAGAAAATACGCAGGACATCATGGTGAGGCGGTGCGTTTAGATGCATAACATATGTTCCTTGTCTGTCTATGCCAGATTATCTCATTACACAGGACAGCATTTCACATTTTGCTTTCAAGGGGCTTAACAGACGGAATCGCGGTTAAGCCACAGGTATAAAGAACTTGTTATTTCAAAATTGGCTTCAACATGGGCAATATAATTGCAAACGACACGACGCTTTGCTCACGTAGTTTAACACAACACATTTTTCTTTTGATATTCCAGCGGAAAAAAATCAATGGGCATAAAGTATAGCGTGGTAAGTGACAAGATGGCAAGATTCGATTCTTAATGCCAGCTACCAAATCTACGTTCTAGTGCATAAAGTGGGATACTTGTCAATGCAAGATCAATCATCGCAGTTTACCAGACATTGATTCACAGAGTCCAAACACCTTTAGAAAGTATATGGCTAATCTGACAGAAACACGGTTAACCCAAAACAAATGGTGAAATTATTTACTCACAACCACTGGGACGTAAATGTAAATTATATTTCTGATAAGCTTGAGCGTATTAACGAGTCAGTTATGCCATTGCTATCCAATTAATCTGCTGATATCACATATCTTGAATAGGAAGATGTGGCATGGCACACATTAAATATGTCTTCCTTGGTTCGCACAAACGCCCTGACGTGGCTTGGAACACGATGGATACTTGACGCCAAAACTGAATATTTTCAGACTCCTTCTCCATTGAACGAGCCCAATAGAGGGATCCATTTCTATCTATGCACCGCCTATTTCCAGATACCCCCGCCAATGCTTTGTGAGAGTTCGGATCGATTTATATATTTGAATATAGTTGAATATATGTCTAGTTGAATATATTTTGAAACTGATTTAATGGTGTGCTATTGCTTCCTATTCCAGCAAAAGCGGCCAGTCAAATTAATTTCAAAATATTCAACAGAATGTGTATTAAATATTAAAGCCATACAACTCGTACATGTAACGAACTATCTTCTTGACAGATACATAATTCATTACGCAATTTGATTGCGATGTCCGCCTACGTGTGACGTAATTGTCTATGACGTCATAAACTCGAGTGATGGATCGGATGATTCCAGTGCATCCCAGTTTATCAAGAGCATAGCAATCAGATGTTTCACCGTGCAGATCCCGTGGGCCAAATTCAATGAAGGGATAAAGTAATTTCTAGCTATTCCCCGCCAATTTCTAGTTTACCTCTTCGTTATTATTTGTGTTGGAATCGAGTTATATACTTTGAACCGGAATTCCTAAAATTCCAATTTTGTCAATGCAATTATACCACTACGCCGTTGAATATTTTGAATCTGATTTGGCTGGGGGTGTGGTGCCTATGGTAGTACCAGCCCCACACCCATTAAAGCAGTTTCACACTATTCAGCAGCACATGTGTGTTTAGTAAATTATACCTTTTATTCCGGCGGTATAGGTCATTATGCTTATGACCTCAGGTAAAATGTGACGTAATTGATTATGACGTAAGATACTTAACTAGCAGATCAGATTCATTTAATTCTTCAGCTGAATTACGAATGCTGATTGTATATCTCATCGCTGACTGTGACTGTCTGGGAGATAGTTAGATGACATATTGGCGTCCTTTATCCGCGAAATATACTGCTATGAATAACTGCTTAGAGGGTGGTAGGAAATACGTGTGCCTGTCATTCTTATCGGGACAAAGTACTGGTGTGTTTGATGCCATAACCTAAGTGCCCATTCAATTAGCACGTGTCTCTAGAAAAATATAGCTATATCTAATTTATGAATTCCCATCGCTGGTAAATCATCTCCCAGACGACGCAAGCAAATGAAGATGTACTAGATTGTTTAGTCACCGTTCAGCACCCACTGAGTAACCATGTGCCCTGACAATTTATGGCGAATCTCCGCCCACAATTTACCCACGTATGGGCCAATCGTACACTGACTTCCCAGAATCACAATATCAAGCTAACCATATAAGGACGCTGTTGAACATTTTGAAACTAATTTGACTGGACTGTGTTGCTGCCTATGGCAGCAACAACACCAAGTCAAATTAGTTTCAAATTCTCATACTAATACAATAATATAATATGTCGGCCAATTATCATTGTGACGTCAGCCAACATTCGACGTAATTGATTATGCCGTCATATACTTGAATGACAGATTGAATTCATCTATTGGATTGTCCAATGGCTTACGAGATGCCACCATTTCGGTGTCCTAAATGGCCCATAGAAAATGTTTTGGTAATTGGCACAGCGGCTACCCATACTCAGCAGTGGTATCACCACCATGCATGTGTAGGGTGCTAAGTTCAGGCTACTGAAGATATCTACCGATGTTGGCTCATGGGTTAAGGGTCACAGGCGCACATTAGGTTACACCATGCATGCCTAAATTACAATAATTATTTGCATAAATATGCTCTCATTATGCTAGGAATGAGAAGTTACACAGGCAATTTTATAAATACCCAATGATACCCGTTCCTGTTGAGTTCACCCGCATGAAGAAACGTGTTTATCTGCGGCCACTTCTAAATAATGAAACTTGAACAGTATGTTTCGAAGATGGTCTATGAATATTCGGGTAAAAAGTTAAATCATCCCATATGGGCATGGCTACCACAGTGTTATATGCCATTCTTGGCAGCAATTAACTCCGAATTATTCATACAAGTATGATGGCACGAGCTCCCATTGTCAAGACCAGGTGAAAACTAAATGTGTCTTTCAAAATACCAACTGAATTTCTTTTACCTGACCTACTTGAAATTCCTATGCGTTTCAATGCCGTGATTGGGTTTCAATTCCAAATCTGATCGATCCACTGTTTTTTTAGAAACGTGCTTTATCGTGTTCACCATAGGGCATGTATAGATGCCAAATTTAAATTTTCTCCAACAAACACCAACACCAACATCGCCATCACCACCAACTCCTGCATCACCAACCAGCACCACCACCATGTTGGTGAGGACGACGGAAACGATGGCCATGACAACGACGATGATGACAGATTGATATTTTTCAGTTCCTGGAAGGATGGGAATCGCCTTTCAGATGCAATCAGTTTTCTTGAACCTTCTGCACTGTCTTGACTGCTTGATAATTATTGTGTCGTCAGCCTACATGTGACTTAATTGATTATGACACCATATATGACACATTGATCACTAGATCTGATTTATCCAATTTCCTTCAGCCATTGCTATATTTGCAAAACTGTTTTGTTATCCGGACAGCTTCGTCAGAAGTGGATAATCATCATAGGACCTCTGTGTGCACTGGTTTGCGCTGGTCACACGATGGACAACGGTGACTAGAATTTGTTTCGTTCGCCAATAATATCAACCAATCCAGCTATTGTTTCCAATTACGTCGTTAGGTAGGTGTGAGATATCATGTTTGCTCTTGCATCTTAGGTTCAAGGGTCGGATATAGATACGAGCCATTCGATCAAACAGTGCGTGCAATCATAGAATTAAGTCTGAAGTTAACGCATTAACGCAATAGAGTTGATCTGACTGAAGGCGGTCGTCGATGTCTCCTTGTGCATATATAAGCTTTGTTATCTGAATTGCGGCATGCCGATTCATTCAGCACACGACGTGTACGCGTAAATACAGCATTATCTAATACAAACCCTATTTGCATCGAATGGAGTGCGTGACTCGCCATTACTATTACATTTTCCAAACCCTTTGGAATAAATACGCACGTCCTACAGTTTTGCTTACTTTGTTCAGTTAGTTACCCAAGCTTCGAATCGATATATCCACAAATGAACAGTTGGCATCCTGAAGAAATATTATTAGCTGTACACAGCACATCATAGAGGGACTTGCTCATCACTATGTGGATTTCTCCGCGATGGAACCACATACATTCACAGTGCGTCATTTGTAGTGGTGCCATTTCTCATTGGTATGACTAAATCTATACAACACGATCGCCTATGAATGCGAAGCAAGGGGCATTGTCCAGCAGTCTTGGTCCAATTGCAAAAGTATCGCCCACGCTTATTGACTTGTTTCTGCTGATGACAAATTAACTTGTGACCAGTGAAATGCCTGTTATGAATAATTTGGTCGCGTTGCTGCCTAAGTGACCGCTATAACAATAGCATACGAATCTCAGTCACCAGGCAGGGATTATCTTTACAATTTGTAGGTCAAGAAAAGAGGTTATTTTTTTTATAAATAGACCACTGGGATGACTGGCTCGATTATCGAAAATACAAATGACTATATCTCATGACGATTACAAAGGCCGGTTGTGGTCGGTTTTGCCATGAAAGTTGTAGTTAATGACCTGAACTGTTTCTAAAAGGAAATCGATGTACTCGAGGGTACCAGAACGAATGCCTAGTCTCTATAAAAGGCAGACATATGAGGAATGTGTTGTGTCCTTATGCAAAGGGTCGAGTGACCAGTATAAAGACGAGTTATAAATCATTAGAGACACATACACGCCGGCGCACGCAAGCACGCACCCACACCAACCCATACATACGCACACACGCGCGCACGCACGCACGCACAACCACACGCACGCACGCACGCATACGCACGCAGGCACGCACGCGCGCACGCACGCACGCACGCACGCACGCACGCACGCACGCACGCACGCACGCACGCACATGCACATCTACACACATATCTACACACACACATCTAAACACGCATGCGCGCACACACACAAACGCACGCACGCACGCACGCACACACACACACACACACGCAAATCTACACACACATCTGTACACACATATCCACGCACATGCACGCACACGCACGCACACACGCACGCACGCACGCACACACGCACGCACGGGCGCACGCACGGGCGCACGCACGCACGCACAACTACAATTTGTATGATTGACGAACGCTGTAAATCTAGATTACCGACCGGTTAATTACCTTCACACAGTATTAGGGAACAGTTATGCGTTAGTACATGCGGGCGTGGACGGGTGGGTGCGTGCGTGAGTGTTTGTGTGCACGCGTGCGTTCGTATGTGGGTGGGTGGGTGGGTGGGTGGGTGGCTGGGTGCGTACGTGCGTAATCGCGCGCATGAGTACCTACGTGTGCCCATGAGTACAAGGGTGTGTGCATGCGCACATGTATGCTTGCGTGTGTGCATGCGTGCGTGAATGCGAATGCGAGCGTTCCACCTCTGGATTAGACATCTGCGAAAGCTATCTCTGTGTTACTATAATTATTACACCGCAACACGCACTCGTCACTTACAACCCACAGACATCTTCGTGATGTGAAAATATATACAGAGCCCTGAATGTCTGGTTACGAAAGGTTATACGTCAGATACATTAAGACAAAGATGTGTTTGTGTTTGCCCCATTACGATATGGCTAAGTGTAAGAGGCATCGTAATCTAGTCAATCAAACACGCAAACAAATATGCTCACACTATCATAGCTCCCTATCATAAACAGATCTGTAATGGGTGAAATAAAAGTAACAGCTTGAATCACACTAATGATTGCTGTCTGGGCAGATGTTGGTTCAAACATACGTCCTCGTTATCGTCTGATACGCCTCCGACCGAGTGGCTAGAATGGACCTTTCCGGTTTCAGTTATGCTCCGTCCATCTCTAGCTAAGCTCTACTCACACCTCGCTAGTGTTGGGATCGATCGATCTCTGAACACCCTGCCTATCAGTTTCCAATACAACTATACAGGTAAGCTGTTGAATATTTCGAAACTAATTTGACTGGATGCTGCTGCTGCCTAAGGCAGCAACAGCGCCCAGTCAAATTAGTTTCAAAATATTCAACAGCATGCGTATTAAATCGCAAAGAATTACAAATACATACAATTCATACAATGTGTCGGACTATTTGAGATTTGATAACGGTATATATGGAACCATTTGTAACGTAATGATTGTGCCGTCATCACACACGCGCCGAGCTGATGATGACGTCATACAAGGTCAGATGATTGATGGACACTTTGGAAAAGTGGATTGGTTTCTTTGATTCCTGCTACACCAGATATTACCAAGGGCTACGTATGTGTGACTTCCAATATTTGTGTATTTCTTCCCAGATATAAAACCGAGAAGATTGAATCCTTTAGAGTAGTTAATTCTTTCTTGACGATACTGTCTATTTATAGTATAAGATATAGCCCGTAAAGGGCTAAGAAACATGCGTGCCCTATTGCGGTATCCGTTCTGCCCCTTTATTAGCCGACGGCATGATAAAATACGTCACAATCAAAATGGCGTAAGTCCGTTACGAACGTATTACTAGTGCGTTCGAATGTAGATGAAGTGTATGTTTGATTGCTTTTCAATTTAATAACACGTGTTTTGAATATTTCTGATTGGAAATTAATTTGACTGGACAGCACATATTCAACAGCTTTTGTGTATAGTTACCACACATTACCAGGAAAATTCTCTTTTTACGAATTCATGTTTCAAAATTTCGAATTGATAACTAAGTGGGCGGAGCGTAGCTAGACATGGATAGGGTAATAGCAGATATAGATCGCTATAATATGCATTACATGACGATCTGGTTATATATATATATATATATATATATATATATATATATATATATATATATATATATATATAAATTAATGCAAATACACGTAACGCTGGACGCAATCATATAATCTCACTCGTTTAGGAAGTATCTATTGCATATTATACAGATTTGAAGCACTACTATATACATTATAGTTTTACTCCTCATTTATTTATGTGCACATACTTTGAATAGGCGAGGATCGGTTTCTTGGATGTCAACAGATGTATGCCTTATTGTTTAACAGCCCGGCCATTGCCATTCTGAATCAATCGTGCTCCCGAAAAAGACAACATACGCGTATAATCATGTCAGCAGAACAGCACAGAGACTGTTAATCATATACTGTTTCTATATGCGATTGAGAAGAGGGGTTTCTCACAGAAAATGAATTAAATTATTAAATCTGAATATTATTCATGACATTTAGCCACATATGTTTGGACCAAAATAGGAAAGCTTTTAAACTATTCGTAATGCCATGCATCTCAATGGACGAACGGAATAGCTATTTCGTATTTTGACACACCACTGCGTAATTCTGTTTTTCACTGGAATTGTGAACATGTATCCATAATAGAAATAGCCCAATGCAAAACTGGCTCATACATCAACACAATGGTGGCGTCCTGTCATAGCCACGTACTGATACGATGCGTAATATGGCTGACAAGTTCCGCAAATGTTTTTCGGTTTCCCGAATTCGCGCTGTATCTCGATAATTTATTCTGACTGTGTGTGAAGAATACAATATACAAGATTAGGGCCAGCACATGATTGTTATGAGATATTGCAGATTGGGGGGAGAGTTCTCTGAAGGTAGAAGTGTCATTGTGAGTGTGTTTTATTCTTTAGATGAGTTGATTGAGACAGGATTATCTTCTTTCATTAAATAAACACATATTTGCTAGATTATCTAGCAATAGTTTGTCGCATGTGTATTATGGAAGTGATCAATGTTTGCCATGCTTGTAGTCTATGTATGTGTTGGTGGAATAATATGCTATCTTATCACATAGAAAGCACTGTATAGATTGGATCTGCCACTAAAGTGTCATACAGGTCATAATCAAATACGGCATATGTAGGCTGACGTCACAATCTTAATTGAGATACATGCTATGCCATTAAGCTGGAGTAGACTGTCAAGTATGCGAATTGAATGTCTTTTGATTGATTTACCGGCTAATAAACATGCCTTAGGACATTTTCAAACTAATTTGACTGGGAGTGTGTGGTGCAACCGACGCGAGCAAATCGTGGGTGGAGCTTAGCTAGAACTGGATGGAGCTTAGCTAGAAATGGGAGGGGCATACCTAGAAATGGATAACTTCATTGCTTGCTCTGGCTAATAAGATACAACATGATTATTGATTAGTCGCAAGATTAACAGATGTAAGATTAATGTTACATTCAAGACAATGTCTATTTATTTTAACAAATGTGCATGATATAATATGTCCACAATGTATTCACGGGAAAATAAGCAGAACTGGAATAAGGGAACGAGCAAATGTCGCACACGTCTTGTGTCTTCAAGTTGGTGTAGCTAGATTCACCCACCATTTATTCTGCTGTTAGCGTACCATTCAGCAAGTATGGCAGATTTGAGATTTCGTCGATGTATTGATATTCGACGACATATTGTTAAATCATTAGGAAATGTACATCATTTGAAGGTTAACAAATAAAAGACGCCAGTTTAGCTATTGCCCGCCCATTTATAGCTACATTTTGCATGAGTTGGGATCCTAAAGCCCTGAATTCCCTGAAATCCAATAAATATACAATTAAGTTGTTGAATGTTTTGAAACTATTTTTACTGCGTGCTTTTGTTGCGTATGGCAGCAACAGCGCCCATTCAGATTAGTTTCAAAATTGTCAGCAGAATGTTTATTAAATTGTAAATCCGTCAAGGACATATACTTTGTACACCAGGCGTAGTATTCCGGCTACATGACGG
>CM067366.1:101844611-102069611 GCA_034401795.1 Chaetoderma sp. LZ-2023a
TGTCCTGGCGAGGGATTACTGCGCAATGGTATAGACAATAATACTAAGTATTATAAGCAGTAAATCTCAAAACTCTCATACATGTTTGTTATGTCGCTGACGTATTTTAAAATGATCACTTCATTCGTGAATTCGCGTTCTTGACCATATAAAACATAGCTGAAAGGCAAACTTCGTTGCTGAAGAGAGGTGGCATTTTCAAAACAACGTAGCTTATATTGTTTGATTTTCGGAGAAGAGGTGGCTGGAGCATACCATGGAGTTTCTAATATATCTCTTAGATGCACAGCTGTTAGAAAACGGGCACATTGATGTGTCCAGGTGAGTGTGGTCCTTCCGGGCGAGGTTTATTCTGCGACTATCGGTCTAAAGGAATCACTGTATGTTGTCCAAACATGTAGCCGGCCGTCCCTCTCTATCAAAGGACGTGTTACCAATAGATGAGACGTGCATGGGTGGCGGACGTCTCGCTTGAACCTTAGCTCCGATGCACAGATACACGTTGTTGCTGCCTCCCTAGTGCTGTGTATATGTCAGCTCCGAATATGCCTGTCAAGGAAACAAATACTCTGTTGACAGGGCGGTGGATGAGAAACCGTTGACAACCCACCTTCTGATTCTAGTAGGCGAATGTCAACTCAAAGGAGTTCCATCACTCTGTGAGTATAACTACAGGTCATGTCCAATTTCCATGGTCTTAATAGCAAGAATCACAGCGCTCAATTTGTTCTACATGCAGCTTACTTTGAAACGGAGTTGCCTACATTAGACATCACTCACCATGTCATGGCAAATAAAGCTTAGTAATAGCATGTATTACAGTCTACTCGGTTTCAAAAACAAACAAAGTGTAAATGTTCACAGCAGAGTGTTCACTCACATTTGTCCTATTAAATGTGAATCTGTTCACTCCATCTTAGGGACGTTCAACCCGAAATACCACTCGATGTGGATGTTGGGTGGTCAATAAAATGACGGGTTGCGGAGCTATAAGGCTCTTTGCTCAAGTGGTCTAACTCGGGAGAGATTTAGCCCGGTAAGTCCTAGGATATGGAAAAGCACTCGTGGCATGTAACGAGATGAGTCAAATTGGTCCTTGAATCATACAAACACAAATATCTGAATACATCTTTATTCAGCTGAATAACATGTACAGATTGTCACATTTATCAGCTCACAAGTGCCCCATGAGCTATTTTATTTCATTTGACAACCAATGCATAATAATATGGAGGATTATTTACCCCCACCCACCCACCCCACCCCCACCCCAGGTAGATTGTGCTGGAGTGTAGAGATGTAGCTACTTCTCCGTATTATGGTCGTATTTAATGATGGTGTCGGGACACGTATTATAAACGGTATGGCTCAATAGGGTGATCGAATTAATCTCTTGTAATGCAAAGAAGATAAGATTATCAGAATGTAAGGAAATTTATTTTTTGCAAACTAGAGCAATGAGCCGTGCAATTTGGAGTCTAATAATGATCCACACATTCAGACTAATACCTCAAACAGAGTACATACATCCCTGATAACGCAGCGTACTGGGCCGATGCTGGGCCGATATTGGACCGATACTGAAAGTATCGGCACGGTATCGGCCGGGTATCGGCACAGTAAGCTGCGTTGTCTGGGATTTTGCTTATGAGGATATTCTTTCACGGACACAACAAGTGTATTGTTACCACTTATATGACTCTTCCAGAAACTGTGTCGGAATCCTGACATGTACGTATACTAGTTGGCAGAAACCCGGGAACAGAGAAAACTATGTGACTCTCTAACCACTCTGACTCCGTCCACGTGCATCTTCATTTACAGTACCACCAGCCAGGTCGTGAAATCAGACCTGTTGCTCAAGTGTGTGACGCCATAATCAAATACGTCACATGTCGACTGACGTGGTAAACAACATGCGTATCTAGGTCCGTAATAAACGTGTTTATTATTTAATAAACGATAGGTTAAATATTTCGACATTAATTTGACGTGGGGCTGTTGCTGCTATAGGCAACAACAACACCGCGTCACATTAGTTTATACTCAACAGGCTATCTTTATAGCTACGTTGAAAATGGGATTCTCGGAGATCAGGAATCAAAGTAGGTAAATAGATCAACGTGCGCAAAGCATGGGCGGTGCTTGGCTAGAAATGGACGGGGCATGGCTAGAGATGGATCCCTCTATAAGATTCTAATGCATTCGGTCATTTGTTGTACAGCAGGTAATTATCTGCCATTTGAATAAACTATTGTGTTTTTGTTGGTTGGACTGAGTACCGCTTTGTAATAGCAGTGTGCGATTTCCGCTAGTTCATGAGTTATGCAGTTAAGACAGTAATCACGTGCTGCGTGTTTTAGGATCATGAATATAGTTATATCCATGTCTAGCTATGTCACAGCCATGCCTAACTGAGCTCCGCCAATGTTGTAGCCTGTGCGTGTTGGACTCGATTTGAAACCTGACGTCGCAGAATTTAAATTTCAAGTTAAGGTGCATATGCACACCTGTAGCTATTGGGTATTTTGATTGGAACTGGTTTGACAGCATCAACTCTCAGTCAAATTAGTTTCAAGAATATTAAACAACATGTTTACTCAATTTCAAATTCAACATAAACGCGCAATACAGACATATTCGACGTTAATGGCGTTAGATACACTGTGACATATTTGAGTATGACGTCAGCTATTTGAGTGACACATCGGATCCCGTATTTGTAAGCTCGCGGTATTCATTGTTTTCTTACCGGCCACTTCGATGTATCAATTAGCGATGCAAATATCGATGAAATTACCGTTGTCTGGGTGAGCAGATATTTTACTTAATTTCAGATACTGCGCAGATAGTGCCATTGGTTAACGCACGACTCGTTATTCCAGTGGCGCAAAAACGCATACGGATAACATATGCTACACCGTTCTCTGAACATCAACGGACCGTACTAATTACGTCGTAATTCATCGTACGTTACCTCTGGTTGTTTTCTCCCAGAAAAGCCAGCACACAGTCGCTGAAAGTAGTTTTCAGTCAGCCAGTGAAAATGCCCGTTACGGGTTTCGGTCGATTTGTACAGTCATCTGTCATTAACGTAAACACCATGCGTAAACCGTGACGTCTAACGTCGCTTAAAAATGTGCGCGAATTTTAAATACTTTTTCTTCGTCGAATTAACTTTGACAACAACGTAGCAACATATATGTTGGAAAGTCCTATGGCTCTTGTTCCGCTACGCGTTCGTATGTGTACATCCTGATTGAGCAATCGCTTAAGACACCAATGTTCGTACTGCAGCTGATGGGCCTGCAATTTGGAATACTATTTCTTTGAACGGTTTCACCACTGAAATCCTAGTATGTTCATCTGAACGCGCCCAACGTAATTAAAGGTAACGGCTTTAGTATGTTGGTAACTAGTTTGGCTTGAACTGATTGGTTTAACTAGCCAAACACATTCCAGTCAAATTAGTTTCAAATCGCTCAATATATCATAGATGATCCGTTGTTGTATCTGGTATGTAGTGGTGAGAGTGTTAAAATTATTTCTTTTTATTAAGATCTAAAAACATTTGGTTGTAACCTTAATATTATCAAACAATCATCATATCGAAACACCCATATATTGAATGGAGATCACTCCTGTAATCATTGAAACCTACAAAGTGACAACTATATATGTCTAGTCCCGGACATGGTGGAATGTTTTGGAGGTAGTTCGACTGGAAGCTGTTGTTGTCATAGATAGCACCATACCCTTCAAACTGTCTTAACCCTTTAACACTCACATCGGCCAAAACAGCTTCTGCAGTGGTCCTGGAAATGTCCATTTGCAAACCAAGAGAAACCTATTTTTGAAAATTTACTACTGGAATCATTTCAAAACTTTCAAAAACAGTCTTCTCTTGGTCTGCAGATGAACATTTTCTTTGAGAAAATTGAAATGTTCTTGAACAAATTTAAGGGTTAAGGGGTTAAAAGCAGTCAACAAAATGTTGCCTACACCAGAGGGGAATGTTGCCTACACCAGAGGGGAATGTGATTGATCCTTTAACCCTTGAAACCCCAGAGCATATCCTGAGCTTTATCTAATAAATGTGATCTGCAGAAATTCAGCAGTAAGATAGCACATACAGGGTTCATGGTCAGCTTTGTAGACTGACTAAGCCTAAATCTAACCCCAGAGAACCCTGAAAACACCGAGGGCTAATTATATGTTTAGTTAAATACTAGCCATACTAATTGTTATTATTGTATTACTCTATACTTACTGCACCTGCAGTAGTACCATTTATGTATTCCTTCAAAATAGCCAGTGCATCTTTCTGGGCTAGTGTTACTCCCTATAAATGTGTGTCTATTCGCCATCACCCAATTATATATAGTGTTAGCTATACTACTAATTATATTTAATGTCAACTATATGTTTATGCTCTGACATGTGTCAATGTTTTAGAGCTAGTTTGCCTGGCAGTTGTTGTTGTCATGGACAGCATCCGCCCCATTTCAAACTGTCTTAAATCATTCAACAAAATGTTCGCTACACCGGGGAGAATGAGATTGGTCCGTTAACCCTTGAAACCCCAAAGTGTCAACAATATTAAGCTAGCTTCAAGATAGCCAGTGTGGGATTCTTTACTAGAGCAACTCCATATAACTGTTGTGTCCTCAAACACCCACGTGACTAAGCATGTAGTGGGCTAACATTAATCCTTTAACCCTTGAAATCACAACGTGTCAACTGTAAGTCAAGCTTCTAACATGGTGAGTGTTTTTGAGGCTAGGTTTACTGGAACCTGTTGTTGTTCTTGGCCTATAAATGGGCATTTATCAAACACAAACTAAAATTGTCTTGACAAATCTTTACTAGTAAAGCTTAAAATGGTTAAAGGTGTGTATGTTGACTGTTGAGTCTGATCTGTATGGTAGTTGATCTGAATCTTGATTAAACATGGCTCTTTATGTGATATATACTGTAATATATAAATAAAGTTGAGTTTCTGTGCATTAACCTTTTAATGTCCAAGCGGGATAAAACCAGCTTCTACCGGTGTATCAATGCCAATTTGCCTGCCAAAATAAGATCATTTTTTCGAAATTTACCCCTGGAATGACTGGGTCAATAACCGAAATCATTGATTACAGTGGTAAATTCCCAAAAGTAGCCTCATAATCTTGCCTTGCAAATGGACTTCAGTAAGCAGATTTAAATTTTCTTGAAAAATCCTGACAATTTAAGGATTAAGAATGTAATATGTTGTTTATATTTCAGCCAATACACCAGCTATATGAGAAATGCATCATACCCCGCACACATCATAAGTGTATATTTATCACTCATTATCTCATTTGACCGGCTGTTTTTTTGCACTACACAATCATGTTGACAATACCAGCGTGCATTTCATCCTGGATTTTCAGTACTGTGAGCATTCTGTTTAATTAACCCTTTAATAGTAAAGATTTGTTAAGAAAATTGTCTTTTTTACTGAGTGAATGTGCAGGCTAACAATTTAAAATGTATCCATTGAATGCGTGGCTCAGTTCTCGAGCCAGGCATTCCAGTGATAAATTCGTGAAAATATTCTCAATACCCCCGCAGACGGTGTTTTTTCCGGCTTGCCCATTAAAGGGCTCTGTTAGTTGAAATTTCCACAATGAGCAAGTCAGTGATATAGGATTTGGACCTGTTGAATATGAATTTGACATTATTGGTCAGTGGTCATCATTTCACAACCAAGTTTTGACATTTTGGGCGTAAATTCTTTGATTTAAACAAGGTTTATTTTTAGTCTATGTGGGAGCACAATACGATGTGTCTTAGTGACTTCTTTAATTCTTTACCTAAAATATTCATGTTTCTTGTTAAAATGTTCATATTTGGAACTTAGCTATCAATTCTTCATATAGAAATGTGTGTATCTCCAGCCTAAATTCTCATACTTTTGCATTTTGCATCCATATGTTATGTTACTGAACAAAGCAGTTGCTTCCTAATCCAGATTTTCTTGTTTCCTGTCAAAGGATGTGTATGTTTCTCACCTGAATCATAACATTTCCATCTAAAATGTTCACTATACTAGTCATTTGGAATTCTTTTTACCATTTTGAACCCAGATATATGCATATTAACTATCAAAGGTTATATATTTCTGGGTAATCACTTGCTTATAATCCCAAATTCACAGATTTCAGTAACAAATTTTTGCATTTCCATACATACATGTATTCTTGCATTATAGGTCCAAATTGTCTTGTTTCATGTCACAAGTTGTGTATTTCAGAATCCATATGCTCATGTTTCTGACCAGAGTTTTCAGATTGCCAACTTAAAATTTAAACACTAAATATTTATATTTCCATTGAAAAATTTAACATTTTGAGCCCATATATGCATATTAACTGTCAAAATGTATATATTTCTGGGTAAACATTTGCTTTTAATTACAAAGTCACAGATGTCATTACCAAATCTTTGAATTTTCACACATATTCTTGCATCTTAGGTCCACATCTTGTTTCCTGTTACATGTTAACAATTTAGAATTTTGAGCCCAGATATGCATATTAACTGTCAAAATGTATATATTTCTCTTTAAACCCTTGCTTTTAACACACAATTAACAATTTTCAGCACACAATTGTGGTTGCATTTCAACATCAATTTCTGCATTTAAGTACACATTTCCAAGATTCCTGCCAGAATGTGTGTTTGCAACCTAATTGTAAAATGTTATTTATTCTAATACTGAGATCACAGGCCTATTATTCTATATGGACAGGTATACTGAAATTGTAGACTGACATGCAAACTTGACATCTCACTGAGGCCATCCTTAAAGTATTGTCTGTTTGTATTAATTATATAATATAATATAATTTGGATTTATAAACATTCGATAAAATTTAAGAATTGGAAAACAATTGTAGAATACATTTATGAGCTTAATTAAGTCTTTCAAAAATGTATGCAAAATTTATGATCGAATAACTATTTTGCTGAACATTTCGAAATGAAATTGATATGAAGTCATGGTTTCATTCAGCAATTTGTCAAGGGGGTGGCAACTTAATTGAATACAGATACAGAGCCTATACACTTTCCATTAAATCATCAAAGTGTGTACATCCAGATAAATCATGGGGTTGCTATGGGGTGAGGGCATACTGCCTCAATGGGGGCTTGGTGGGTGGGGTAGGTGGTTGTCCCACCCCACCCCACCCCCACATTGGATAAAACTCTGGTATATATTGCTGCCTTAGGATCCAGGCAAATAATTTACTTGAAAATTATGCACCTTTCATGTGTCGGGCGAGACCAATTTAATGTTTTGTTTGCTTGAAAATCGACTTTTCTCATGACCGGCTTGACCATTAAAGGGTTAACAAAACTACATAGAACAAAGAGTTACAGAACATTCTGAAGACTTCTGAGTGATTAGGACCTCGCTGCCAACAATTTTTAGATGGAGAGAATGTTAAATATAATACCTTAAAATTTCAGCTTTATTTTGTCCCTAGATTTATAGGGCAAAAACGAAGTTAGGAGGGTTTGTAAAACAAAAAATATAATTGGTATTTTTTTACTTTGAAATGGAAAATGCCAAATACACGGATTCCTGAATTGTACACTACTATTGTGGCAAATACTGATGATATCCACATTCAGTTCAGTGTATGTCCATTTGAGAATGGGTGTAGTAGCCTACAAGCATATTGTCAGAATATTCATCAACATTGGATGGCCTCCAGATATATATATTATTAACCTATTTTTACTCAATATATTTATTTAAATGCTCAAAGGAAAATAGAACTATAACTGACAGGGCTTCTCTAGCCGAGAAGTTTAGTTTCATTATCTCGCGTGGTTTCATAGATAATTTACTCGAGAAAAGAATTCATAAATTAAATGTATCTGTACGTCTCTAGACACACGAGTTAATTGAAAGGATAATCCCGGTCACAACTCGCAAGAAAACACTTTATTGCTATCGTGTGTGTGATTTCTTGCCAAGATGTGTGAAATCTTCTCCAACAATGGTTGACCCACAACTCATCTTCGAAAAGACGTTATCTCACAACTAGCCGTATGATGCCAGTAAATCCCAACATATTGCCTAAGTTTAGAAGTGTAGACTTCTCAGCCAGAGAGACTATGGCAGCTATAGTTCTATTGTACTAAATCTGCAGTACTGCTGACATTATGGCACGCTGCTTCTGGAAGGTGTGGATTCGTAGATCAAAGATGCCCTAGGCACAAATACTTCTTTTGTGCAACGCAACCTGCTTATCCTCGATGCTGTATACTTGTAGCAGCTGGACGTCTCCAAAGGTAGCCCTAGACACACGTGATGCTTGTCACCACAATCGATCGAACTACTATTTCCACAATTCCAATACCAAGGCAACTATGCATGTACGCTGTTGAATGCTTTGACACTATTTTATCTGAGTGGTATTGCTGCCAATGGCGCCCAATCAAATCAATTTCAAAGTATGCAATAGAATATGTATTAAATAGTAAATTCATCAAAGACATACAATTCGTACACTTGACTATTCCAACTTCATGACGGATTATTTCTGTTAATTATGATTATGATTATGGTGCCAGTCTACATGTGACGTAATTGATGATGACGGTCTGTACGTGAGTGGCAGACTGGAGTTATCCATTGACCCAATTCCGGGATCCGTCTCGCTAATTAATTCTGAGGCAGCTGGAAAATGATAAATGCGATAATGTCCCTATTATGAACGTTGTTTATGTGATAGTGGCGATGTTAGAGCGTGTGGGGGTCTTATTGGAGATACAAGCGCCAGTGCTAATTGTATTTATTCAGTGGATATCTTGCTTAAAACGAGAATAATGTTCCTGAGCATAACACTCAAGTTCTCCATTTCCTGTAACCCTTTAAGCTTTAAATGTTATAAGAACATTTCAATTTTCTCGAAGAAAATGTAAGTTTGCAGACCAAGAAAAGAAGACTATTTGTGAAAATGTACCACTGGAATGGGTCGCTGGGTTATCGAGCCAGCCATTCCAGTCGTAAATAGTTACACACAAAAATATTCTTCTTTTGGTCTGCAAACGCGCATTTCTTAAGACCACTGAAGAACCGTTGTTTGGCTGCTATGAGTGTTAGAGAGTTAAATAATATATATTCATAAAACCGGATAAGTGCCACAGCAGAACCAATTCAAAGAACAAATATACATTTTTGGATTCGTACCATAAAGATAACACCTCGACATGGTTGAGGAGATTGCTATCATTTCTGCTAAAATAATGAGGTCTATGACTAAACCCATGCGGAGGAAGGTTCCTACACATGCAACGCCAATCGGCATAATAACGCTACGGGACACAATGGCATATCAACACGACTGCTCGCATACACCACTTTGTTCAATATAACATAGCCATAATGCAAAATAATGACTAGTTACAATCACCCACTCAAGTATATGATGTCATAATCATTTACGCCCCATATAGGCTCACGTCAAAATCAAAAGGCGTATTGAATTACGTATCTAGGTCCATGATGAATATTGAATAGTCCGTCAAATGTACGAATTGTATGTCCTTACTATTTAATAAACAGTCTGTTGAATATTTTGAAAACAATTTGACTGCATATAGGAAGCGATAGCACGCGGTAAAATTAGTTTCATAATATTTAACGGGTTATCTGTATAGTTATCTTGAACTTGACATTCTGGGAATTCCGGATCCGAAATATCTAAATCGATCCTAACACACGCTAAGCTTTGGCGGCGTAGGGGGTTAGCAGCTAGAGAGAGAGAGAGGGGGGGGGTGGCATGTCTAGAAATGGCTCCCTTTATGTAATGTAAATGTGTCATGCTCTACGGCCGCCCACCTCACCTTCCTAATCTGTGTTGTACATCTGAGGCAGGATGCACACTTGTATTTCATCGGAATGGTGTAAAGGTTTAACCGCTCATCCTCAGGATGTGACAAATAATTCGTGCTGCGCACCTATACTGACAACATTACTGTCATTAAAATCGTTTCTATGACTGCCGCAGGGCAAATGCAGGATTCAATCAAGATGTTTCAGTTCACAAACAACCGGCAGCCATGCGTATGCGTTCATTTACAGGGAGGCCAGTTTAAGATAATTGGAAAGCCTCGTTGGCAGTGCCTCTATGTGCTTATAGCTATTCCTCTAAATCATGAATAGTTTATAGCAGTAACACCGTGTAGCATATTTCGCTGCACAACGACCGAGAGTGAAAACTGGTATTTTAATTTTCAGTTATACTTTACAAAACTAGTCAAGAATGTGGGCAAATAAGGTATGCAAAATATGTCAACCTATTGTATAGCTATAGCTTCCATGATCGATCAAGGTTCCCTAATTCGAAATCGCTGTCCATCAACAAAATGTCGTAGAGGTAAGGGAAAAGTGACCTTAGAAGCCTAGCAATGTGTTGCCCATCCCTGGTTAATCACTTCAACACTCCATAATGTGTAGGTTCTAGGTACAGTGTGCTCCAACTGTCAACATTATTAAGAAACGTTATTTTTGCAATACAACGGTTTGTGAAATACGAGTTTACTCATTGTAGCGAGATTATTTGCCTAGTTAAGTGGTGTAGATGGAATCAATGTATAACATTCTGGCAGAATGGTTTGCCAGCCTACTACAGCGAAGAGCAGACTATACATTCACCTATTGCATTATTCAGGTATGATCCAAACAAACGATCATAGTTGTTGAAAAGTTCTCCTAGAGAAACGACGAAACAGAGATTTGCCAGAGACAGCCTGTAAATATGTAGTGTATTAAAACCATACAACATGTCTAAGGACGCTGGAAGGTCAAAATTCGGGTATGTTTAACATATTGTGGTATTCACCACAGTCATTCGCACGCACCAGCCTGTAAAACGGGGGTTATCAAGGGAAATGCGTGCGTAGAGTTCCTAACTCTAAAACATCTGATGAGCGGGACACGCCGTATCCAAACCAACACTACAATCAGCAGCCATAAGTTACAGAAACGTAACCCTTTAGCGCTCAAGATGGCCACACACAGCTTCTATTACTGTCTTAAGAAATGCACATTTGCAAAGCAAGAGAAGACGTTATTTTAAATTTACGACTAGAATGAGTATGTACGACTGGAATGACTGGCTCGGTAACTACTCTTCTTTTATAAACAAAGCATTATGAGTCATGTCATGCAATTTTATAAAATTCTTATATACATACATAGCTTCATAAAGGAGAATTCCCATGGAACTGGCAGGACACATGCGTACCCGTGCTAGATCTGTTGCCACCTATGCCACTGAAACCTAATATTCCAACACCGCACGCACGCACTCACGCACGAACGAACGAACGCGCGCAAGCACCAACACACGCACGCATGTATGCATGCGCGCACGCACGCGCGCACGCACGCACGCACGCACGCACGCACGCACGCACGCACGCACGCACGCACGCACGCACGCACGCACGCACGCACGCACGCACGCACGCACGCACGCACGCACGCACGCACGCACGCACGCACGCACGCACGCACGCACGCACGCACGCACGCACGCACGCACGCACGCACGCACGCACGCACGCACGCACCCACGCACCCACGCACCCACGCACCCACGCACGTACGTACGGCACACGCACGGGCGCACTCAAGCGCGCACAGGCAGACAGACAGCCAGACATACGGACGGGTGGGCGGGCAGCCACGCATGCAGGCAGGCAGGCGGGCGGGCGGGCGGGCGGGCGGGCGGGCGGGCGGGCAGGTGGGCGGGCGGGCGGGCAGGTAGAATTGCGTATGTTTTAACAGCTTTTGATCCTTGACAATTTTCACACCAGAAATGACAAATTTGAAGAGGCAAAAAGCATTATGTTTAAGATGTTGAGACTAATTTGACTAGACGCTCTTGCTGCCTGTTAGTTTCCCAATATTCAACAACTTTCCCATCCAGGCATCTCGAAACCGAGACACTGAAATTTCACCTTGTAACGCAGCTTGACAAGGATGTAGGAGTCATCAGTAGAGTACGATATTCTATTTTTGAACCATAATTGGCATACTGGCATGTGTGATTTAAATAGCAAAATTTACATTTATATGCTAACCTTTGCTACATTGACCAACCTTTACTGTTCTAAACCTGGGAGAAATAATAAAAATGTCAGACATAAGGCTAAGGAACCGAAGCCCTGGCGATATTTATGTTTCACCGATGTGGTTTTTATTTGCAATTTTATGTACATCTCTATATGACTATCCCAATGTTATTCGTACATTTAACGGTTCCCTCTTTTAAATGCACATAAATATAAGAGTAATCGTGGAAGACATAATCAGTTGCCGGCATTTAGTCTGCGAACCCGAGCATAAATAACAAGTTTATCTGAGATGGGCGCGAAGGACTGGAGGTGTGAGGTCAACGCTGCGTTCTGTACTAGCTTGACACTCATAACCAGTACATCGATTGGGAAAACTCGATTGGTCTGGAAGGAAACACGACAGTGGAGATGTTTACGCTTGCTGTAGATCAAATATACTGACTAAAAAGCGTGCCAGATTTTTACTTGTTTCTGGTAAAATTACAAACAATTCAGCGGCATTTAGGACTGAGGGAATTCGCCTCAGCCAAGGAACGTACCACGTACATATATCAGGAATGCGTCAATATATCAAGAAAGCTGCAGTGATTTAATGAATGCGATGTCACCTAACAATCAAATGAAGGCGTGCACATATGTGACCGATAGTCGAGTGCAGTACAATAAGCTAATGCTAATATACAGTAAGCTTATAAAGAAGTTAACATGTCTCCAAAATAATAACAACAGAAACATGTTTGTTAGTATAATTGTGAACACGATGTAAGAGATATTCTGTTAAATAACGTGGTCGTAATTTATTTGGAAGCCGCCACTGACATACGCAGCAATGACTTCCCATCAGATTAAGTCAAAATATACAACAGTACGTTTTATGGTGTTTTGTAAACGTGTTAAGTTGTTTCGCAGCTGTACTGTAGCATGCGCAAGACGTTAGTGTCTTACATAGATTATGTACTTTCGATAGAATTTAATTGATTTTTGACGATATAAAAAGATATATTCTGCTTGAAAATACGGTTTCCATACAGTCACTCTCGAAACCAATTCACCTTCACAGCGTATTCATCTATCAATCTGACTACATACAAAGTCATAAGCAACCAAGTAGCGTGTAGGATGACGCCAAAATCATTACGCCATGAATGATTCTAGTGGACCGTCTTTAATTCTTAATAGTCCGACACTTTGTACGAATTCTGTGTCGCTCCTATTTAATAAACATCGCCCAGTCAAATTAGTTCCACAAAATTCACTCTATGCTTACCCGTATAGTTTTCTAGAGATGGAGTCAAGTAGTTCAAAGATAGATACTTCCCAACACGAGCGAGGTGTGGGTGGAGCTTAGCTAGGGATGGGCGGGCATAGCTAAATATGGAAAGGGCCATCTGTCTACAACATCCGTTCGAACCTCGGATCAACGCAAAAATATGCCAAAGATTACCTTCATAGATACCTTGAATTTGGGATTCCGGTGTTTCAGGATTCACTGTGTTAAAATCGATAACAAGCGCGCAAAACGGGGGCGGATCTTCTCCTTACAGCGCGCCCTCTTTTAATACCCATGCCTCTCTGTAAAACCAGGTTGCCTAGGAGAAGAAAGAAAATAAGAATTATTCATATATAGGAATCAATATTATTGTGCTCAATTGTTTGACAATCGCTTAATAGGATGTAAGTATATCTATCTGTTCATAGCCACTGTAGTGTTCATTTCAATCATGTGTTATAAATACGTTCTGATCTAGCGCCGGATTTACTAAGGGGGAGGCCCGTGGGCAGTAGTTGGGGTAGGTGCGGGTTGGGGTGAGTCTCGGTGGGTTTTCCTCTCATACATACTGGGGGCGTGCGTCTAATTTTAAATTTTCTCTGCTGAAGGCGCTGAACACCCCCACCTCACCCCACCCCTCTCCCACCCTCAATGAGAGGCGTGAATATCGTCATTTCCTGCATTTTGATTGATAAGAAACATCCTGTAGCATCCTTATTTTGCACACAATAATTCTCACTGATCGCTCCTCATTACACATTAGCCCTATATAAGCGCGTTTTCACAGCACACCTAGGCATACGTATTGGTGGAGGTTCCCATAGAAATTCCCATATGTAAATTTGGCGGAGGCCCTTGGGCAGCCGCCCAGTCAGGCCTGTCCTAAATCCGGCCTTGTTCTGCGCATTAAATGTCATAGCAAATTGTAGTTGTTTAGATTATGTGAAGGGAGCACCTTGGTTGGTCAGTGTTAAGTAAGTATCGCATGAGCAATGGCCACCTATGGCAGCTAACTTAGTAGGCTAATGACAACTAATTATCTAATATTACAAGGCACATTGTCGCGTGCAGCACAACGTACTGGTGCCGGCGTCTCTATATACAAGTATGCGGTATTTTGGTTATATCGGCGACATGCATTTGCTAGATCATGCATAGCTAGATTGGTTCGCGATCATTTAGCGCGGCACACTACTGCAAAGAAAACACGACCAGTATCTTGCAAAAATGAGTGAACTGTACTGTAGAGCGTGTCTACTGCTAACAGCCTACCCGTGATCTGAAACCAAATGCTTGTAGTTATTGATGTTTATTTGTGAACAGAACACATGGCTTAGCTAACCATTTTCGCGTGTCTTAAAAGAAAGACCACATAGTAAGAGTCGTTACTGAAGGGAGGTGAGCTGGCACCAAATGGCTGACGTGATAATCATATGCGCTACTTTCTGGCTGACGCCATGGTCAAAATGACGAAACTTCTTCACGATCATCGAAAAGTCCGCCATCAAAGTGTGTACCAATTGTATGTCTTCGATGAATTTGCAATTTTAAAAACTTGACGTTGATTATTTTAAATCTAAGTAGACCGTAAGGCGTTGCTGCCATATACTTTTAGCTTCAGAAGAATTGACAGTTTGCTGATCTGGGAATTCAGGGTTCATGTATCCGTTATGCGTATACACTGTGTGGGGTGGGGCGGGTCGTGTGGTGGTGTGGTGTTGTGTAGTGGTGTGTGGGGTGTGGTGAAGCTTAACTCTATAGACTAGTCAAAACCAGAACTGGACACGTCTATCCGGCACGTTGTTCTGCGATCTCCGCTAAATTTGACTGGGTGGTGTTGCTGCCTATGGCAGCAACAGCGCCCAGTCAAATTAGTTTCAAAATATTCAACAGAATGTGTATTAAATCGCAAAGACATATAATTCGTACAACGTGTCGGACTATTAAGTGTTAAAAACTGAGTATATCGAGTAATACGTCATGATTATAGCGTCATCATACACGCCACTTTGTCGAGTATGATGTCATCATATGAGGAATGGATAACTCTGGAAAGGTTCATTAGTGAGACTACCATTAATTTGGCACCAGACGATGAGCATATGTGTTTGTTTCAGGAAGATTTCGAGCAAAGATGTTAACTCACTGTTTAAGGGAACGGTCCAAACACCCTTTCAAAATTTCAAAATTCTGATCAGTCGGACACGTGCATATGTACTCCCCTCCTGCGATAATGGAGGAATCCAACTTTAGCTATGTCCCGCCCATCTCCGTCTAAGCTTCACCACGCTCTGTCCGTGTTGTGATCGATCGAACTATGAACTCACTGAATCTCAATTTCCAGTAAGCTATACCGGTAAGCTGTTGAATATGGTAAAGCTAACCTGACTCAGCCATGTTACTGCCTATTGCAGCAACATTGCCCGGTCAACTAAATTTCATAATATTTAACACAATTCAAATAGTAGCGACATACAATTCGTACAACTTCACGGACTATTAAGCGTTTATGACGAACCTAATCACGCCATTCATGACGTAATTGATTTTGACGTTAGCCTATATGTGACGTAGTTGATTATGACGGCATACGATTGACTGAGATACCGGATTCCTCTAGTATTTATTTGGCTAATATAGCGATTGCATACCACCAAGTTGATGTAGTTACGTTGTAAATGTTCAGCGAGAAAAGTATTTAGGTGTCTTGTATACAGTGAATATACAATTCGTAATTTAGGTAGGCGAATTGGAAGCTCCGATCTGTCACTCAAATATATGACGTCATATTCAGAAGAACTCATTGCAGCTGTAGGATGTTTCTACTACTACAGCCACAGAATACAGTAATCATACATACGTATTCAATGAGCCCATATACAGGTTGATTTCACAATCAAAAGGCATACTGAATGATGGGTGGGGCGTAGGTAGAAATTGCCCGCTTTATAATTGACTTATTGGCTTGACCGTCAGTTTCCTAGAATATGGCTCCATCACAATATGTGTTCTTCTGACATCGTCAGAATCAGATGCAAGGGATCCAGGCATAGTGATTACGCTGACCTAACTCATCACGTTCTCATTCATCTATTGTCTCGTAAGTTACTAATATATATTCGAATGGTTACTGGACAGAGAACATAGCAATGAAGATACATATGACACCACTAGGCATAGTCAAATTAGTGTCAACACATTTTCAACAAAATGGTTATTACATTGTAAAGTCATCAAGGATTTAAAATTCGTACACTTTCATGACGAACTGTTGGATTATCGTGACGGAGCTAGGTCATTTTGATTGTGACGTCATCTAAGATGAGACGTTGTTAATTATGACGACACGTACTTATGTGATAGATACTAAGAGAGAGAGATGATCTGCACTTGACATTCTTTGACCAGACAAGATCACTATGTTCTTAACCCACACAACACAGCTACAGCAGTGAAACACCGATATAGTGATCCTATAAGACTGCATGGTAAGGGACCACCTGCTTTGTGAAACCACGGGCGCCTGTCTCCACGTTGCATTTACCACGATACTCGCCTTTCAGCACTTCACTCGCTGGCGCTCCCTAAGCTGGTAGCTTAAGACAGAGTTAGCATACATAGTGTATACTGTGCTGATATGAAGATGTCATCGATTTACTATGCGAATCTGCGTAAGCTTATATTCAAACAACGGGTCAAGGGACTTAAGTGTGAGTGAATCAGAAACATTTAAACAACTAGCTGTATGCGGGGTTCTGTCCCTTCATATGTTAAATGCCGATCTATAATTATACTGTTGTAGGTAAACCGTAGGTATAATTATACTGTTGTAGCGTAATGACGTCATATGGCGTCATAATCAGCTAATCGGCGTGTGGGATGACGCCATAATCATTACGTCATGCACGATTCTAGGACCGTCTTCAACTCTTATAAAAGTCCAACACGTTGTAAGAATTGCATGTCTCTACTATTTATTATGCAGCAAAAGCACCCAGTCAAATTAGTTTCAAAATATTCAAGAGCGTACCTGTATAGTTGTCTGGAAAGTGATAGTCACGGAGTTCAGAGTTCAGAGATCGATCTATCCCAACACGAGCGAGTTGTGGGTGGATTTATATATATATATATATATATATATATATATATATATATATATATATATATATATATATATATATATATATATATATATATAATTCTTTCTGAGATTAAGCATAATTTACAATGCTAATACTTAGTAATGCCAAAAGAAGGGCAAGCGCGCAGGCGCACACACCCGAACTCGCGCAAGTGCGCATGTACGTACACGTGCATATGCGAGCGCACGTGCATTATCGCAGAGATTCATGCATACAATCACGGCTTTACATTTCGTGCAATGAATGCTACAACACGGGACAATTATATTATTCAACATATATAATACTGGGTTCTGCTTGCTCGCATGACGCAATAGACAGGAGGACATGACCAATATCCGCGATAGTGTCTACAAGCCGGGGAGAAATTTGAAATCTGTAAAATAGCAACTATAGAGCCATTGCCAAGATCCATTTTGTGTCAGATCTGTTTTATAAGTGATCCTTTATCTTCAAGAGAAACTAATTTGATTTGGCACTGTGTATTGGTGCCAGTGAACGTTTGTATTCGGTCCTTGAAAGAGACGATGCTGGGTATTCTCGCTGCGAGGCAATGACCCATCAATTGACGATCTAAATAAAGTAGTTCCACGTATGAGTATTGTATTCTGCGGCTGTAGTAGTTAGTGGTGGAAACATCAAACAGCTGCAATCAGTTCTTCTTCGCTTTTAACCGCTGTGTCTTGTCCTCAGGCATTCTCCGATCCATTCTTGATTTGAGTGTAATGAGTCCTGCTTTCTCGCGGTCACCTCGTAGCACGCTTAAGCGATTTATCCAATGACATCCTCTCCTAGCTTTATATTTGCTCGCTCCAAGTAAAGCAGTTCCAAGGCTCTCTGCAAGGCTTTGTGCCTCAAACGGCCTATTCCTACTTAACTTTGACAAAGTTTGTCTTCCCGCGTAGCTCACTCAGGCCCCCATCTCTGGACGTACCTATTGAGCGAACCCCTCAAGCCGACGGCACGTGTTGCCAGGGCGACGAGTACTGAAGTCTAGTTACGACAGGGCCAAAGAAGCAGCTGGCAGACTATGGTGACCTTCCTTGAAGGTGTGGAGGACACATTCGGCCCGTCCAGCTACCGTAGAGTTAGTCTTTTGCCAGCGTCAAAGTTCCGAGGATGAACATTATGAGACTCGATCGCTAGGGCCCAACTTTTAGCTGCATTGGGATTACATGCTATTGCCCAAAGGTGCACTGCTAGGCCCGCGCTACTATAATTAATATGTTCGCAGTGGATTCCTACTTTGGCTTAAAGACTATCCTATGCTGTGCCAGTGAAGGTACTGGGGAAATTAGTGAACGTCACCGTCTCGGTTCTAGCCGTCGAAACAACTCGTCGATATCAAGGGTCGACTCTAACCAACCAGATGGAGGGAGTTACCAAGATAATTATTGGCCAGATGGCCGAAGAAACCGAGTAAGGGACAACTGCTCGAGAATGGTGTGTAGGTCATTAAGGCTGTTGGTCAAATATCGAAAAACGGTCCACTATGTAACTGGCGTGAAACAGAGAAAGAGACTTTACATTAACAGTCTACTTTCTGTCGAGCAGCCGTCCTTAACTACTAAAATATCATATCCAAAATATATGAGCTTATATTAAGTCAGGGCTTTGGCACCATGTCTCGTGTCTATTGGTTCCGGCACGAGAGACGGCTCCTAGTGAAAGAGTGCTGCCGTTAGAAAATTGTGTGATGCCTATTGTAAGTATGTAGTATTAAAAAGCGAATTTGTATTCTAGAAATTAACGTAGCTTTGAAACAGAAAGAAAGCTTAAGAATGGCACTCGCCTTAGTACAATTTTGTACAGTTTAACAAAAACGTCTGACCGACTTAAATGCACCTACTTGTAATCAACGCAAACTATATAATAATAACACTTAAGGGCACCTATTAGTCACCAGTGCGTACAGTTATTTATTACACAGTTGTTGGCGGCTGTTAGTTGTTGGCGAGCATAACGTCTATAAAGGGTGTTGCTCTTGATGTCGCAGCATCTTCAGTTGTGGTGCGCCAGTTGATAATTACAAACAAGTTCGATAGAACAGTCAGCTATCATAATGAACATTTAGCAGTAGTGATGAGTGGCTCATGCACCGAAGAAACTCCGGGTGTCGAAAGAGGTGCAGGAAAGAAGACAGACTTTAGTACAGTGGCGGATTGTTGATACAGTGATTTGTTACAATGGCACAAGATGGTCATCGCCACAAGTTCAGGTGATGATTATGAGAGCAATACCCAAGAGTGAGGAACGGCTTAAGCTAAGGCGGCCTAAGCACTTAGTATTCATAGTGCTAGATAGTCATACTACTCTAGCCGCAAGTCGGCGCGGCTCAGACAGGTCTGCGAGATATCAGATGGAGCAGTGTGATGTGCAGTAGATGTATGTTGGTGCAGTCCCAAATTGGCACCTTCAAAAGGCTTGAATGTATTACGATACAGCGTCTTCAGTAGTGTGAGGCGGCTTATAACCTTAATATACTTTTGATTTATTAGTCCTCAAAGGGACACAACAATTAAGTATGCGCCGTATCAACGGGTACGGCATAGGATCATGGCCTCAGGTAATGCTTGGCGTACTTCGAGTCACGTTCTTGCACACGCAGTGCTGGTAGTAGCTTAGTGGTAACGACAACTGCATCGGACTACCTCCCTGTCTCGACTGATGAATCGGTGGCGACACAGTTCTGTTTACACTTTATGGTGACTAATCAGAAGTTATTACCTCGATTAGTTCAACCAATGAAAGCGCTCCCACAACGGGAGAAAAACACGTGCACGTGACGTCATACAACCTTCACCTTAGTCAGATGATGGAGCATGCTTAATACAGGCCGTCGCGTATTTATACTTTTATTTTGCCCAGGTGTTAATTAAATGATAGCTCAGCCATTCCTCGTCCGATCTTAATTCTGTAAACTGATACGGGTTTCTCAACGAATCCTGGTTAAGATTCATCCCAGGATAAAGAAAATGGGCCTCGGATTCACGATTTAACAACCCGGGAGATTATATAGATAAAAGATGCATACTCCATGCTGTCTTTGTATCATAAGTCTAGGTGCGCTGCTCCATTAGACGGTGATGGAGAGTGAGCTGGGGGCATCTCAGCCTTGATCGCTTCGACCCGGCGCCAAGTGATCCATGCTTCAATGCTTTGTAGATAGGTATATGTGGTTGAACTCTGTTTTGTATTCGTTCATAAACATATTCTAAATTTGTAGTTTGCTTGCAGCTATTGGGAGAAGTTCGTCAATGGGTTTCTTTATCTATGACATCCATGTCGTTGGCGTATTCCATCTCTAGAGGCACACCACGCATGGATATTGGGGCTTTGGTCTTGCTTTGGAAACTTTGCTCTGCTGAGTGCAATGCATCAGCAAGGTAACAGACGCAAAGCGCAGGGGATAGATCATCTCGCTGTGTGGAGCCGAGTAATGCCTCTACATACCTCAACGACTTGACTCGTACAACCAATTTGGCATCTGTGGTTAGTAGACGACTCACTAGTTGTAGCTCATCTTCATTGCAACTGGCCTGCTGTAGTACATCTGGCATCTGTGAGCGTTTAATTGTGTTGAAGGCTCGTGACATATCAATTCTCATTTTTTCTGGAAATCGCAGTGTTTGGACATGGTTACAGCCAGACGCATACGTTGAGCGTATACACTGTCCGCGCCGCTGCATCCACATAGGGAGAAAGGCCACAGATTGGCCTGAGCCAGGTGTCTTCTGTGGCTTGAGTAACGTGAGCTGTGTGATAAGGCTTTAGCAGTGTCAGCCCAGATAAAGTGTCCTTCAGAGTTGTGTACAGTGAGTGATGGTGTATAGTTAGTAACGCTCAGTGCTCTGGCTTCCTGAAACAGTGTCTGACAGTCCGCTGTGGCAGTGATTTCATCTGTCAGGTAATCTGCATGTTGAGTGGCAAGAATCTCTACGTGTTCGCTGATGTGGTGCATAATCTTATTGCGGTTCCTTTGTATAGTGCGTGTAGTCTTTGGCCACTTAGATGCGCAGCCATAATGTGTTTTTCTCTGTTGATAGTGTTACTACTATATGGTCATCGGTATACCTAGATCTGTTGTTCTTTAGAACTACTATCGTGCTAGTAGCTGATGATTCCGTGCATTTCAGTACATTAGTTAGGGCTTTGTTTGGATTGGAACTGACGTTGATGTTAACTATCTACTCCCCGATAGCCTGTGTGTATGACATGTAAGTGCCATTGTCGCTGGTGAGCTTGTGTTGGTTGTAGGTCTATGATTCTACTCCCCCCCCTTGCCTGCATTATGTAAAGACCCATGGCAATGTATAATGGATATAATGTGTGCATTACTTATGTGGGAGAACAGTAAGTCCTGTTGTGAAATGTTGTCACAATTTTGTTTTCTCAATATTGATAATATATACAACCTTACTGGCGAATTCATCGTGCGAATACTGTTATTAACGCTTCAAGGCCATATAAATTCGTGCTCACTAATCTCGGCCAGCTGCACGACGAGAGCGACAGGTTACATCAACGAGGTGTCTTAAGCATTAAATACCCGAGCTTGGTCAAGAACATGTCAATTTGCAGGACAAGAGAATACTATTTTTTGTAAAAAGTTTTCCACTGACATAACTGTCTTGATCAACGAGCCATTTATTCCAATCTGTCACAGAGGTAGTTGGCGCCATAAAGAAGAATGCATCATTCGGTAGTTGACGTCACAAACAAAAGGACATTGAGCTCCATCGCAAAGATTGAAAAATACGTCACGAAATGATGAATTTACAATGTAATACACATTTGTTGAATATTTTAAACAGATTACCTGCATTGTATTGTATAGTTAACTTGAGATTTAGCTTCTGGTAATTCCGGTTTAAAAGTGTCAAATCGATACCAACAGCATCCAAGATGAACGGCTCTTAACTAGAAGTGGTATGCTAGATCTAAAATCAATCCCCAGATTCCCAAAGCAACTGTATATTTATGTAGGCCCATGAGAATAGTAAGTTTATGGTGGAGATAGACACGCGTTTTGATTGGCCCTCATAGGTCACCTGATTTCCAGGGGACGGTGCTTAACTACCCATATATGGAGTGTGAAAAGGGGGCGTATGTGTCTACAAATACCCCCACCAGCACAGGCCCCCATTGTCACACTAAAGATCACATGACCTTGTCATGAAATCCTGTCTCTCACAATCATCTGGCTAGTGGAAGTAATGAGCAATGCATAAGAAAGCCAGTTTTAACTACTATTTTTCTTGATGATGATTCTTTATTTTTGGATTTTTTTAAAGATGGGGGACAGTGGTTTTGACATTGTTATTTTCTAAGATGTTATAACATACTATATAAAGACATAAGAAAAGGCCAATTATTCATTTTTGCTTTCTGATTTTAGATTGTTCTTAAAATGGGCACAGTGGACTTATAATATTTTTCAAAGATGTAATAAATTACTCTCTAAAATGTCTTGTTTCCTCTTCGCGTTTACCTATCCAGAACGTATACCCCTTGCTACACGTATGCAGTAATGCAACCAATAGCATAATAAAATTATAAGATCCATTACTACTAGTTCTATCAATACAACAAGTATAATGTAAACATCAACTACTAGTACATAGAGATGTTCACTTTAGTTCACTCGATGAGCGGAATGGGCTGCCGAGTCCACTATATGAACCCCAGCTGTAGATCCAAACAGTCGATTATCACCGTAGCGATCAAGGAGCAACCTGATTGGCTGCACGATGGATGCACAATTATCTATTTGGTTGTATCGGTAAATGTGCATACATTTTAACCATACCTGTCAAGCAAATTATTGATTACCACTGTAATGATGGACGCGAAATTGGTTGAGCGCTGGATGAGCAATTGCCAATTAGGCCTGTAGTGGTAGACATTAATAAATTATCGATTACCCCTATATAGTTGGACGCGCAATCCGATTGGCTGAGCGATAGACACACAAGTATTGATTAGGTCTGTACCGATTTGCACTCACAAATAATCAATTACCTCTGTCGCGATGGACGCACATCCTGATTTGTGATGTTCTACAATTAAAAAATTGATAAAAGATGGCAGAAGTGAAAAATAATTTGGCTAGTGCCATTTTCACATCCTGCACATTTAATAGGGGCAGGGTCAACACAGTCTAGAAATTGAATTAGTTAACGGATTGATAATGAATCGACGATCGTGTGTCTTCCAGTATCCAGAGAGAAGTACTTGCTGCTATGGCGCTTGGCAATCTGGATATAATTCATTTTCTGAAAATGTGGAATTTCAAGACGGTTTCAACTACTGATCTAGATGGAAACACTCCTACACTTACTGTAATTTATGACGTAATGGGCAGCGTTGATGGCAGAGTTACAATGCTTTTAACAAAATAGTATCATCGTAAAAAAACTGTGGTACGATATGATTTGTTCATATATTGGCACATAAAGGAAACGAACACCAAGATATCTCTATCAATTGTCGTTATTTGATAATTCGGAAGAATCCATAAGCTGTCTCGAGTAACAGTACCCTCGCTAAACAGATGTTTCCCGGCAGTATTGACTACACACACGATATTTATAAAGAGGCCACGAGCGATCCACGTTCATTCGTACTTATAGATTTAAAACGGAACACACCAGACGATCTCTACTCAGTGGAATGTGTATAGTGTTAAATTTGATGTGGAAAAATAATGGCCGACAGGCTTGATCACTTCCACACAACTATACATAGGAATACCTCCTCGAACTACTTTCCTGAAAACGTGATTGCTGAATACAAAACAAGATTAACTAACGCCCTAGTCTTTGCGAATGAAAATAGGGAAGCTGCCTTGAGTAGTGTAATTAACCCCAGGAGCAAGGGAATGCTTAGCAAACCTCAACGAAAAGTCAGAAATAAATATGGCAGTCAGACGTAAGCATGGATTTTATACAGGTAAGGATGTGGTTTTCAATTTGCTTAATTCGATAAATATCCAAAGACACGTCGTTGAAAATGTTCAGCATTGGAATGAGATTCAGGGTACAATTGAAAGTGAGAACTCTCCAGAAAGAGGATGCCAAAGGACTCGCCGTGACTTGACACCCACAGTAAGCCACCCAGGGAAAACAAAATTCTCTGTCAAAGTGCAACATAAATCTGTGTCATGTAAACGATCTAGAGCACCTGAACATAAACGTCCTAGCTGATTAAAGTTCTAATGATGGCTAAAATGGCTAGCAAACTACTTGAGCACTAGTATAGCATAGACCATGCAGACAGTTTCAGAGGAATCGGAAAGCTGTACACATCTCTAAGTTTGGAGTGACACAGCATGCAATTCAAGAGTGGCTCTCATGTTGAATGAGGTTTAAGCCGGAAAGAATTAAAGTAACAGCTGCAATAGTGGATCTTAGTAAGACGATTGTTTAAAATGATAATGATCATGTGAAATATTGTTATTTTATAATAGAGGTCCCATCTAAATATCTCTGGGTAATCCCTATGCCCTCAGAAACTTTGCTATGTAAGGAATTTGAAATACTGCTGAAATTACTAACAGATGAACGGCTGGTATGAAGAATGATACATGGGGTGGGGGTGTTGTTTAGTACCAGCTAAGAGATATGTGTATCTGTCTCAATACTTCACAAAATGAAACTGGTGTGGCTGTTGCTGAATGTGTACAGTGAACAATAAAGAAGAGTACGAGCTGGCATTATATTAGGTATACATTTTGTTAGATATATAGATATCATGCCTAGGAATGTCAATACTTATAGCAATTATATTCATTCGACTTAAGATTTGGAACCTATAGATGTTAACCGAGGAAGCAAATGTATACCTTGGCAAAATATCTTCAAAACTTAAAATGGCTGTAAAAGAAGATCTGTCCTCAAGACTGGTGACAAAGTTTGCATGGGTGAATTAAAAACATCCTTAATGAGGGGTGTTTACCATTATAGAGCGAAGGAGTTTTCACTATACCAATCCAACTACCCCGTTGTAAGAATCCATTCACGCTGGTGGATTATAATATCCAACTGGTTGTTGGAAGGCTTTATGGAGAAGAGCTACAAAATGTGATATGGATTGACAGCAAGACATTACATAGACTAGAGAGACGTATTGGCACTCAGTGCCTGAAGGGTAGACATACACATTGTGCGAAATAAATGTGTTATCCAACCAATTTCAATTCGTGGGTTGGTGAAAATGCTGTGATAAATATATGAATTAACAGCTATGTCAGAGATTATGGAGAGATTATGTGGAATTACGCACTTGTTTCAGGTCGAAGGTCTTTAGCTAGGAAACCGTTTTCACTGCGCATGTGTGCATAATGTATATCATTGATATAGCATGTATAATTAATGTTTCAATGGATGATGGCAACAAGTCAATGTGGATTGCTTTATGCTCAGCTTCAGCTGGCTATATTGTACGGGGATCCAAGGAAAATAGAGCTTAAACGAGAGAATATACTGAGCACTTCTCCCTCAGCATGATATATTATGTTTTATGATAACTATACATTTAGAAATATTATTTAGTTATCTCAAGAGAAGAACCGAGACGCAAGTGTTAAATCGGTAGCTCTTTATAATCCTGATGCATATGCTTTCTGAAATTCCTATCTGGTTCAAGCTGGAGGGGATTACCTGTTTTCGCATTTGCAAGTCATCAGAAAGGCGACAGGCTGGGCAATATTTTGGTAGCCTTATCAAATCAGTTATTCCAATTCTCTGGACAGTTGGAAGGATCATTGGAAGAGAAGCATTGCCTGCAGGAGTCGGTTTTAAAATCTGAGTCTTATAAGCAGGTATACACTGGCGGGAAATCTCTAATGCCTCTAAGTTGGTCAAGCCTAGCTGGGAAATTAAGAAAAAGACCAACATACCACACACTTGTATATAAAGCAATCATAATAAACAATAATTGTTATACTTATTTCATTTATACTTAACCATTTCAACACCGAAAATCCAGTATTATATTTTCAGTGCAACCATACAGGTAAGTTATTGGATATTTTAAGAATAATTTTACAGAAAGCTGTTCGGAAGCAATAACTTTCAGTTAAATCGGTATTAAGATATTCAGTACGGAATTTCTTGCATTGTAGCGTTATTTTTAGGCTTCTGCTTGGGCCTTTTATATCTGTTTTTTTTTGTTTCGTGTTCAAATGGTTAAGAAACAGAGGTATTCAAGAAAAGTATAAATATATTCTTTATATATATATATATATATATATATATATATATATATATATATATATATATATATATATATATATATATATATATATATATATATATATATAAAGAATATATTTATACTTTTCTTGAATACCTCTGTATATAATACTGGATTTTCGGTGTTGAAATGGTTAAGTATAAATGAAATAAGTATAACAATTATTGTTTATTATGATTGCTTTATATACAAGTGTGTGGTATGTGGGTCTTTTTCTTAATTTCCCAGCTAGGCTTGACCAACTTAGAGGCACTAGAGATTTCCCGCCAGTGTATACCTGCTTATAAGACTCAGATTTTAAAACCGACTCCTGCAGGCAACGCTTCTCTTCCAATGATCCTTCAAGAAAAGTATAAATATATATATATATATATATATATATATATATATATATATATATATATATATATATATATATATATATATATATATATATATATATATATATATATATATATATATATATATAAAGAATATATTTATACTTTTCTTGAATACCTCTGTTTCTTAACCTATACCTTCCGTATCCTCTGCGTGGATCCATGGTTTATTAGAGTGCGCCGTGCGGCCTGGAACCTCCGTCTTCAGAACTCGAGGTTTCTGTCAGGGTTACCTCACCCTTACCTCCTTTAGTCGCCTCTTACGACACGCAGAGAATACGGAAGGTGTATTCAAAGCCCCACCTACAGGGCGAGGGCTTTTTACATCTGGGTGTTTTTGTTTCGTGTTCAAATGGTTAAGAAACAGAGGTATTCAAGAAAAGTATAAATATATTCTTTATATATAAAAAGCCCTCGCCCTGTAGGTATCCGTATCCTCTGCGTGTCGTAAGAGGCGACTAAAGGAGGTAAGGGTGAGGTAACCCTGACAGAAACCACGAGTGCTGAAGACGGAGGTTCTAGGCCGCACGGCGCACTCTAATAAACCATGGATCCACTCACTTAACGCTTATGATCATGTCGATAGTCACTTGCAGGACTGGCGCTATGATCAGCGAATGAAAAGAAGAAGAAGTAAAAAGCCCAAGCAGAAGCCTACAAATAACGATATATATGTATTGGTTCGTCTATCCAAACGGTTCTCGTCGTTCTCGCCCTTGTCATGACACTCACAATGCTCGCATGTGTGCAGACACGTACCCGCGTAGGCACGCATGCGACAACAAGCGCATACAGACAGTTCACATTCTCGCACATTTGAGAAATAGAGGTATTCCTACTTTAAGCACAGTAGATTAAATCAAAAATTAAAAAATAATAAATAATGGATAAAGTGTATTGTAACGTCTCGGGTGTTATGGCGGAAATAAATATTTTTGCATGAAAGTAAACAATCTTTATATGTTAGTTATTGTCATAAAATGTCTTCGTCTCTAAATGCCGCCCCATGAAATCAGTCAATGTTTCTTCTCCAGAGAAAACAAAGTCGCGCAAAATACTGTCACATCCTGCATAATGACCGCATATGTCTTTTCTGAAGGAATCTGTACAAACGTGCGGATGCGTTCACCAGATGTGAAAAGAGGTTCCGCATGAAAAGACAAATAATCTGAGCAAACGGCTCTGAGGTATCTTCATCTTTCAACACGCCATTAGCGCAAGTGTTAAAATTGTCATATACCATTTATGCTGTCTACACATATTGCATTGTCTGAAAATATGCTCATCATTCAGCCGTATGTGTTTAAAGCTTGTTTCGCAAGCCTTAATTTTCAAGCAGGTGTGAGATTTATGTATTTCAAAACACGCATCGCTTCTAAACAACCCACGGCATAGCTCACGATATTTATATTCCTAAAACGCGCAGGGAAAATCGTCCTGGCAGGCACATCATATACCGCTACATCTATGATCGCCTATGCGTGGACGTGTTTTCTCACAAAAATGGCAATAACAGCCTTACTGGAGCAAAACATGTAGATTATGGATATAGGCAGGTGGGAATTATGCCAATACATATTTAATGGAATAGCTGTTGGATTTCCGCCTAGGAAAACTCATCGATTATTATCGGCAGCAATGAACATATAAAGGGAAAGAAGTAGGCGCTAAATGCTCTTGAAACGTTATAATTTCTTGCAAGTGGCTTGCTTTAATAGGTGCATTAGCCACTGTGTGTGAGGTACGCGCTTTGTCACTCTGAACGAACCGTTCGAATTGGCCGTCTTTATTCAGCATTTGGGGTTGACACATAATTTTATTAAAATCGCTTCGCGGTGTAAGGTTGGTGGCCGATTGGGGGTGGTGGTCGTTGGTGTTTGAGTTGTGGGTGGGTTGGGTGTGGCTGGTGATTGGGTGGGGTTGGTTAGTGGTGAGGTGATGGAGTGTCAGAATAAGTAATTCCAATCGTACATTGGAAACCTGTATTATCGAGATGTGTGACTGCGGTTCGCCATTGCTCTGAGTTCGGAGTCCTTTAACTAACGGTTTTTTTCGTTCACCAAAACCATTCCCACTTGATATTTCAATATGAACAAATTAATTAGAAACGACTCGTCTAATTTTTCAAACAATACAACTGCCACGTATTTCAGATATAGATGATTTAAGGCAGGTGTGATTTAAATTCATAATAGTTGTGCATTCATTGCTCAGCCAATCAGATTGCGCATCCATCACAACGGGGGTAAGGGATGCTATGAAAGGCTGGCATGATGCTAATGTGCGTGCGTTCGTGCGTGCGTGCGTGCGTGCGTGCGTGCGTGCGTGCGTGCGTGCGTGCGTGCGTGCGTGCGTGCGTGCGTGCGTGCGTGCGTGCGTGCGTGCGTGCGTGCGTGCCTGCCTGCCTGCCTGCCTGCCTGCCTGCCTGCCTGCCTGCCTGCCTGCCTGCCTGCCTGCCTGCCTGCCTGCCTGCCTGCCTGCCTGCCTGCCTGCGTGCGTGCGTGCGTGCGTGCGTGCGTGCGTGCGTGCGTGCGTGCGTGCGTGCGTGCGTACGTGTGTTGGTTGAATTCTGTCCCCTGGTTTCGGACGAATTGCATTGCAATCAATTTCTTGACCTTTCAATCCCCTCCCCACCCCCTGCAGGTGGAGCTAACCACATGTTATCAAACAATCCACAATTGTATGGGTAGCCCACATACCAAATTTGCTTGAATTACACACATCAGTTTGGGAGGAGATAGCATGATGGACAACTTCTAGGATAGTTGACCTTTGGACCCTGTCCTCTTGACCCCAGGGGGCAGAGCCAGACGTAACTGTTGTCACGCAAACTACAATAATATGGGTAGCCATCCTAACAAATTTGGTCGAATTCCCCACATTGGTTTGGGAGGAAATAGCATGATGGACAGTTTTTAGGATATTTGATCCGTTGACCCGCTGCCATATCACCCATGGTTGTGGAGCCAAACATAAATGTTGTTACACGATCTGGAATTAATTGAGTAACCTACAGACCAAATATGATTGAATTCCACAGAACAGTTTAGTAGGGGATAGACTGACGGTCAGTCATAGGATATTTGACCTTTTGACCACGTCCCACGAACTCGGGGGTTGCGGCGGAGACAAATCTAAATGTCCTCTTGCACTGGCGCATTCCTTTGGATAACCCACATATCAAATTTGTTTGAATTCCAACCAATGTTTTGGGAGGAGATAGCGTGACAGATGGACAGACAGACGGGGCGATTTTAATATTCTCGACATTTTTAAAACGTAGGTTAACAAGTAACGGGTGAATTATTTAAGTTACCTAACGAGAAGACGGATGGATACATCATGGCCTAACTCGGGCTTTCTGACCAGGCGTTGGTTAATAATTTAATAAATGTAGTATAGATGCCAGTATTCTACTACAGTATACCGTAAACTGTCGTAGGATACTGATAATACTAGTCAGCATTTCCAAGTTGAACTTTCATTCTCACAAAAAGCCTTGAACAATTCAATCTTGTGAATGCTCTGGTAAACCACACCCGCAAGTGAATGGTTCAGCGCATTACTAGAAAGTTAAATATGCATTACACAGAGGCTAACTGTGTATTGAATGAAATGGGCATACGCAAACAACAGGAGGCTAAATATTATCTCCCTGTCTAACAATCGCTGACTATCTGTGATGGGTGTTTTCAAGTGGTTCCCTGCTTTGAGTTGAATAATAAATTCCAGGAGATATGGATATTTGTTTTCACCAACTATTTATTCTGAACTCCTACACACAATCCTTGAAGACCATACTACGCTAAATATGCTTCATATTTTGAAAACATATTACATACTTGATAACTCATGCCGATTATTTTGACATCAATTTGAGTGAATGTTGTTAATACATGTACCTAAGAAAGCGCGTACCTTCAGTCAAAATGCGTTAAACTAGTCATCAGTCCATTGCGCTCTCTTGAAGCCAAGTCACTGATCACTGCTAACACATTGGTGTAGTGCCAATATTTAATTTGCACTGTTGACCAATGGCATTGGGACCAATATCATACTTGATATCGGCACGTCTATTGCTCAACGCCACAGAGGACCAATATCAAATTTGATATAGGAGTGGTCCCCGTTTGGAATTTGCATTTGAAAATTTTCTAGTCAGAGTTACACAGATGACTTGTTTTAAATTAATGATTCTAAATATTTCGTTTGAGGACTAATGTGCAAGTCGTCCAAGTGCCGGACTGAGATTGATGTAGAGATAGACATGACCCCTACCACCATTCTATGGCAATACACTACTGACACGTGTCAGTTTAAATGATATATAATACCTGCTAACCATTCATGAATTGTGTATGGCCATGCTGTTTGTACCGACACGGATGACTATAGCACAGTGAGCTCCTCATGCATCCATCTACCCCTTCTTTTCTTCAAATCATACTTTCTCACTTCTCTCGAAGATTTCATTATGTTCGTCGTCGTCGTCGTCGTCGTCGTCCTCGTCCTCTTCTTATTAGTAATATTACTATTATTACTATTATGACTTATTTTTTTATGGTTATTCAGTCTCTTGATGTATTTATTATATCATATTTGTGCACAAGTTGGAGACACGGTCATAAGACATATCTTATTGTGCTCCTCCCCCATAGACTAAATAATCGTTATTTAAACCAATAGATATTTCTTGCGATGGTTAGTAAGGCACACACCCGACACGCAGACACATGCACTGTTGGTGCCTATGTGATGATCTGGACAATGGGTAATACTCTTTAGGACAATGCTTGAAATGTGATATTAAAACCATCCTTACATGCAGATTACTGTAATACAGTAATACGGCACCGTGATAATAAAATATTACCTTTTTCAAAATAATGATTCTGAATACGAGTACTTGAAGGCTTTGTCAAGGTTGGCCACACATTAGGACCATACTTTTAATAAAACTACAGAAATTAAAATATATAGTAAAACTGATTCTTCAGCCACTATGATATAAAAATAAAGTAATAATAAAATTATAAAAATATTACCTTATACAACAATGAGTCTGACATTTTTGTGTACTAATGGGCAGTTAATGGTTGTTTGTATTTGTTCCGATGTGAGGACCTGGCCATTATGCCATACACTCTAGGACCAATTAACCGCCAGAGCTTCTTTGAAAACCAGTCTCACAGCACTGGTACTTTTAATTATAACTCTGTCTGATGGTCTGTCAGTCCAAAAAATTGGCATGTTTGACAAATCTGCCCATGTCACGTCGGCACTTGTCTAATGCCGAATTCAATCATAGCACATTCATTCCCATTCTTGCCACACCCTACAATCACTATTTACTCATCTTACCCACCTCTAAATACTGTCCTCTAGCAGACCCTATCACACTGAATAGCAGTTGATTTTTTGTGGATAGCATGATAGTATGACGTGACACTAACGTAGAAAAGAACACCCGGGTATCGATTAACACAGAAAATGAGAACCACAGCAATAAGACAAATTACGGATTCCACAAGTCAATATGTAAATGTAACCAAGCACTAGCAGGCGGCTAGGTGAAGCTGACGCGGGAAACCCTCATCTGCACCACAGCCTTCCACAAAGCAGACATAATGTCTTAACTCAAATGGCAATGAAATATTGATGGTGTCAATGCAAGAACAGACTATATATATTAAATAAGTCTTCACTAGGTAAGCCCATTGAGTATACATAACTTTGTCAGAATACCTAGGTCTTCTAAAGTCAGTAAACACCAGGATCTGGTTGAAGGAATGTACTCTGTTACATGTATCTTGCTTTATGCCTTCAAATCAGCCAATCCATCACAACTGTGCATATTCAAAAGTTATCAGCAAATCAACTAGAGTATATGCAGAGTCAAAATGAAGAAGAATTACCAATCTGCAGAAGAATATTTGTTTTAGCTGGTAACTGCTCGGTATGAGAATAGGTGTATTCAAATTTATGTCTGAAACATTTGAATGAAGGATAAATTATACTGAGTCCTCATATAGACACCAATTAGTTAAGTGTGTGTAACAATGGTCCCCTCAAGCTATTAATAGTATAGATTGTACAAGCAGGTTCCAGTATGGCAGGCCATACGTCAACATAGCCTTCAAAGTCCCATTCCAATAATAATTTTAAAAATCAAAGGCTAGTAAGACTAAGTACACATTACCTAATTTAAAAAGCATCTTGGTGGTTTTTATTAATCTACCAGCAAGCATAGTCCTCATAAGTATAGTATGCAGTATAGGTCCTCACATTGGTCCCGATACAAGACGTGTGTGTGTGTGTGTGCGTGCGTGCGTGCGTGCGTGCGTGTGTGCATGCGTGCGTGCGTGCGTGCGTGCGTGCGTGCGTGCGTGCGTGCGTGCGTGCGTGCGTGCGTACGTGTGTGCGTGCGTGCGTTGTGTGTGTGTGTGTGGGTGGGTGGGTGGGTGGGTGGGTGGGTGGGTGGGTATGTATAAATAGGTACCAGTGTAAAAGCTGGGGAAGGTACCAATACAAGACTGACATAAAACCAGCCAAAAATGGCGTGAATGGGACCTGGAATCAGGTACTCGATAGACGCCAACTAAGTCAATAACTTCTGCAGCTCATTCTGAGACAACGCCAGATAGGGTGAACATCGCAGTGTACTTGTAGTGATGGGATGTTTTCAATTTTCTTATGGTACTATTATAATTAGTAGTAATATGTATTCTGCTATTGATACTGGTACTGCAAGAGATATACATTCTGAAAATTTTTACGCATTTACAGAATTCCAAAGAGGAATTGGAAACAACGAAAATAGGTGTTTTAGAGAGTATTATATAATATCTTAGAAAAATAGTATGATGCAATTATGCCCATTCCAAAAAATTCCAAATCAGAAATCAAAAAATTAATAATTAGAAGTGCCATTTCTGACGTTTTAGGGAGTATTGCATACTATCTCCGAGAAAATAGTATAACACCTCCGTGTCCATTAAAAATCAAAGTATCGAAAAAAGACCAACTCACTGATCAAACTGGCTTTCATATGTATTGGTCATTGCGGACAGTAACGAGCCGTAGGCGATAGACTGACTTTTTGATTGGCTCTCAACCGTCAAATGACCCCGAGTGGGCGGAGATTAACTGCCCATATCCCGAGTGTCATAATAGGGCATCTGTTGGTGCGCGTTTTTGAACAAGAATCCCCCCCCCCCCCAGCACACACCCCTTCGTCACACTCCATATATGACAATTAAGTCCCGTCCAGTAGAAATACCGTGATCCATGAGAACCAATCACAATCTCGACCATTACTAGTTAGGCCTATGTGGTAGCTTGACATATACTGTCCTAGTTGTCGATCGCTAAACTATTCATCAATTAAACAGAACATTTCTGTCCAGCTTGCCATATTTCACGTGTCTCTTCTGATACTGATCCAACAGCCTTCTCAATAGATGTATCCCATCTGTCAAATAAGTATTTGACGCCATAACCAATTATGTTGCTTGTTATCTGACGTCACACTCAAAACTGTGTATGCCCGTCACGACGTCGAACAGTCCGTGCCAGAGAAAGTGTACGAAGTGTATGCATGTGGTAAATGTGAATTTAATAGGTATCATGTTGAATATTTGACCATAGACAGCAACCGTTACAAATCAAATTAGTTTCAAAATAGTCAACAACCTACATGTTGAAATTTGGATTCTAAGTAATCAGGGTTCAAGGTGTTTAAATCGATTCAAATGTGTGTATAAAGTAGGCAAGACTTAATTATCCAAAAATGAACGTGGCAATGGCCCCTCTATGATCCTATCGCGTACACGCGAGAGCGGCGCATAGTTTCCCAACATTATTCCAGAGCATGCATAGATATCCATTCCGTTGCCATGTTACAGATAATTACAGACAGGTTTGCAACCTTGGTTCGGCGCGTATATCCGTAATAATGGCATGAGTACACTGTGATCAATCATACTTATCGAGTCTAAACAATCAGCGTGTGGTCTTGTACAGCGTAGCTACACAACGGGCAATGAAAAATGTAGTTATACTGGTTTAAATTCCTGCAAAGGAGTAAAGTGTGTCAACGACCAACGATGCTACAATGGCATAGTGGTTTATTAGATTTCCAAATACTATAGTGGAGAATTGCTGATGGTAATTTAAAACGAGGAGATACCCTTGCCTCGTTTCAAATATTATGTGTTTACGTGTGTATTAAGTTGTCTGATTATCCAATGCTGTCACCATTTGAGCGCACATATTCTGACTGAAAGATACGCGCGATACTCGTGTGTAATCTACTAAAGGAATTCAGGCATTACATATGCGATAATGCTCCCATAAATCCCATACATGGCACGATTTCATTTAGATTAGTGTTAAGTATACTTCATTGCTGGCCCATGTTTTATAATCGCATTGACGAATGGCCGGTATCGATTGGTGGCCACTAATTACACGTCAGCTGGCATTGGAAGCGTCGCCCATCAGTAGACTGGCCTGCGAGTGTTCCGATCACTGCTTTGCCATACCGACTGCTTGTGGCATATAGAAATAATTTCGCCGTGTTGTATCATGATAAAGCTTCAATTACACATACTATGTATATTGGCTATTATCCCACTCATTGAACAGTTCACCATGTTAGCAGGGAGAACGATAACACGTGCATTAATGTAAAGGATCAGGTAACTATCAAATGCTATTGAATTGAATGATAACTTCAAATAATGATAAAACTATGCCGACCTGTAAGAAGAGAAATGAAAAATAATAATTTTTTTAATACGACTAAATACCATGTATGCGACTCTAATTGGCGCAGCCATTTTTCCTAAGCGCGGAACCAATTATTGACGCTGCTGGGACTTTGTGCTCTGGTGTACGCAGAAGAATAAGTAATATTGCCTACAGCCGATTATATTATCCCACTTATATCGGTCTCATGCTCATCAGACGAAGAGGCTGTAAAGATTGGTGGCTACTAATTACACACCAGCTGGCATTGGACGCGTCATTTATCAGTAGACTGGACTGAGAGCCTTCCAGGTAAAATAATGTTTAATTATTTGTATTTGTCTGATAGCTTTTATTTCACGTTGCATGATCAACTTCCAGTCACGTTGATTTGAACATATTCAGATGTCATATTACGATCCTGGAAACCAGCAATGTACCGTGAACACATTGTGACCAACATCGCTATCACTAGAAACAATGACATACAATTATAATGTTTAAAAAAGTATCAGCAGTGATTTAACAGCAGCGAACTCATCGCTCCCTATCGGCATCTATAAATAGTAGTTTGTGTACCGCTAGCAAGACTATATTCATGTCAGCGGTGTCTGCTTACACAGTTGACGCCAAAAGGGCTAGCAGCGATACTAATTCGTCCCAGGATAAGCAAAACAGCTACCAGTACTAGAGTTACCACTTTTCAACAAGGCATTTCAAGTCACGGGTGAGAGTCGTCGTCGTTGTTGACTTCGTATCCGCCACCAAGAAAACATCGCATGGTTCGATTTATATTTGAACATGTTGATGCTCATATCGTGTACAGCGCCGAGTGTCTCACCGCACACGCTAATATATCGTATACAATGTGAACTCGATAAAATAACGAATAATCTTGTTAATGGTCCTTGCAGGCATGTTTAAATTATTCACCAGCTCGGCAAATGTGGCTCTCCTTCTTGCGCGATACGACGCATGAATCTAAGATAACACTTTTCGCGAAGATAAATGGCTTAGTCGAACACATCATAAGATATTTACAATGATAGAAATTTATACACACACCTTACGGCTATAGTCCTTGGCTGGACCATGAACGTGGAGTCGATGCCAATGGTAACTCATAGTGTTAGATAAGTTGATTTTCCCAGAAGCTGTGGTGAGCTGCAGGTTAAATTAATCTTCCTATCATATGTGCTATATGAGGCTCATGCTGTCTGCATAGAATAGGCAAAATAACCTTTAGATAAATGGTTTTATATCCTTATTTCCGTGGCCTGCTGAGGCTCTGATTAACCATTCCATAATGTGCCAGCGAGTGCACACTGTATCCCTCACATCCACAGAACGACATAGTTTGGCTACACCACCCAACCCCCCGACCCCCCGACCCCGCCCCCATCGTCAAATCGGGCCAAGTGGCCAGTCGTGGCGCAAGCTATCATGCTCTCCTCCTTCCATCGTCCCGTCGTGCCTCGGCCAGGATCTCCAGAAGAGCGCCGAGGAGCTCGGTCCGTCGTGGTGGCCTGTCCGCCACCCCAGGTGTTCTTCGGGCCTCTGTGCTGGTCTTGGGCCTTGTGACGCTGTCCCCAATCACGTGGGTTTGGGGCTCCCCCACAAACGTGTGCTGACCAGAGCAGTCAGCCGTTTCCTTGGAGATGCCCAGATTCCAGCATGCCTGCAATTTGCCTTTAAACGACTAGTTGTTGGCAAAGTGGATGGTTTCTCCCTGTTGCCGAGTACGTATGAGGGCAAACCCACGACGGAGAGGGTAGTGGTCGTGAACGTGATGAAGCTAGTACCTGTGGAAGTGGTTTGTGGAGCCGAAGTTCCCGTGGCAGTGGCAGTGGCGGTGGCGGTGGCTTCAGTGATGGAGTTTTTGTGGTGGTGGCATTGGCAGTGGCTCGGTTGGAGACGAGGGAGGTGAATCTCACAGGTGGGTGCAGTCCAAAAGGCGACACCAGGATAGTAGTTGTGTCTTTCCGATGGGTGGTCCATTCGGGTTAATCATACGGGGAGCACGAGATGCGTGCTGATGTAGTGCATGTAAAGCAGACGGAAAGGGCCGCAGGTGGCCTTCCTGACCACAGGTGGTGTTCAATCTTTCCTGCCTGCATTCCAGCCAAGCGCATTTCAAGCGTCTCTCTCCCTCGTATGCTAGTGTATCGAGGTGGAGACCGGAGCGAGAGTGGAGGCGCAAGGGCGGTCCTGTCCTTTCAAACCTCTGTGCGTGGTATTTTAGTCATTGGCCGAAAAGTGGCTCATGGGGTGGCGATAGGAGCAATTCGCGTCGTGATCATCAGGAGACCATATCCGAGCTAACGTTACCCTTGAGGCGGATTGCCTGTGTGGCGATGGGAGAAACGGCTGTCTCTCGGGGCTGGGGGCCTGAATTGGAGGAGCAGAATGAGCGGGAGAGGCGACAGTGGGCTTCGCTATTTATTCCAAGCAGGCAGTGCATCGCTAAAGGTCGCTACTTGCTTCGCTGGTCTATATATCTACGGTTAGTTAGTCGCTAGAGGTGTGCACTAACAGTGAACTAGTTTCCTGAAAGGTCCACTTGAAGCGGGACAGGAGAAGTATTTCTACTTTGGCGCCCTAAGAAGTAAGGGGCGGGGGGGGGGGGGCGGGGTGGCTTCGTTTTAGTAGTTGCCGCCTAGTTGATCTGATGTTCCCAGCAATTGTCAGAGACCTTCTGTGAGTGCCTAATTCTAACAGTTTAGTGGAGATCCCGCGCGAGGCAGTGTCTTAGCTCTCAAAATGGTTTGTGGGTTAAGGCCTCGGGTAGCCGCAAAAGGGCGGTGTCGATTAGATTATACGATAACCTCTTCCTTTGCAAGGCCATGAGAATCTTTGGCGCAGGACCTAGACCAACTTGAGCGACGTCAAAAAGGGCTTCACGTGGTCCAAGGCGCAGTCTTCCCTAGTTACAGACACATAAATGGGCGCATGTAATTAAGGAGGAGGGTTTAGTGGAACGTACGCCGAGTCCGGGTGGTAAGAAGATGTGACAAACTTGAAAGATAGCAGTGCTTATCTGGTTCAGTCACAAGAACTGGTGTTAACTGTAGTATCATCTAATTAAAGCTACGTTTGCCTTTGCCGTAAGCCAAGCAGTCTAAAAGAAAAGTTTGCTAAGCATCGGGTTGGCGGGGGGGGGGGGGAGGGGTGGCAAAGATACACGGTCGGTTCTTTATACAGCCTAGCGAGACATGCTTAGTGCGACTTAGGTATTGGTGCCAACTATATTTTAGGCGGCGAAACTTCCCTTATGTTTAAAAGAGTATACCAGGTTCATAAATAGGGCTTCACAATATACCGATATTATACCGAATACCTGTATCATAGCCATACCAGGAGTCATACCTGTATGATTTTTCTGACACCGAAATATCGAAATATAGTATAAAACCGGTTTAACCTTATGTGAGGAAGATAATCCGCTTTCCATTAATTACATTCCAAAATATATCTGGCTAACACGATATGTTACTGCTCTTCGTACGGGAAAATGATATTTAACGATCATACTTGAACATTTTCTTAGTTAGCCGGATCTGTTAAGTTGTTGTTAGAGGCTATGGTTAAAAATAATTGATAAATTACTACTTATAAGAACGTACATCGCGCAAAAAAAAGAATACAACGTATTTTAATTAACCTCATAGGACAGGAGGTGGTTAACAATATCTAAAACCTATCTTTTCTTGCGCAAATCTTTTAAAATTTCGGGCGTTGTTTTCTCGAAAATCATAACATCAAATTAATATTTTGCGTGATATTTTATATCAATTACTACAGCATGGTTAGTTAGCAATTTCCCGGAATGTTGCAACTGTCTGGTGGCCGGTCAATGGCCCAAGTACAGAGGAACCGACAATATGAGAAAAACTTCTCAGACCCTGCGATCTATATTCACTTCTTATGTTGGCGGGTAGCATTAGATATCGATCGATACAAGCTATTGTAACGAGAACGAGGCTCAGCGAGAGTAGGCAGCTGTATTCTCAGCATATTACATTATATTTAGTATGTGCCATAATGGCGTGGGTGGATCACTGCGCGGAGATTTGCACGATTCCTGACGGTTTCGTCTCATTGCAATTTCGTCGTATAAGGCACACGTTTTCGTGGACAGTTTATTTATTATTTTGGCACATACATCAATACCAGTACACAAGTAATGCCATTTGTCACTCAAATATCAACAGTCTTGGTTGTTCGCAGTTTCACTGGGCGAGGATATTTGGGACGAAATTGTCACTGGTTACCGGTATCTCGTGATCTCGACAGGGAGTAGTTGTAATTTCGTGGCAAATTCAAATCATTTGTATAGATGATTTGTTTGAATTTCAGCCATTTTGGGACATGATTTAACTGAAGACGGTTAATATTTAGCGTTTAATATCCGGATTAGTATAATTTATTGGTTTTATTGTCGAAATTTGCGTAGACTGTTTCAGGAGCGCTGATATAAGCCTACTTCGTATGTATGGGAAATATGTTGACTATGGAATCGTACTACTGGAGCCTCACTCTATTTTAGCCATCGTAATAATACCGGTAATACAGTTATACCAGAATGGAAATTGACTGTATTCATTTTTCCAATACCGTGAAGCCCTATTCATAAGAACCATCAGGGCAATCAAAAGGGTGGCGGGGCGTAATAGAAGCCTAGAACTAGAGGCATCTGTGGCGAGAAGTCTTACGTAGTGTCACACAATACCGCAACATCGAAACTGTTCGCCACAGATCGGTAAATTAGTGACGAGGTTTTCGAGTAGGGTAAGTTGAGCTGAGTGCCACGACGAACCGAGAGACTCGGCTTTGCTAGTTCTAGTGATATATATATATATATATATATATATATATATATATATATATATATATATATATATATATATATATATATATATATATATATATATATATATATATATATATATATATATATCATACTCTTAGAGGCAGAAGCAGCGAAGATTGAAGATGTGCATCGATTGCAAGAGTTTCGGCAGGAGTTAACTGTGAGAAGCGGCAGATAGTCCACTGGCAACTGTTATACTAGTTAGGGGTGGTCCAAGTGAGATGGAGGGGTGGGGGGGGGGGCTAATGAATAAGAAGAAGTAGCCTTTTTCGCGGGGAATTCGAACTGGGCAAAGATAGCGTCACCTGCTTAAAGTACCAGCGAACAGCTTTCTTATTTGCAGGAAATACTTGGTAACGGTGACGCCATTACCGTCCAGGTGACGTTATTAGCACCCACAAATTACCGCTAAGACGGACGATCTGTTTTAGCATGTTCCTTGAGGCAAAAACGGAACAGCCACCCGAAAGCAGTGAAGGATAATAATGGTGCTTAATGCGAAATGTGTAGGAAATAAAGAAGTAGGTTAGTGATTACGTTTAATGTTTGGCCATGCACATTTCAATGCCTAAGCATGGGTAGAAAGTTTACAGTCACGGTCGAAATGGTCCAGCGAATGTCGGGTTTAGATTTTGCTATTGCAGGCATTGCTAGCTTTAACACACGTTGGTAGGTATATTTCTAAGGCACAACGTCGCACGATGACTTAATCATCGATGGCCAACCAAACCGGGCAAGTGGCTCTTCTAAGAACGGGTGAAGCGTTCAGCATGTCCGTGCATATAGATTGGTCACATAGCGACTGCATGAGAAAAGATAGTCTGTCTTATGGTGTTGACTAGATGTAAAGTAGCCCAGACGGAACAGTAGAAGTAAAATCAACAGTCCAAGAGAAAGGTCTTTTGACTCAGTAGAAATGTTCTTTTGAATGAGAGCAAAAACTGGCAGAAGCCGAACTCAGGCAGAGGAGGGTACCTAACAGAGACTGAGTAGCAGAGGAAGGGCGGCAGTAGTGCTTCTAGGCGATGTTCCAGCGAAGGAGGAATCAACAATTCTGCCGGTGTGCAGTCGAATCTACTTATCTTCAGAGTCAGGTTGTGGTGCAGGGGTTTTAATCAGCGTAGTTTTCTGAGCGAAGTCGGTGCAGCGGATTTAGGTCGTTAATTTGGCTGCTTTACGAAGCAGCTTTTCAAAAGATTTGGTCGCTCCGCTGCCTATGTAGATGTCGACCATCTCTTAGTGGCACTTTCTCCGGACATCTAAACCAGAGAGCAGAAAGTATATCGCTGGCCAGGGGCGTTGGCGAAGCAGGCAGTGAGCAATCCTTCCGTGGCTCGATCAAGAAATTAGAAGTTATTGGTTTAATTGGCATCGATCGAGTCCCTGATTCCAGAACCCTTCACACCATTCGAGGCTGGTTGTATGTCAGTCTATTATTAATAACTTATCTGGCTCTTTGTACTAGTTCTCTGTTTTACCACAGGCTGGAGAGTGGCCACACGGAGTGTATGTTTAAAGCGATCGTCAGTTGGCTGAACAGAGATGCGATCCTGAGGTCGCCGCTTTCACAGCTTTGCTCATTACCGCCTGAGCTTCCGCCTCTTCAGTTTAAGAAATATAAGGTATTGGTGTGATTTGTGACTATCGTGTCCCTGATTCCAGGTCCCATTCACAACATATCAAGTCTGGTTTGTATTTCAGTCTATTAATGTTAACTTCACCAGCTTTTTACACTGGTACCCATTTATACTCATGTGCGGAGAGAGGCAACCAGACCAATAACTTCTTCATTTCTTGACCGAAGGTGAAGGAGTGAAGGAGATTGCCTATGTTTCCAGAAATTGCTAGTCCACCACCTGCTCCTCTGACAGTCGAACAGGATTTAAACCCAGCCCCGCTGATTAGCAGTTGATCACAATGACACCATGGCCAATTGTCTCCAGTTTCTGTCAAGAAATGAAGAAGTTATTGGTCTGGTTGGCGGCTATCGAGTCCCTGCTTCCAGGTTCAATTCAGGCCATTCTAGGCTGTTTTTATACTCCTGAGTGGAGAGAGGCGACGAGGAGTGAAGGAGAGTGGTCGGCAGTTGGCTGAACAGAGACGCGATCCCGGGGTCGCCGGTTTCACATCTATGCTCGTTACCGCCTGAGCTACCACGTCCTCACCCGACCAAAACTGAAGTTATTGGTTTGATTAGTGTCTATCGAGTCCCTGATTTCAGGTTCCATTCACGCCATATCTAGGCTGTTTTTAATTTCAGTCTATTATTGGTAACTTCTCCAACTCTATACTGATACCCATTTAAACACCTGGGGGAGAGAGGCGACGGGTAGTGAAGGACAGTGCCTATGTTTCCATCAATCGTCAGTTGGGCGAACAGAGACGCGATCCGGGGGTCGTTTGGTTTCACAGCTCTGCTCGTTACTGCCTGAGCCACCGCCTCCTCCTGATCAAGAAATTTTGATCTGGTTAGCTTATAGTTCGGGTACCTGTTAAACAAGTCCTAGTCACTCCGATCATCTCATTATTTTCTGGCGAATGGCTAGCTTCGATACGAGTTCTCCTGCCAATCAGAGATCGTCTTTACGGGTGAGCCGGTCTTAACAGTTGTAGCATGAGTCAGCTCAATGGTGTGGGTGCATTCTGAGTTATTGTTCTACGCTCAGTGATCCAAGATATTACCTATTGCTTTCTGTTTCTCTTGACCTGGCATTATTGCTTTCTCCAAATGTACCAAACATTCCCGGACACTTTGTGATCATGGCCATTTACGAGGAAGAAGTCGTGCAGAGATCATGTATAAAGAAATAATAGTGACCGTGCTCCATTCTATGACAGACTGTTAATGTCTATTAATGGGGTACTCCCTGTCGCCCGGCGCATGGACAGAGGGAGAAAATCGGGTCTTAGAAATTCTTGCTACCGTTTGTGCATTGTGCATAGCCATCCGCAGGGCGGCCGTAGCTCATCCCAGCGGTCAGCATTACCGGTTCCGGTGTGGATAGCCCTTCCCGTCACCCAAACACACAAGGGTACTAATAGAGTAATACACCTTTCCAGTTTATGCAACCGTCATAATATGTGTATGACATCATAAGCAAGTCCGTAAGATACGGCATAATCAATGACGCGATAACTGACTTAAATAAGTTCGTTACGAATATGAACACGTAATTGATGACGGACTAAGCGTTGTTTTATGAATTGTATGTCTTTACTATTAAATAATCATGCTGTTGGATATTTTGAAACTAGCTTAACTTGTCGCCAATGCTGCCATAGGCACCAACCTCGACCGGCCAAATTAGAATCAAAATATTCACCAGCTTACCTGTATCGCGTCCTGGAAATTGATAGTCAGTGAGTTCAGGGATCGATCGATCTCAACACCGTAGCGTAGCTAGAGATGGGCCGGGCATAGCTAAAACTGAATTTCTCAATTGCTTTCTCTATGCCCCGTCCATCTATATTAGCCCAGCCATCTTTTCCCGAGTGTTGGAATTTATTTGAAACTTTGAAGCATGGATTAGCAAGATCTAAATGGCAGGGAAGCTGTTGAGTATTTCATATTTTGAAACTAATTTGGTCGTGGTGGTGGGTGGGTGTGGGTGGATGTGTGTGGGTGGGGGTGGTGTGTGTGTGTGTTTGTGTGCGTGCGTGCGTGCGTGCGTGCGTGCGTGCGTGCGTGCGTGCGTGCGTGCGTGCGCGCGCGCGTGTGTGTTGTAACACTGGCAGTCAAAGTAGTTTCCAAGTATTCAACATAATGTTTATTAAATTGTAAATTCGTGCACCGCAGTGACAGCATTTTCGATTTTCATGGCCTAGCTATGTCATTGGGATCGTGACGTCAGCCATTATTTGAATATGACGTCATATACGTGAGTGACAGATCGGATTCCTCTAATAAACCACAATGGTCAGTAAATAATAACAATAGATTACTAGTTTTGCTGTTCCGACTACACAATACGTAGTTTTAACCCTTAACACGCTGATGTCGATATGCTATCTTTTACGGTGTCAATAGCAAAGAAACTAGTGTACATTTTTCATCAATTTTTGTGGAAGATGTTGCTGTTACGACAGCACCATCTTCCACGAAATTTGTTGAAAGATAAACATCAGCTCATCTTTTAATTTAATTAGAAAATTTAAAATTATGATGCCAGAGTGGTAAGGGTTAAAAGGAGGTTTATTTCCATACACAACACACTTTTTGTCGTCTTAACACTATTCGTTATCGGCATTTGACGTGTGCTGGCTGGACCTCGTGTATGATTGATGGAAATGCGATGTTGTGATTGCGAAATCAGAACAGCTGTAAATCATCTATTTATTATTTAGCTGCCCAAAGTTATCAACGCGCGCTTAAATTAGTGTGCAATTTTGATAAGTCAGATTAAGATCAAAATCCAATCAAATCCTTCCTGTAAGTGGCACCTTCTCACTGCCCATCGACGTTTTATTTTTTGTCCCTGCTACGCGGCATTTAATCCGGCATTTAGTATCACGCGTTCATATACGCTATATCTCTGCTTAGAGTAAATACATCAGACGCAGTTATCTACAGCAGGATGCTCCGGAACACGTGGCAAGCTTAAGCCGGGTTTCCATTACACGCGGTTTTGCCGCGCGGTAGAGCCTCCAGGCGGTAGACGCGACGCTAGTAGTGTTTCCATATTCGTCATCCGAGGTATTTGCTGCTATTCTGTGTGTAACCTACACAACAGCACGTGTATAAAAATGAATTTGCACACTGATCAGGTCGTGGTGACAAAGAGGCGGCGCGTTGAAACGCTTCAGAAAATCAGTCTGTGACCGATTTTTCTGTCGCGGTGCGGAGAGCCGGGCGTCGGCCGCCTAAAGCCGGGTTTCCACTACACGCGGTTTTGCCGCGCGGTAGAGCCGCCAGGCGGTAGACGCGACGCTAGTAGTGTTTCCATATTTGACACGTCTGCATGCAGCGTGGCTCGTGAAGGCGGATTTTCGGTAATAAAAATGAATGTGCACACTGATCAGGTCGTGGTGACAAAGAGGCGGCGCGTTGAACACTTCAGAAAATCCGTCTGTGACCGATTTTTCTGTCGCGGTGCGGAGAGCCGCGCGTCGGCCGCCTTAATATGGAAACGTTTGGTATAAATAACATTGTTTCGAAAAAAAACTCGTCCGCGTGCGGGACGCGGCGTGCGGAAACCGCGTGTAATGGAAACCCGGCTTTAGTATGGAAACGTTTGGTATAAAAAACATTCTTTCGAAAAAAACCTCGTCCGCGTGCGGCACGCGGCGTGCAGAAACCGCGTGTAATGGAAACCCGGCTTTATTAAGCAAACTAGTATCAACCTTGATACCAGTCGGTCTAGTCAAAAATAACTTAACGAGTTTCCAAAAACAAAATAAAACGTACAGTTGAGTATTGTTTAACATATGTTGGTTAGAAGACATTGCTGCCTAAAGGCTCGTTTCCACCAAGCGTTAGCGTCAGCGTCGGCGTCAGCGTAGCATGAGCGTTTGAATTTTCGTTCAGCCGTTTCAGCCAAGCGTTTCTCGGGAGATTTTTCACGACATTTAAGGTCTTTGCAGACCAGACACGATTTGACGCGCGAATTTTTGAAGCGGTGCGAGAAAAAAAAGTAGCACCCAGCTTTCTCAATCGGAACATGCACACTGATCTGCGCTCAGCTCTCTCGGGCGAGCGAAGTTGTACAATCGCTATGATTCTATTTTTGTCGATTCGCTCAATAAATCGCCCAGTGAAAAATCGTGTACGTCGGGGGAAACCTGTCTATACCGACTGCACTATGAAGCGATAAAGATAGCTAACAAAGCAATTATTTCAATATTACATAAGGCTCTCACGATACATACTATCTTTTGACATCACAGGGTGGTGGGTGGTTCTTTTAAATGGGTGGTCTTAGGACCACCAGTCGGAATTAATCGCCATCCCAGGCGTTCCAAAGCAGTTGGTCGGTATAGAGAGGTGACATAAAGCAAACATGCATTTGAGGATTAAGCATGTGGATAAAGCATTTTAACTTTTTAGATCATCACATCGAATTCCACTTGTAGGGTAAAGATGCCGAAATCAACGAAAATATCAAAATCAACATGTATAAAAGAAAAGTTAATCATAGAAGTTCAACAAAGGGAGATTTTATATAATAAGGCTCTCCCAAACTACAAAATTAGTACCGAGAGACAGAATGCATGGCGTTCTATAGCCACCAACCTGGATATGAATGGTATGTTTCATTTATATAATATACTATGTATAAAATGTACCATCCGGAAGCTGAAACATATGGTTGTAAAGAAATCACCTGTGCCAAGAAACCCATAAGGCAAGTAAAAAACAACAACAATGATTTAATCACAAACCTATATTCCGTCCATCATTCCATATTGTCATCCATCTATCCATCCATCGTTTGTTCGTTCGTTCATTCATTCGTTGGATGGTTTGCAGTGCATAACTGAAGAGTGCAAATACGTAGAAACAACGAATTAGGCATATAGGTTATATTTCCAAAAAGGTGAATGAGACCAGTTTGAGGTCAACGGGACAACTATCTAGGTCAGTGACTATAATGGTATGCGTAAGCTCGAGTTCATTGCTTGGTTCATATACTATGAGAACCATAGGTGAGAGATAACACTATAACATCAGCACCACAACACATATTCCCGGTAAAGATAATACTTGTTGATCCGCCATGATCTTAATGGATGTATGTTTAAACCTGAAATTTACGAATTATCGATGAGCGTTCGAAAAGTGTTCAGGGACATATTCTGACGCTTTTTTCAGCGGGGTATTCAAGCTATTTTCGTGATCGGTGTGCAAGCAAACATCGCGCGACAAAGATTTCTTTCGCCCGCGGGATTCGCTGGATTAAATCGCTCGTGTCTGGTCTGCAATGACCTTTAGTTGGGAGACACCGAGCTAGAAGGTTGTCACAGCATGGATAACAAGAGCAAACTCTTGGCTATGGTCCTTGTCCAAGACATGGGTGAAGAGGAAATGGAAGACGAACTTAAAACGGTAGTGATAGCAGCAATTACCCATCAGTACAAAAAAAGTTGCTAGGTCCACCCAATCAATGCTGCCAGCAAGCATGACAACGTTCTAAAAATAGCCCAGAAAACGCCAGCGTCAAGCGTAAAATTCCTGCAAGAGTGTTCGTCTCCGTCTGACGCCGCGTTAAACGCTAACACTAAAGCCTGGTTCTCACATTCGCTAAGCTGAGCTAAGCTAAGCGGTAAAGGTATCGCGCGAAAAATGTCGCACGGGAGATGACTGTCCTGACATTTGTGATATATTTAACTAAATCAGCGCCTGCTGAGACTTCGTCGCATGTAATTTTGTTGATTCTAAAGTGCTTGATTTTAGGAAATTCTCGAAATCATGCAATAGCACTCAGTCATCGGAGAATGCCTTACATTCATTCAATTGCTTAGAATCTATCAAGAGTACCACATATACTGAAGATATGATTAGAGGTAGTAGCTCTGATGATTCATCATCTGAAGAAGATGACTTGTTGCTTCTAGTGGTTAGTCATCTACAGAATAAAAGTTAACGGCGTTTTTGGGTGCACAGTACGTTGCAAAAGAGGAAGCAGTTAGGTGAATTCCACACACTAATCAAAGAGCTAAATGAAGACGATGAGAGATTTAAGAAATATTTTAGATTAACTAGAGTACAGTTTGAAGTGCTTTACAACACTGTTCATGAAGACCTAGAGAAGGAGACGACATATTGGCGGGAACCCACAGGAGCACGAGAAAGATTGGCAATATGCCTGAGGTAAGGAAAAATACTAGAAACGTCATGACTAAATTTTTGTAGCCGTTGTCTGTTTAACCTAGGTCAATCAGTCTCTCCATCCGCCAGTTCTTTCGTCCATCTTTTGGCCAGTCAAGTTGTCTTCCTGCTGATGTACCATCTCTCCCACTGTGCTTGTTTGGCAACGTGTCTCCGTCTAATGAATACAAGCACATGATTTTACACACATAGTAGCCAAAGACAAGTTTGTCTTCAAATCAAAACAATTCAACATGCTCGTATCAATGTTAAATGTTCAACTGTCTTTAATATGCATGCATAATAATTTAATTTAGAACACACCAGTTTAACAAGCACACTCAGAGAGTGCACACCCTCGCACGTTCCGATTTCCAGAAACCGATAGAACAATAATTTGGTCCGGATCCGGATTTGAACATTTTAATCCTGATCCGGTTTTGAAGATTGTATTCATGATTAGTCCGAACATTTGGTAATACTGACATAATGAGCACCATTTCTTATCTTAAAATCGGAAGCAAATCGGTACCGTAGTTTCTGAGAAATCCATACAACAATAAATTGATCCGGATTCGGATCCGTATATTTTAGTCCGGATCACTCCTAATCACACAGACAGACAGGCAGATCCAAATACAATACCTACAATACCCTCTTCTCCCAATGAATAAAACTGATTCGGATTAAAATATCCTGATCCCAATACGGATCACATTCTTACTGTGTGGATATCTCAGGAACTGTTGACCCGATTTAATTCAGATTTTAACACAAGACTATCAGAATTCCCCAAAGTTTCATAATGAATATCTAGGTCAGGATCCGGAACAAAATGTCAAGATCCGCATCCTGTTCAAATAACTGTTCTATGGGTTTGTAATGTTTGATTGCTCTTGCTAGGCTTGTTTAAATAAGCCTAGGTTTATAGAATAAATTATATAAAAAACCCATAAAATGGTTAGCATGCAGTATCATACAAAATTGACAGACATCAACTACATCTCAAATCAATTCTAACAGTTGTTCACGTTAAGAAACGTGTTGACAAACGGGTAATCACTACCCGGTAGCTGTGACGGTGGAATCTGTGAATTTGCTGTGAACTGTGCCTGTGTCGTAGGTAACACTGAATAAGGTTGTGTTGGCTTTTCACATCTATGGGAGGTAGCTCTACTCTGGTATTCAATATCAACATTCATGACATCCTGTCAAACTTTAAGTTTTACTTGTGCCTGTAGATCTGGAGGCAATCGCTTAACTGTTTGTACCATAGAATGAAACATTAACTCGACCTCGTCAATTTGGGGCTGCCCAGACTGCATCCGGTTGTCCCGGCATTCGTCTCGCTCCTTTTGGCGCTCTCGAACTACATTCACCAGAGTGCATACTCCTTCCTCTTTCTTTTTCCTTTTCTGAATTGGATCGATGGTATCAGATTGCCGTTTCTGACTGGCAGATGACGAACAACGAGGCAAGGGCAGTGTTTTCATTGCAGTTGCGGTTGTTGGTGTCATTTTCAGCCATTACCGTCTCTGTGCTGTTTTCTTCACATTCCTCGTCACTCGAACTGCCCTCTGGCTGTATATCTATGTCATCTTCTGTGGCTGGCAGGTTTGACGAGGTTCTGAAAAAGTAATATTATGCAAACTATCAACATCTCATCTCAACTGATCATTACAAATTATGAAATAATTGCTCGTTGGATGCCGATTTGAAGGCCAGGAGAATGGTATTTTGTGATTTTACCACTGGAATCACTGTCTCGATTACATAGGCAGTTATTCTAGTTATAAAATTCCCAAAATACCCTTCTCTTAGCCTTCAAATAAGCTGTGTAAGACCACAGCAGATGCCGGTTTAGCGAAAAATGAACTATTTCCATAGGATTCACCACTAAGCGTTAACATATATTGTTCTTACCCGAACCGCACCACATGTGGAAGATTGTATTGCATTTGGGTCTATCCTTTTCTCATAAACAACAGGCCCGAATTGCTTCAGATCTTAACATAAGACTGTTTGCTTTCTTTCTTTCTCTCTTTCTTTCTTTCTCCTTTTCACTCTCTCTTTCTACTCCCCACTCTCTCTCTCTCTCTCTCTCTCTCTCTCTCTCTTTCTCTCTCTCTCTCTCTCTCTCTCTCTTTCTACTCTCCCCCCCCCTCTCTCTCTCTCTCTCCCCCCCCCCTCTCTCTCTCTCTCTCGCTCTCGCTCTCGCTCTCTCTCCCTCTCTCACCCTCCCTTCCTCCCTTCCTCCCTCTAATATATGTTTGCGGCTATTAATAAAAAGCTGTCAGGATAGTGCAAATCTAAGTTGTATGAACGTGTGCCCAATCCCATTGTACAAAATGTTAAAAGAAAATATGTTTAAATCAATAAATCACAACGTTTCGGCGTGATCCATAAAAAGATTTAGGATCCGCTTTCGGATATAATTGTCCAGACCGGATCCGGATCAAATTATTGGTCCAATGGTTACTGGGAAGCGTAAAAGACGGGTGTTTGAATTGTCTGAGTGCTCTTGGTGATATCTGTCAACATTAGCCTTCAGATGTCCTGGCTTTGGTGTGTTAAATACAAGAATGTCGAAAGAAAATAAATGATACCTTGACTTACTTGCGATTATTTGTAAATGGAATTAAAAACTCCATTTCCTTGGCAAATCTATAGTCTTTTACTTTCTTGGTCCCTTGACCGCTTTTCTTGCTGTTAACTTTCTTTCTCCATGCGACGAAGGCATCACGCATGTTCATCCATTTTTTCTGACAATGTTCAGCTGCAAGTCAATAGAATAAAAAAACCAAATAATATAATAATAATAATAAACATAATAATAATAATAATAATAATAATAATAATAATATGGTTATTATTTTTCAGATATCTTGCAACTGGTGATACCTTTTCAACCATAGCATTTAGCTATCGTGTCGGGAAAGGGACAGTGGCAAGTATAATCAGTGAGACGTGTGATGCAATTTGGAATCGCCTCCAGCCTGTATACATGCCAGTACCTACAGAGGAGCAATGGAGGGAGTCGGCTCAAGACTTTAACAACATTTTGAACTTTCCAAACTGGATTGGGTCCATTGATGGAAAACATGTCGTAATCCAAGCCCCTCGCAATTCTGGTGCTCAAGTTTTTAACTACAAGGGTACAGTTTCCATTGTTTTGATGGCTGTGTTCAATGCCCGCTATCGATTTATTGCGATTGACGTCGGTGGATATGGAAGAAACAGCGATGGTGGTATATTCTCCCATTCCATTCTTGGACAGTCGTTGGAGAACGAGAGCCTCCATGTGCCGCCAGAGTCTGTGTTACCGGGAACTGACATATCAATGCCACATATGATAGTCGGAGACGAGGCATTTCCACTAAAATCATATCTCCTGAGACCATACCCTGGGAGACAATTAACTGAAGATAAGAACATTTTTAATTATCGTTTGTCACGGGCAAGACGGGTCGTGGAGAACACCTTTGGAATTCTATCTGCTCGATGGAGAGTCTACCAGCGACGGCTTCAACTAAAGCCGGAAAATGTCGAGAAAGTTGTAAAGGCCACCTGCATCTTACATAATTTCCTGGCGAATTCTTCAGCGACTGCAGATGTGCAAGAGGAAAGAGATGAGGCGAATGGTTCAGGTATGCACACCTTAAGTAATCTAACTGGAAGATGTGCTTCCGATGGAGCATACAAACTGCGTGACCAGCTTAAAGACTATTTCATCTCTGAAGCAGGAGAGGTTGCCTGACAAACTGATATGGTGCGAAGGGGAATTTCGCAGTGACAATGCATGTAATATCACCATACAGATCACTGAAATCGCTTAATAACAGAACATTGCTACTATATGATATGACGCACGCACGCACATGCGCACGCACGGACAGATGATAGATTACGGGGCCTAATGCAGGTGGATAGGGGTACAGATGAATCGACGGACATATGCATATCGATGATGAGATGGGATTAGCGGCGGTTGGGATAGAAGCATCATCATCATCATCATCATCATCATCATCATCATCATAATTGCCACCACCACCACCACCACCACCACCACCACCACCATCATCATCATCATCATCATCATCATCATCATCACCACCATCACCAGCAGCATTAGCAACATCATTTTTGTTAATCCGTGTATATAGATTGTTATTATGAATCTTGATTACTAAAACTAAATCGTGTTATCTTTACATAAATTTCTTTTCGTTAATTTGATCCTCGGCCAAAGTGGGATCAAGGTCAAAGGGTCAAATCGGACACAAATTGATTGTAGTGCAACGCCTCCTACATCATTTCAGAAAGCAATTTGAAACTATAGACATCATTGGATCCAGGGATGTGCATGAATACTATGGAATTTTTATGTCATACCCAGTGACTATGGTATGGTGGTAATGTGGGTGGGCAATGATTTGGGAAAAGGTGGCTCTATCATATATCCCCTTGACGTCCATGATTAGTAGATGGTATTGTACCAAGTTACTCTGCCCTATGGTCAAAGTGTGGGGTTGGGGTGGGCAAGGTCCACGTGCCTGGGGGATTTGCGAGTACATGCCATCGACTGCCCATTCTGGTTACAATTTATGCATTTATGACAATTTCTGTATTTAAATACCTGGTCGCTCAAGAGCGCCGCCAATAGCTGTCCATATATTTGTTCTTCGACCAGAATCTTTGTAATGCTTGTTCGTTGCATTGTACAATTCTTCATATTTTGAGACTTCTAATATCAACTTCTCTTCCACTGCTGACATGCTGCTTTCAATACCGAAAGGTAAGGAGATGTTCATACAACTGGAATATAATGTAAACTTTAAAGAAAAATCGTCATGCAACACCGACTGATCACATGCGAATAAATCGTCCAGGCTCGTTTTTTAAAAGTACGCGCGTGTTTTATCGTTTTGTATCGCTTAGTAGCGCTTCAGCTTAGCGTATATGAGAACAGTCTGATAGCAATACATGTGCGCGATTTTCATCGTATAGCTTAGCTTAGCTTGTCTCAGCTCAGCTTAGCGAATGTGAGAACCAGGCTTTAAGGTCTGTTCAGACATACGCTAAGCGAAGCTAAGCTAAGCGATACTTATATCTCGCGAGATTTTTCTCGTGCGATACAACTGTTCAGACATTAGCGATATTTACTCAGCGATAATATTTATAGTAGAGAAATTGACTCATGCACGAATACGTGGTCGTTAGCTTGCCCGAATGAGTTCTCATTTATTTAGCACATGTAAATCACGGTGTATACATATAAACGTAACTGGGAGTCATGGCTAATAACACTAGCTCTTCTTCGTATGATTCTGAATCCGAAGAAGATGACATGTTACTTTTCCTGGCTAGTCAGTTGAGCAAGAAGAGAAAGAGACGCCACTGGGTGCATAGTACCCTACAGAAAAGAAAACAATTGGGTGAAGTCCACACATTAATCAATGAGCTAGATGCTGACGCTGAACGGTTCAAGCAGTACTTTCGTGTGAGCAGGGAACAGTTTGAGATAATCCTCAGTAATATCCAAGAAGACATAACTAAACAGACCACTTACTGGAGGGAGCCTATAGGGGCGCGCGAACGACTAGCAATATGTCTTAGGTAAGCAAACCTAAATTCATCTATAAATCTATGTTTCAATGGGTGTAGTCACATCAAAGAGACATAAATAAACGGGCAACTTTAACCAATGTTTGGAATATTGTCACTCCACCCATTAATGAGTCAGATGCCACGCCAACGACAAGTAACGTCAGAGAACCGGTAGAAGAACATGCATCCAGTGACAGTCCTGCACCTATATCTGCCCCAGTACCAGATGGTTGTGTTTTCGGTCCATCGACGAGCACATCAAATGAGTCAGAACAACATCAATCACCCACTCGCGCTACTCCATCTACGACAGAACATACATTGCCTGTTCCAAACAAACCAATCAGAACACCAGAGGATATCATGCCATATCCAGAAGCGGTACCTAGAAAACGTGTGAATGTAGGTGGAAGAAAAATGTATACCCGGGTGCTAACTGACATGCCAGAGAAAGCAGCGATAGAGGCGGCCCTCACTGCTCAGAGTGCAAAGAACCTAGGAATGAAGCGTAAATCGGCAAAACAGCCATCGGCACAAGCCAAGAAGTAAAAACCAAAAAAGCAAGGAAAGAAAAAGTTGACATATCAAGAGCTAGAAAGCAGTTCAGATGATGACGATCAATGTATCTGTCTAGTATGCTGTGAAAGCTACGGAAATAGCCGACCTGCTGAACAGTGGATTCAGTGCATGCAGTGCAAGGATTGGTCTCAGGAGGAGTTTACCTCTAGAGATACGACATACTATGTGTGCGACAACTGTGACTCAGATTAACATTCATTGATTTGTGTTACTTCACAGTTCTTGTTTATCGGTTAATTGTTCATTAATGGCTTGGTAAGTTTTAAGTTCGATACATTGATAAATCGCCAACAATGCTGAAGAGAGTGTTTGGTTTGGCGTTGTTTATGCATTTACATACAAGTAGGCCATGGCATGGATTTCGGAAGGCGGTGATGGGAGTTCAATCAGACGTCCCCAGTTGCCTATAACATTGGTTTTATATATTATTATATGCGGAACATCAGTTACTACAACTCATTGTTAAGCACAAGCCACCATTGTCATGTTCATTCCAATGGGCATGCCTTTATCCACTTATATGCAGTCAATTATCATTTGGCACAATGTGCCCCGGCCTCTGTCACAAAGTACCCCAGGCCGGGGCACATTGTGACACAAAAAAACGATGTATAAATCTCGCTATAACTTCTTACTCCAAGAGACGCGTTATATAATCTGCATATAGTTGCATAAAGTGCACGGTAACCTGCTGCTACGGCACAAACAAATTGATAGCATGTCTTAAATTCGGTAGTTATTTGGCATAAAGCGTTTTTAGGCTCAACGTGCCCCCATCTCCCCTAACTTTGCCACCTCGGCCAGTAGATTTTTATCCATTTTATATACATGTTACATGGTGTGTTTAATTTGTAGTAATTTTTTACAAAACATTTAAATATATATGCAATGCGCATAGATTTCTTATGAGGATGGTTGAACAAGGCTTTGTATTTCTGCCTCTGTTATTAGTTGGCATATCTTCAATTTTAATCCTGCTTGCACATCACGAGGTAAACGTTTCACAGTTTGTCCCATTGAATAGAAAAATGAGTCAATTTCATCCATTTGTGGCTGAGAGACGCCCACCTTTCTCTCTCTGCGTTCATCCCTTTCCTTTTGCCGTTCACGAACGAGCGCCACGATTGAATCTGTATTTTCGCCGTTATTTCTCCGTTTAGAGGACGAATTAACACTTGCAGATTGTCTCTTGTAGCTGCCTGATGAGGTGGCAGGAGTAGATGGATCTGGTGGGGTAGTTATCACGGATTCCGCAACATCGTCCTCAGCATAGTCACTATTGTTGCTATTGTTCTCTTCTATTGCTGCCATTGAGTCGTCATCATTTTCAGTACAGATAGCAATAGATGGTTCAGAATCCAACACACTTGCGACAGCTGGCAAACTCGATGATGTCCTAAAAATAAAAAGTACCAACCTGTCCTGTATTTTGTTACTCTATAAAAGAGTAACATAATTTCTCATTTATTATCATTTTAGTATATGCCACTAAACGTATAATAGAAAGGATATTTAAGCGCCACGAATTTGTATTACATCCTTATATGAACTAAATGACACAAACATCGAATATATTACTAATATCATCAGTCAAACAAAGTCAAGCGGTAATACATTGGCTTAATACCCAAACATTTCTCTCCTGTTTTTTCCAACGATACTGTAGCAGTGTCAATAATGATTTTCAAATGCGTGGTCGTTTGAGTTAAAAAATTTGAATAATATTATCTATAGAAATTACTTTTTAAAACTGTTTACTGTGTGTAGACATGAGGGAATGTTTCTTAATTTCTACCAAATATCAAACAGGCGACGGCACATAGCTAATCCATATATTGACCTAAACACATACCACGTACATGTAAATCCCATATTATAGGGGCTATGCCACAGAAATATTACATTTTTCTGAGTCTCCAAATTGACGAGATACAGGTTATTATATGCCACTGTGACTATATATGTTATTTACATATTGTATCAACATAATTTCATGGCTGGCAAGGCTGTATGAAAATGAGTGATTATATATTGTTAAAATTACTAGTTGTGCACTACAATATGAGTACATATTTATTAACCGTGTTCAGAAGAATATACTGGTTTATCAACGCCGCAACCTTTGCTGTAATGGCATAACCAGTCGTTGTTAATTCATTGCTTTGATATGCGGTTTTCGGGCGTGTAATTTTATTTAAAAATTCTTTTGTTTGTAAAGTTTACATAAAATATACACAACTGATGCTACCATATCATTCATTCCAACGGAAACAGTGTGCATTCTCAAATCTTTACATGAGATAATTCAATTAAAGGGAATTATTATTAATTCTCATCTGTCTGTCTTATTTCAACAGTGGCACAGCCCCTTCAAGACTAACATCAAAATGCTATATCAAAACTCATGTAACAAAAGCATACTTTCGATTAGCTGTATATGGTATTAGGAATTCCATTTCTTTAGCGAATCTGTATTCCTTGATAGCCTTGACCTCTTGTCCACTTTTCCTGTTCTGCTGCACGCGTCTTCTCCAGGAGACATACGCATCGCGCACATTTTTCCATTTCTTCTGACATTCATCCGCTACAAAGTAATGAAGCATAATTGTAATAACAATTTTCTGTTTTCGTTTCAGATACCTTTCAACTGGCGATTCTTTCGGCACTATCGCCTTTAGCTACCGTGTTGGAAAATCTACCGTTCATGACATTGTGATTGACACATGCAATGCTATTTGGAATTGCCTTCATGAGCAGTATATGCCAGTTCCAACAGAAGAAATTTGGCGCTCAACAGCCGATGACTTCCAGAAAATCTGGAATTTTCCAAATTGTTTGGGGTCAATCGATGGGAAACACGTTGCAATACAAGCTCCTGCAAACTCGGGTGCTCAATTTTATAACTATAAGGGTACTTTCTCAATTGTACTTATGGCTCTTGTCGATGCCAGATATCGTTTCACTGTCATTGACGTGGGAGCTTATGGCAGAAACAGTGATGGGGGAATATTCTCCGAGTCCGTTCTTGGACTGTCTCTCGAAAATAAAACCCTTCAAGTACCACCAGAAGCATGTTTACCAGGAACACAAACACCAATGCCGTTTGTCATAATAGGGGATGAGGCTTTCCCATTAAAAACTTATCTTATGAGACCATACACGGGAAGACAAACAACAGAGGAACAACAGGTTTTTAACTATAGACTGTCACGAGCAAGACGGGTAGTTGAGAACGCTTTCGGAATTTTAGCGCAAAGGTGGAGAATTTATCTACGGAAAATACCATTGCTACCCGAGAATGCAGAAAAGGTTGTGAAGGCAACATGCATTCTCCATAATTTTTTGCAAGTTACTGGTGAGGTTGTAGAACCAATAGGTGCAGGGCAACATGTCGGTATATTCGACAATCCAGAAGCAATACACGGTATAGTTCGTCTTGCTGGAAGTCGTGCATCCACCGAAGCATACAATGTACGTGATAGACTTAAAAACTATTTCACATCTCCCATTGGAAGTGTTGCCTGGCAAACCACAATGGTTAGAAGAGGGCTTAATTAACGAAACGATGACCTATTAATGCATTCTTCTGATAGTATGGTTTAATACAGTTTGTGTAATATTGTAATAATACTATTGATTATCTGCACGGTGTTGAGGTATAGGATACAGGGTTTCCCATGGTAGCTAAATTTTGGGGAACCAGGGGACTCCTTGTCTTGATAACTGGTGGTTTCAAGCAAAAAAGGCATAATAAAAATGTACATTTATAAGCAAATAGAAGAGTATTTTACAAAATTGATCTTTGAATTATTTAGCTGTTATTCCTATGTTCAATTTTCAAAAATTATCCTCTCTTGGCTTTGCATATGGACATTTTCTAATGCCTTAAAAATTTATAACTAAATAGCTAACAAACACGTTCAATTTTAAAGTGTCTCTTACCAAATAAAAATATGAAATATCTAAAATACAATAAGTTAACTGCCAACTAATATGACATAGTTTTGTCAGGAAATTGATGCCTACTTTGTGTTTAATTTTAGTCGTCCGAACATATTACGGATTTAACCCCTAGCACTCTGATGTCAATATTCTAGATTTTATTCTGACTATAGCAAGGAAACTGGAGTGTATTTTTCAACAATTTTGGTGGACGATGTTGCTGTCTAACGAAAGCACCATCGTCCACCAAATTTGTTGAAAAATGAACACCATTTCTTTGTTAAATTTAATTTGAAATTTCACAATTTTGATGCCAGAGTGCTAGGAGTTAATACAATCATCACATGTGTACAGTTTATCTAATTAAAATGAACTCGATAGAGATCCATTCAGATATATACATTGAGGCGGAAAGACAGACAATACTTAACGGTCTAAACAAAAATTTTCATTGGCTCTGCAAACAAACATTTTCTAGAAAACAATTAATAATTGCATCAGTATTCGGACATTGAATGGTTAATACAAACCTGGTAACTGAGTGGCCTCACCAATTGTTTTCCAAATATTAACCCTTCTAGTGGTGTCCTTATAGTATTTGCTGGTCGGGTCATATAACTCCTTATATTTAGCAACCTCTAATATTATAATCTCCTCACTTTGGACCATATTTCTTACAAAAAAGAGAGTGTAGTTAACTTTTAAAGAAAAATTATATGCATAAACGATGACAAGTCCAAAGCTAGAGGAACATGTAAATATGCCAGCACATGTAAATCTCGGGGTTGCATGTGCGTGTTATGTAATCATCAAGCATAGGACTAGAGCAAATCTTGAAATTACATACATAGTCTGGCACCTATCCAGCGATTCGTAAGAAAAGAATCGTGCAAGGCCTTAGCGAGAAAAGCGGCGCAAGTTTTATTGCTCAGCGCAGCTTCAGCTTAGCGTATATGTGAACGGATAATTGACAAAGTATGTGCGCGATTTTATTCGTATCGCTTCGCTCAACTTTGCTTCGCTTAGCTCAGCGTATGTCTGAACAGACCTTTACGCTTGGTGGAAACAGACTCATTGCTAAAGGCCAGAAACAATTTTTACGCTGACGCTAACGCTTGGTGGAAACGAGCCTTTAGACTGCAATATCCTCCAATCCAATTCACCTTTCCAGAGCATACATCCACCATCTGACATCCTATGACGACATAATCAGTTAAACGTGTGCTTAATGACGTCACAACCATTACGTCACAAAGGGTTCCATGTAGAGCGGAATCAACCTCAAATAGTCCGACCCGTTGTATGAATTGTATGTCTTTGTAATTCTTCGCTATTTAATAAACATGCTGTTGAATATTTTGAAACTAATTTGACTGGCGGTCAAATTAGTTTCAAAATGTTCAACAACTTACCTGTGAAGTTTTTTGGAAATTAATAGTCAGGGTATTCAGAGATCGATCGATACAAACACGAGCGAAGTGTTGTGGAGCTTAGCTAGAGATGGGCGGGGCATAGCTAAAACCGGCAAGGTCTGTTATGTTCAAAATATTCAACATACCATGTCTTACTATCTAACGTGTTTCTATATTGGTTTCTGGAAACATTCTGACTTTCTTCACAGCTGTACTGCACTCCTAACGCATCGGTAATATGCGTTTCTACATACTCTCAAATCGTTTTAAGACACTTTCGTTTTTTTGTTATTCCAGTGTGGCCCCATGTTATATTCCGTGAATGTAAAGTTCTTTATTCCGTGATGTATTCATTGTTTTAACAACAATGGCATTGGCATTTTACATTGCAAGTTCGTGCCCGCTGAAATGTACGCCCATATGCAGCCTCTGTAAGGTCTGGGCAAGGAGATGTCAATGTGGACCCCCTGGCCTGTTACCTCGGTTGGCGAGGTCATGGAAGGGTAGCCATTCTTATTCTAAATTAAAAGGAATTAACTTTAGTTGGAATTTATGGTGCATTATATGTCATTTTGACCCTGAATTTATAATGGTTACGCTGATTTGGTGCATGCGGTTTTCCTTGTGGCTGTTTGATGAGTGTATGTGTGTATGTGTGTGGGTGCATATGATATAAAGTGTGGTTGTGACGGCGTGCTTGGAATGGCGTACGTATCTCTACGCGAGCGGGCGTGCGTTCGTGCGTGCGCCCGCGCGAGAGTGAGTGTGTGCGTGCGTGCGTGCTTTCGTGCGTGCGTGCGTGCGTGCGTGCGTGCGTGCGTGCGTGCGTGCGTGCGTGCGTGCGTGCGTGCGTGCGTGCGTGTGTGTAGCCATTCCAGTGGTAAATTGTTAAAAAATAGTCTTCAATTGGCCTGCAAACGGGCATTCTATAAGGAAATATTTTGATTTTTTGACAAAATTTAGTCGTTGAAGGGTTAAAGGTGTATGCTGAAATAGGAAAACAAATCTTATAGACAGCCATTATGTGTGTGTTTTTGGGCACCCTTTCGGTGGCTAATCTGGGGCTTGTCCAGACACCGCCTATACGGGTGCGGGTCTTGTCTCTGGTGCGTTTGCCCCAGATTCTTATGGTAAACACTAAATTTCCTTAACAAAAAAGAAATAACACTGGTATCGGAAACCACTGGTATATCTATATATGTGGACATGCATCTTAGCTACATGAATCGCCGTCATCCCTATTCACAGCTGATCTCCTGTTCCCGATACTTTGTTAAAGGATACGTCTACGGGATATTGACAATAGAACACTATAATGACAGTTCTGTAATAAATGCGCTATGACGAATTTTTGACACTGTTTTCATTTTAGAACATGCTGCCTTATTACGGTACATCTGCATAAGTGTCCTTTTCCAGTGGATTTACTCAGTTGTCGTCATCGTCGTCGTCGTCATCGTCGTTGTCCGACGTCGTAGTAGGCCGACTTCGTCGTCGCCACCGCTGTCGTTGTTGTTGTTGTTGTTGTCGTCGTCGTTGTTGTTGTTGTTGTTGTCGTCGTCGTCGTCGTCGTCGTTGTTGTTAAGGTACTGTGTGCCACTCTGTGCACTCAAATCACTACCTGGTTAGCCAGTTACAAATACGGTAAAAATCAGCTACTATAGAATAGCGCTGTGTGCCAGAAACGCACACTCGTGAAGTCCTCACCGACAACCGTAGATTATTGACATGCGGCGTTGGTCTGGTAGAATTGTTTGTTGACTATAGTGCTAGGCGCTGTCGCCTCTTGTGGGTTCGATTCCCCGCCAATACTGATTTGATATGACGCCTAACTATGATTTGATATAACCCCAAACTATTAGGAAAGCCATACGAAATTATTGTATTAGCATTGGCGTTCAAGCGTGCTCGCGCTGTACGTGCCACTGCTAACGGGTGTGCAATAAAGCGAGCTAGTGCAGATGGTGCACAGTAGATAATTCCGCCATTGATGGCGTGATTATAGCACGCAGGCACGATCATTTCTAGCTAAACGCCACCTACGTTCCACATGCGCGTGCACAACTAAAACACTTTCCTGTTGACAAAGCTCATCAAAAGAGCATTTCTCATACATCAGATCGTCGCTTTTTCACTACACTGACTAGCCATGGGCGTTAGTAATGTAGATAGTTAAAGTGTACATTTATATTGCGCTGAACTTCATGCAATTGCATGCTCCAATTAGCGCTATAGATCTGAGCCCCTGTTCATTTGACAGTCCAAGTCCGGCAGTCACATCCGGCGCACAGAGCGTTGTGTCATCAGGTATACCTATTCCCAGCTTGTCCAACTGGAGCGACGCAGAGGTAAGCTACTTGTTCAAGAACACGCCGCGACGGACCGCATAGAAGTCAACTTGCGAACCTAGAGTTACGAGCTCAATCCCTTAACCAGTCGGCTAGCGCGCCTTGTCGATGTCTAATGTCTATCTCCAATTCGTTTTCCACCGTTATCCCGTTCACGGCGAAACCGGCCAAAACAGCCCTCAGCAGCGATACTTTATTTATTAGTTGTTCTAGGGGTAAGTTTTCACAAATTGCCATCTTTTGACCTACAAATGGCCATACCTCGAGACCAGAGCAGATGCCGGTTTTGGCTGGCTTCTACGGAAGGATACGAAGAAATGGTGTTAAGCAATTATAAACATGGTGCTTTACAGGATACAGACCATTTCTACTACACGTCTGGCTGGCAAGTGATGTCGGACTTCACATTATATGAACACAGTAACACTTAGATACTTGGAAATATGCCATATAAGACAGATAATACTACATAATTCATCATGTCACACATCCTGATAACGGGACATGGAATGCGATTCTACACTAAGAACTGTCGTTAGCATATGTCGCTTAACTGAACATATCATAATTTATTTACTACAGTAATCACCATCTTATCAGAAAACCCACAATGACACTCAGCGCAACTGCAGTAACACGCGATGGACACTCTTATCCGAAGACATGCCATGTGCGTAATGTTTCCTCGACTCTGACAATTGTGTGAGCCATTTCAAGCTATACCACGCTCATTTCTAGCTAGACACAACCCACATTCGGATTGTTGTATACTAATGGGATTTTGAATTTCCAGGATCTTACGATAAAGCTAACTCTGTGGGCAAGCGGTTGCATAGTTAAAACAATCTGCCTAAGCCATGTCAGAAGTAATGGGTGGGGCTGTACGTTATTGTTCTTTTCGTTGGAATGTGTTTTTAACAAATCAAACCGCTCCATTTCAGTCGCTATTGTTTGGAGAACAATGGCGCTCAGGGGCACACGCATTCTAGAGAACAATGACGTACAGAACGCCACGTTTTCTCGATAACAATGACGTACATCCCCACACGTTTTTTTATGTTTTCAACACTATGGAATGTTCTATTATTTTGAATTAGTTAACCCTTAAAAGTTTAAAAGTTGTGTATTTTACGTTTAAACGCTGTGGCCGCTCCCCCCTCCATGGTTATCTACCGTCGTAAAAATAATAAGAGAGTAATGTAAAAAAATAGAGTTTAAGTGGTGGTCTGATAATGGAGGTCGTAGGAGGAGGAGGAGGGAGTATGAGGCTGAGGATGGGTGAGGAATTACGGACCGATATTGATGGTTGAAAATAATTTGACTGTTTCATCGGTAACATTATTAGTAAACTATTTTTGTTGTATATTTTGAAAACGTTTTGACTTTTAACCGTCATTTCACGCAAATTGTTTTTAAATACTTAATATTGCATTTGCAATAACGTCAGTCGTTTTAGATTTTGGGAACAGTGACGAAACGCGCGATATCGGTGTTATTTTGAAAATGTTAACCCTTAAAAGTTGTGTATTTTATGTTTTAGCGTAGTGGCGGTGTGCCCCCCCCCCCTCCGTGGTTGTCTACCGTAGTAAAAATAATAGAGTTTGATGAGTGATAATAGTAGAGAGTGGTAATAGTAAAATAATAGAGTTTAAGAGGTGGACTGATAACGGAGGTCGTAGGAGGAGGAGGTTGAGGATGTATGAGGAATTATGTTGATGTTTGAAAATAATTTGACTGTTTCGTCGCCAACGTTATTACTAAACTGTAGAATATTTAGAGACTGCCTGTAAGCTGTTACTGTCTTAGCAACAGCTACCAGACAGATTAGCAACAAAATATTAAAAATAATCTTGTATTAATGGTATGTTCGGTTGGAATGGTAACCAAGACTTGGTGGTGATGGATTGGATTCAATCATGGGTTAAAAAGAAGTTAACCCTTTCACTGATGAATTCCTTATATCTCATTTTCATCGATCCCGTGCAGGAAAACTGTTGAATATTTTGTAAATAATTTGACTGCCTGTGTCAGTTGAGGCAGAATGATATAGCATTCCTCCTCAGTTGATATTGCTGGGTGATAATGAGGGCGAAGCTAGCGTACTTGTTTACAAGGTATGCACGATGTCCGAATATTTTGTTAATTTCTTGCTGAATATTTTGATAATTTGAGTGGTAGCTGAATATTTTGATAATTGGTTGCTGAATATTATGATAATCGGTTGCTGAATATTTTGATTGGTTGTTGAATAAATGGATTGGTTGCTGAATATTTTGACAACGATTTGACTGTGTAAATTTTAATTTCTTATTAGACGATGTTAGGTAAGAGAGAGGCGGTCTGATAACGAAGGTCGAAGGAGGAGGGAGGAATGCTATCTCAGCCACCCTCTGCTCGGCATTGTTCTCCGCGCATGAGAATGCCTTTATTCGGCTGGTGGTCCTTTAAGAAAATGCAGTTGGTCGCTCGTAGAGGTGTCGCGAGGGATGAGGAGGATGGCTGACGTATATGCTAGCGTATTCGCCAAGGCAACGTCTTGCGCGATATCTCTGTACGAATATTTTGAAAATAATTGACTGTAAGCCGCTGGCGGTTTAGTCACCATTAACCCCCTCCTTGGTTTAAGTCATTTAACAAATGGCAGTCATTTAATTAGTAAATATTCAAAATTGTTATGAAAATGGTCATCGTATATTATATAGATAGTTTTATCTACAATATTTATGTCTTTAAAGCGTCAATCATTTAATTATTACATTTTTTTTAAATATGAACAAACTCCGTCATTTAATTTTCAAAAATATAAGAGCGTTGCGTTACACGGGTTATAGTGATCTACGTTGTATATATATTTTGTAAGATAATTTTATCTTACGTATTTAAGGCGATTCTTTAAAGTGGAAGTCATTTAATTATTAAAATTTCAAAAATATGAGCAAAACGTGTTCCCCATTCATTTAATTTAAAAAAATCAGACACGTATACAGTAAGTTTTCTTATGCTATTATATAGATAGTGTTATCTATCATATTTATGTCTTTAAAATGGCAGTCATTTCATTAAAGTGAAAACTTTATTACATTATTTTATTTTTTGAACAGATAAACAGTTCTCTTTCGAATGTTTTGTGGGCTCTGAAAAGGGCCAGGTTTTGAGATAGGTCTCAGTCTTCGCAGATCCGCACATGCGCGGTTGTCAGTTTGGTAACAAACTGCGTCATGTTTGCTTTTTGTATATCAGTCGGAGTATCACCGATTACAGGACACCCATGCGGATACTGTTTGATTGGTAATGGACAATAGCACTGCTTGCAGGTGTACACCATCGCTTTAGGTTCTGTTTTCTGGATCATACGCCTACAGACCCTCTCGTGTTTCGACCGTCGGCATATGGTGTCACCGATGTCAATGGAACACCAACGACATCGCACATACCCAGTGTATGATCCGTCAAAGTTTGTACTGCTGGCCATTTTAGCAAAATGTACATTAACATTTACATTTATACCACATCACTCTATTACAAAAAAATACAAGGAATATCTCATGAGATGAAATCTGACTGCCTAAGGTTACCTAACTACTCTGCAGTTAGACATCCAACCACTTTGCGATGTTTAAACTGGAATGAGAAAATGGATTGAATTTGTACCGTTTATAGGAATATATGTACTGTGGCCGAAAATCCGCAATACGTGCCGGAAAATCTGCAACATACACCCGCAAATCCACACCATGCGCCCGCAAACCTAGGCAATGAGACCCTGACAACAAAAATAATATAGTTGGCTAACCAGTGTCTGGACATTGCGGCCGCAACCACCTACTACCAATACCGACCATCATCACCATCACCATCACCATCACCATCACCATCATCACCATCCCTCTATCCCCACCAGCATCACCACCCACTAAGCACCAACACCCACCACCAAGCATTAATCCCACCCCATCATCCACCACAACACCTATTTTCATAAACCACCAACCCCACTGCCACCACCACTAAGTACAACAGCACTCCGATTTGTATATCGAGGGATGTGGGGGGGGGGGACCTGGCTGGGTAGCTACAATCATCAAATCAGCATGCGCATAAAGAACCAATGTTTTATTTGTATCCATATTTTTACATTGAATTAAATATTACATAATATGATAAAACGTATAGTTGCTGTAGCATAAACAAATAGTCAATGTTCTGGAGATCCATTTTATCGAAGACTGATACCTTATGGATCAGATCCATCACCGTCAGAATCATCATCATTATCCTCAGCATCTAGATGGTTCCTTATGTACTTCTTGATCAGAAACTCTCTTTTTCGAAAAGCTGAGAAGACTACTTCATCGTATGCTTACCCCTAGTCGATACAATCTTTAATTTCCTGACGAATTATTTTAATGAGCATAGAGTTCTGTAATCTTCTCGACTGGAGCATTATGTCTATGCACTTTGTAACTAAAGCATCAGCATATACGGACATAGGCACATTGCCTACACCATTTAGGTCTGTGTCCACTTCACCATCCTCATCTTCTAAAACTGATTGTTCAGCGTCTAAGACTTGCTTAATATTTTGGAATATGGTAAATAGTTCCTCATTGCCTATGGCATCCTTTTCATCGTCACCTTCATCTTCACCCTCAGTCTCTGCTGCGTCATTACTGGCTTCACTCTCCGACTCTGCTGGCTCGTCATAATCACTATTCATCTCTGTCATTTCTTCATCTTCACTGTCTAGATTTTTGCTATCTTCATCGTTATGGAATCGGATCTTATGCCGCTTTAGGTCATTTGACCTATTAAAAGTTGAAGCACATTCAAAACATTTATGTCTCGTCATATTGATTATAGGATAAATCTAGCAAGTATTCAAGTTACAAGGTTCTTCAAAGAAATCTGACTTCCTAACTACTCTGCAGTTACACGTCCAACCACTTTGCGATGTTTAAACTGGAATGAGAAAAGGGATTGAATTTGTACCATTTATAGGATTATATGTACTGCGGCCGCAAATCCGCAATACGTGCCCGCAAATCTGCAACATACACCCGCAAATCCACAACATGCGCCCGCAATCCGCATCATGCGTCCGCAATCTGCAAAATACACCCAAAAATCTGCAAATGCGGCCCGCATGCATTTTGGCGTGTATGCGTGTTCAGGCATGTACATCCACTTGGTGCCATCCGCAACACGCACCCGCAAATCCGCATTATGCGCCCGCAAATCCGCAACATATGTCCGCAAATCCGCATCATGCGCCCGCCAATCCTCAACATGCAACCGCAATCCGCAATCCACAACAAGAGGTCGCAATCCACAACATGCGGTGGTGTTGGTGGTGCCTAGTGGTTGGTGGTGGATGTCGGTACTGGTGTTGGTGGTGCTAGTGGCAGTGGTGTTGAAGGTGTTGGTGTTGATGCTCGTCGTGATGGTGGTGGGTGTTGGTGATGATGATGGGGGTGGAGGAAATAGGAGGGTGGTGGGTGGTCTTTGCTGTCGCAATGTCTAGACAAATAGATAGACAGCAGAGCCAGTCATTCCGATGGACATTTTTCAAAAATAGTCTTCTGGCGTACGCATGCGCACACCCGGGCCTGCACGCATGCACAAGGGTACAATGTATAACTAGCAGTATCGCGTATTAGCACATGTGCATACGAGCAGGACCTTTATTAAATCCTCATTGACATACCCTCTCCGACCTATATGCCATTTTTTCAAACACAGAGCTCTCACACATTGTGACCACAATGTCTAGACAAATGAATAGCTGTCAGAGTCAGTCATTCCGGTGATAAATTTTCAAAAATAACCTTCTCTAAAGATCCAAGTATGAATATGAAGACATTTGCTATGGGTTGGCGGGTGCGTGGGTGGTGGGGTTAATGCATGGTGTTGGGAGTAAGTCGTAGTGGTGGAGGTGGTGGTGTTGTTGGTGGTGGGTGTTGGTGATGATGATGGTGGTTGGTGGGGTGTTTACCGGCGCAATGACTAGACAAATGGATAGCCTACAGTGCCAGTCATTCCGATGATTAATTTTCAAAAAATAGCCTTCTCTAAGGATACAAGTATGAATATGAAGAAAATAGAAATTTGCTACAGGTTGTCGGGTACGTGGGTCGTGGTGGTGGGGTTAATACATGGTGTTGGGTGTAGGTCGTGGTGATGGTGGTGGTGGTGGTGGTGGTGGTGGTGGTGGGTGTTGGCGATGATGATGGTGGTTGGTGGGGGGTGTGTGTTTACTGGCGCAATGACTAGACAAATGGATGGCCTACAGGGCCAGTCATTCCGATGATTAATTTTCAAAAATAGCCTTTTCTAAGGATACAAGTATGAATATGAAGAAAATATAAATTTGCTATGGGTTGGCGGGTGCGTGGGTGGTGCTGGTGGGGTTAATGCATGGTGTTGGGTGTGGGTCGTAGTGGTGGGGGGTGGTGGTGGTGGTGCTGTTGTTGGTGGTGGTGGTGGTGGTGGTGGTGGTGTTGGTGGTGGTGGGTGTTGGCGATGCGCCCGCAAATCCGCAACATATGCCCGCAAATCCGCATCATGCGCCCGCAATCCGCAACACACGCCCGCAAATCCGCATCATGCGCCCGCAATCTGCAACATATGCCCGCAAAGCCGCATCATGCGCCCGCAATACGCAACATACACCCGCAAATCCTCAACATGCAACCGCAATCCGCAATCCACAACAAGAGGTCGCAATCCACAACATGCGGTGGTGGTGGTGGTGCCTAGTGGTTGGTGGTGGATGTCGGTACTGGCGTTGGTGGTGCTATTGGCAGTGGTGTTGAAGGTGATGGTGTTGATGCTCGTCGTGATGGTGGTGGGTGTTGGTGATGATGATGGGGTGGAGGATGTAGGTGGGTGGTGGGTGGTGTTTTCTGTCGCAATGTCTAGACTAATGGATAGTCATTCCGATGATAACTTTTCAAAAATAGTCTTCTGGCGCATGCATGCACACAAGGGCGCACACCAAGGCATGCACGCACGCACAAGGGTACAATGTATAACTAGCAGTATCGCGCATTATCACATGTGCATACGAGCAAGACCTTTATTAAATCCTCATTGACATACCCGCTCCAACCTATATGCCATTTTTTCAAACACAGAGCTCTCACACATTACGACCACAATGTCTAGACAAATGGATAGCTGTCAGAGTCAGTCATTCCGGTGATAAATTTTCAAAAATGGCCTTCTCTAAAGATGCAAGTATGAATATGAAGAAATTCGCTATGGGTTGGCGGGTGCATGGGTGGTGGGGTTAATGCATGGTGCTGGGTGTTGGTCGTAGTGGTGGTGGTGATGGTGGGTGTTGGCGATGATAATGGTGGTTGGTGGGGGTGTTTGCCGGCGCAATGACTAGACACATGGATAGCCTGTAGTGCCAGTCATTTCGATGATAAATTTTCAAAAATAGTCTTCTCTTGTACCACAAATATGAATATGAAGACATTAGAGGGTTAAAAGGGTTAATAGAGTCCATGTAATGACGTAACACGAGGTGGTCGCTTAGGGCAGGACTGAATTATATTGTAAAAAACATGGTTATAAAGTATCACTGCTCTGTAGCCAAAAGGATATATTTATATTTGTAGTAAACAGACATCTATGATTATGCTCCTACACTCAAAATGTTGCTCTAAATTGTCATATCTTTAAGCGTCGGTAAACAGCAATAGCCGGTGAGCGGGTGCAGGCATCATTATCGATTTTTTACAAACTCAGGCTAGGACATTGTAATATCCCATGCTTAGAACTAGAAGGGTGGTACATTCTTATAGTATTCCTTAACACGTGACATGTGTGTATCACGATTAAAGATTGATCTTGGTGCTTTAACATTCTTTCGTTATTAACACATGGTATGTGTGTATCTCGATTAAGGACCGATCTCACAACTAATGTGTCAGTAATGGTTAAATCATATGCAACAAATACTCTTATTAGCATAGGTACGCTCGACATACAATTCTATAAACGCACGGAACCCTTAGAGATTGTAACCACATTGTAACCATCGTATCTAAAACGACTAACGTTATTACAAAGTATTTTTTTAAACAATTTGTGCGTAATGACAGTTAAAAGTCAATCATAATATTCAACAAAAATAGTTTTTCTAATAACGTTAGTGATGTCAAATTAATTTCAAAATATTCAACAGTATTCCTGTATGGTATCAATGAAAATGAGATATGGGGAATTCATCGGTGAAAGGGTTAACTTCTGTTTAACCCATGATAGAATCCAATCCATCACCACCAAGTCTTGGTTACCATTCCAACCGAACATACCATTAATACAAGATTATTTTTAATATTTTGTTGCTAATCTGTCTGGTAACTGTTGCTAAGACAGTAACAGCTTACAGGCAGTCTCTAAATATTCTACAGTTTACTAATAACGTTAGTGACGAAACAGTCAAATTATTTAAAAAATATTCAACAGTATTCCTGTATGGTATCGATGAACATGAGATATGGGGAATTCATCGGTGAAAGGGTTACCTTCTTTTTAACCCATGATAGAGTCCAATCCATCACCACCAAGTCTTGGTTACCATTCCAACTGAACATACCATTAATACAAGATTATTTTTAAGATTTTGTTGCTAATCTGTCTGGTAGCTGTTGCTAAGACAGCAACAGCATACAGGCAGTCTCTAAATATTCTACAGTTTACTAATAACTTTAGCGACGAAACAGTCAAATTATTTTCAAAATATTCAAAAGTTTTCCTGTATGGTATCGATCAAAATGAGATATATATTCATCGGTGAAAGGGTTAACTTTTTTAACCCACGATTACAATCCTATCCACCAAGTCTTGGTTACCATTCCAACCGAACACTCCATTAATACAAGATTTTTTAAATATTTTGTTGCTAATCTGTCTGGTACCTGTTGCTAAGACAGTAACAGCTTACAGGCAGTCTCTAAATATTCTACAGTTTACTAATAACTTTAGCGACGAAACAGTCAAATTATTTTCAAAATATTCAACAGTTTTCCTGTATGGTATCGATCAAAATGAGATATATATTCATCGGTGAAAGGGTTAACTTTTTCAACCCACGATTACAATCCTATCCACCAAGTCTTGGTTACCATTCCAACCGAACACTCCATTAATACAAGATTTTTTAAATATTTTGTTGCTAATCTGTCTGGTACCTGTTGCTAAGAGAGTAACAGCTTACAGGCAGACTCTAAATATTCTACAGTTTACTAATAACGTTAGCGATGAAACAGTCAAATTATTTTCAAACATCAACATAATTCCTCATACATCCTCAACCTCCTCCTACGACCTCCGTTATCAGACCACCTCTTAAACGCTATTATTTTACTATTACCACTCTCTACTATCATCACTCATCAAACTCTAGTATTTTTACTACGGTAGATAACCACGGAGGGGGGGGGGGCGCACCGCCGCTACGTTAAAATGTAAAATACACAACTTTTAAGGGTTAACATTTTCAAAATAACACCGATATCGCGCGCTTCGTCACTGTTCCCAAAATCTAAAATGACTTACATTATTGCAAATGCACTATTAAATATTAGAAACAATTTGCGCGTAATGGCGGTTAAAAGTCAAAACGTTTTCAAAATATACAACAAAAATAGTTTACTAATAACGTTACCGACGACACAGTCAAATTATTTTCAAACATCAATATCAGTCCATAATTCCTCACCCCTCCTCAGCCTCATACTCCTCCTCCTCCTCCTACGACCTCCATTATCAGACCACCACTTAAACTCTATTGTTTTACATTACCCTCTTATTATTTTTACAATGGTAGATAACCACGGAGGGGGGAACGCAGCCACTACGTTTAAATGTAAAACACACAACTTTTAAACTTTTAAGGGTTAACTAATTCAAAATAACACCGATATAGCGCGCTTCGTCACTGTTCCCAAAATCTAAAATGACTGACGTTATGCAAATGCAATATTAAGTATTTAAAAACAATTTGCGCGTAATGACGGTTAAAAGTCAAAACGTTTTCAAAATATACAACAAAAATAGTTTACTAATAACGTTACCCACGAAACAGTCAAATTATTTTCAAACATCAATACTGTAATTCCTCAACCCTCCTCAGCCTCATACTCCCTCCTCCTCCTCCTACGACCTCCATAATCAGACCACCTCTTAAACTCTATTTTTTTACATTACTCTCTTAATATTTTTAAAACAGTAGATAACCACGGAGGGGGGAGCGGCCACTACGTTTAAACGTAAAAACACAACTTTTAAACTTTTAAGGGTTAACTAATTCAAAATAATAGAACATTCCAGAGTGTTGCAAATCCAAAAAAACGTATGCGGCTGTACGTCATTGTTATCGAGAAAACGTGGCGTTCTGTACGTCACTGTTCTCTAGAATGCGTGTGCCCCTGAGCGCCATTGTTCTCCAAACAATAGCGACTAAAATTGAGCGTTTTGATTGGTTAAAAACACATTCCAATCAAAAGAACGATAACGTACAGCCCCACCCATTACTAATCATGTCTGCTGCTTGTCATAGCAGCTGCTACATAGCCCGGTGAAAGTCGTTTCAGAATACTCAACGGAATCTGTATCAAATTGTAATATACACTTCGGACGGTTATTGTCGGAGGGATCAGAGATGTGCTCGTTTAGTGTAGCACCTATATACTTTAATTGTAGTGTCACATACCAAGGACCGGGAGAGGAGTAATTTTGGACTTTTATAATTGGAATGACATGCCCGATAATAGTGCCAGTCATTCCAGTGGTAAGTGTTCTGGGGTTGTCTTCTCTTGGCTTGCAGATGAGCATTCAAAAAGCAAATATTAAAAATGTTCATGATTAACAGAATAGTGCTTCTGTTCAATTTCTGGACACGCCCGTGCTTGATTCTGGGATGTGCCGGTTTTTTTTGTTTTTTTGTACAACATGTTTTGCCTGCGCTATTGTCTAGGGATGTGAGCCATCCAAATACGCAACTGGATGAAATCACCAATTTATATAATTCCATATTATCAATTTAAAGATATATGCGTCAAATATATTCTTATATAACAGTGTGAAACGAATGTGCGGCATCCATTGCAGCCGCGACGCGATCTTATCAGCGACGGACGCATGGGACGATCGCGGAGGAATGTCTGACGCATCTTTGTATATAAAATCCAAATTTATATAATCTGGGTTTAAATTTTTAATTTATTTCTACTTTGTACTGTGTGGTGAACATTCCTTGCCCGCGCGGTTGTCTAGCTTGGTGGTATGGTGTTTATAATACGCATGTGGTTGACACTACCGAGTTATTATAATGTTAAATATGAAATTATTCAGGTAATCATAAACTGCTACCTTTATGCTATGGCCTGGTAACGCACTTGCCTTAATTTCACGCACCCCGCTTCATTCATACACACTTGTAACGGTAAAACTACAATGTAAGAAATAGTATCCCCAACTTTTCTGGATGTAATTTGTTGGTGTCCGTGACTGCACTGGGTTCCCTTCAGAATTTTCACTGTATATTCAACAGCTTACAATGCATGACCTATTTTTGTCGAAAATTGTTTTAACTGGAATCCGCTGCTGCCTTAATTTCTGTATATTCAACAGTTTACAATGCATGAAATATTATGCGGAACGTTTTTGACTGGAAGCCGTTGCTGCCTGTGCCAGCACTGGGTCCTCTTTCGATGCGCTATACATCCAACCAGCTTACAATGCGGTGAGTTATTTACTGAACATATTGAATGGAAGCCATTGCTGCATGGGACAGCACCGGCTCACTATTCCATATGGTGTATATTTACTAGTCACAATACATGACTTCCTGTGGCAGCGTCCGGCTCCATTTTGTTTTGCTCCATTCACTCAACAGTTTACATTTATTGTTGCCTTTAACTACAGGTCACACTAGACTAGGCTATCATTCAGATTCAAGCCTAGTTTGAATACAACACAGCCTACCAATTTCAACCGTATACACTAGTAACTGGGACTGTTGCTGCACGAGGCTGCACGAGGCTGCACAAGGCGTCTTCCAGAATTTTGATTATACATTCAACAGTAGAATACAAGAATCATATTATTGGTGGTTAGAATTTTTCACTTACAATTGGGGCATGACAATATATCATCAGTGCAACACTGATTTCTTGTTTAATATTTTGATCGGAGGACCTTTGCTGCCTGATGCAGCACCGGGACCCCGTCGACTCTGTTCCATAATACTCAACAGTTTATATTTGTTATTGCCCTGAACCACTCTGCCACACTAAATTAGGCCATCATCCAAATCCAACCATTGTTTGAATACAACACAGCACACCAAGAACAATTCTCCACCACTGCCATTGGTTCTCACTATTATTCCACAAGCGCCGTACCTTACCACCTAAGTCTTTATTTGTCCTCTATTCCTTCATGTTCTTTATCTGTCCTATCTCTTACTCCTACCACCCTCTCCCTACTATCTCTGGAGCTCTATATGTTGATCTTTCAACTCTGCCTCTGCCTTACTGCAGCACGTGCAAATGGCCGTCAGTGATATACTCAATTGACAATGGATAATGGCATAGCAAGTTACCGTGCGGCTATTGGGCATTTTAACTGCCACTCTGTCAAACCCAAGCACTATCGAGCTACCCCACCTCCATTGCGAGAACTACTTGGACGCCTTCGAGGAATGTACACAGCCCTCCTATCACTCCTTCTTAATTACTACCTGAGTACTGTATTGACCTGTTTATTAATTTACATTCTCCTTTCTTTGGCTGGCGATGTAGAAACTAATCCAGGCCCTGCTACCTGTTCAGAAATGTCTGTTGTCCACCTCAATGTATGCGGCCTCAAAGATAGAATACATCTTATCGAAGCTAATCTGTCCAACTTTGACATCATTGCCATTACTGAAAGCCACCTTACCCAAGCTGTTAACAATAGCTTAATCAAACTACCTGGATCCCAGGAGCCTTATCGGATGGACCGCTGGCAGCCATGGGGAGGCGTGTGCGTCTATATCTCTAACAACGTGGCAACTACCCGTCGTATTGAATATGAATGTCGTGGCATTGAAATGATATGGATCGAGATTCACGACCGCCCTGGTGTATTATTGTGTGTAATCTACCGTTACAAATGTTGACAACTGACAAACTATCACCGACAATATTGAGAATGTTCGCGACTTAAACCCAAACAAAAATCTTGTCTTACTCAGCGATATTAACGACGATCCTCTCAATCCATCTACGCATCATCTACTGACATCATATCTACGTTTGGCTTCCACCAGTTAATACAAGAACCAACACGACCCATTTCAAATGCATTACTTGATCCAATTTTTATCAGCTGTGCCAGAATAGTAAAAGCGAGTGGAGTACTTGCGCCATTTTGTAATGCTCATACTCCAGTATATTTGGTTTTATCATCCTCCATACCTAAACGTAAAACATACACTCGCCATATATGGGACTATGCGAAAGCTGATTGGGATTTATTCAGGGATCACTTAACTAACGCACCCTGGAACAACATCTCCAGTGTTAATGGCGTCGACATTTGGTGTCAGACAATCACTACAAACATTATCGCCACTGCTAGTATTAGTATCCCAAATAAAACTATAACTATAAACCCAAACGATAAAGGCTGGATGTCCAGCAAAATAAAGCACGAAATGAGAGTCAGGGAAAAATTGTTCAAGAAATCAAGAAAACTAACCGAGAGCAAGACGTGGCCAACTTTAAAAAACAGAGAAACCTCATCAATACATTAGTCTGAACAGCCACAGAAAACATCAGGAATAAATTAGCTGAAAAAATAAGGCATGGACGCACAGGTTCTAAAGAGTGGTGGAAAATATGCAAGATGTTCCTATGTGATACTAACTCTAATTTTAGCGAAATGCCGCCTGACGATGACGGCTCATTCTCTTGCGACTCTTTAGAAAAGGCAAGCCTCCTTAACCGGCACTTCTCTAGCATCGCCAATATTGACGATGCTAATGCCAAGTTACCTCCTCTATCTATGTATGCTGCAAATACTGACATCTCCGATGTACTGTCCAATCTGGACACGTATAAAGCTGTTGGCCCGGATAAATTAAGTCCGAAACTCTTATTCGAGAGCCAACAAGTATTGGTCCCAATACTAGCGCAGTTATGTAATTGCTCACTTTCTAGTGAGCAGTTCCCCACTTCTTGGAACATCGCTAATGTAACCCCTATATTCAAGAAAGGAGACAAGAGCTTATGTTCAAATTATCGACCAATATCACTGTTGAGTTGTCTTAGTGAAGTTATGGAGAGAACCGTTTTTAAACATATCTATAACTATATTAGAAACGATATCACTCTATATCAGTCTGGCTTTCTTCCATCACATTCTACAGTGAATCAACTACTTGCTATCTACACTGATATTACTCAAGTCATTGACGATGCCGATGACACGTGCCTATATGTAATGGCGGATGATCTAAAAGAACACGCTGCCACACTCGATTACGATCTACTGACCATGACGCATTGGGCATTGTGGCTCGTCGAGTTTAATGCCTCGAAAACTACATCTCTATTTTTTTGCCTGCGCAACGAGCGCACATCCTTTTCAATCAACTTCAAAGATTCTGAAATTCTACTGTCAACTGATCATAAGCACCTCGGCATTACCTTTAATATCAAAGGGAATTGTCTTAACCATGTGAGTAATCTCATAGCAAACGCTCAACACAAACTCTCCTTACTTAATGGTCTAACATATATTCTAGACCGTAAATGTCTCGAGATCATGTACAAAACATTTATTAGACCATCTTTAGAATATGCAGATGTTGTGTGAGATAATATTCTTAGAGGATATCCACAAAGATGCCCTCAGAACGGTATGTGGAATGACACGTAGTGCGAGCACTGAAGACTTGTACTGGCATCGAAACCTTGTCAAGTAGACGTGAATTTCATAGATTATCTATGCTATTTAAAAGTATTAACGGGATGACCTGTGAAGTTCTGGTCAACCATCTTCCCACACTATCCTAAGCACGAAATCCTTACAATATCCGTCATCCAAATTTCTTCACTCCATTCTGCTGCCGTAATGAGCTCTTCTATGGATCCTTTTTCCCAGCAAGCGTCCGCGCCAGGAATATGCTTCCTGTGCCGGTGAGAGATTCTGTCACCCGTCTAGAATTTAAAACCAACTCAGGGCTATGTCACCCATACGACAACCCCCTGAGTGGTATTACGTAAGCCCGAGGTTTGCCACCATAATGCTATGCAGGCTCCGAAACGGTTGTAGTTCTTTAAACCGACATTTATTTGACAACTTTCTGTCGGAATCTGCCAGTTGTTCTTGTGGGCACAATGATGAATCTACAAACCACTTCCTCTTACATTATGCCCTTTTTAACGAGCAGAGAGTCGTTTTCCAAAATCAGCTTTTGCCTTGAACGATATTTCTCTTGCTAATCTTACGGTCAACCAGCTTCTATACGGGACTTACACTGCCAACTTGGAAATGAACAAACTAATCTGTAATACGGTATGTCAATACATAATTAACACCAACCGCTTTCAGTACGTTCCCGTTAGCGAACTTATAGTGTAAGGGGTAAAAGGACAGCAGCCCAACACGTACAGGTCGGGGCGAAGGCAGCACCTAGAGCTCACCTCTGCTATTCTTCCATTTGATCTTATTCCTCGCTTTCTCTATCTCTCACCCTCTCTCCCCTCCTCCCCCCTCTCTCTCTATCCCAGCCTTTCTTCCTACTCTCCGCCACCTCCCACTCAACATCCACACACCTATGCACACTAATAGACTACAATTAATTAAACTATTATGATTTGCCGCCATTTTATTGTAAAATAGTTTTGTATAATCTGTATGTGTATGGAAGACACGGGCATAAGACTCTAAGTCGTGTCGTGCTTCTATCTGAACAAAATAAATCACGTTTAAACCAAGTGACGTATATTGATTAGGACGCCATATTGTTTGGCTGACAGACCTGATCCTTTTAGTATTTGTGTCTCCCCCACGATGATCACGCATTACAGAATGTTCGACTGTGTATCCCTTAATTTAAAGTTTACAACGGAATAGTAGCAGACCTAAATGGGCATGAACAGACATGTTCGATATTCTGCTACCTTTCCAAAGCATTGGGCAGGGTATGGTATTAATGGCCAGTTACATATATAACAGGAAACAATATGTAACAAGAGCTCCGCAAACGGGGCATAATACCCCGCCATGGTGACAAACTAATGAATGAAAGCTATCAGAAAATATTTATTTCTTCCTCAGACCCATCAATCCAGTAATCCTTATGAAGTGTCAAAGCGATCCGCTAAACGGGCAAGGAGGTATCGTCCGGAAAGAAATTTTCAAGATGGCTTCCACTGACTGGCGGCCATATTGGATTTCGGATTATCGTAAATTTCGATAGGTTTCTTCACCATACATATTCTAACGACCCTAGGAAGTGATCCGATAACTGGTAACAGAGATATCATCCAGAAACCAACTTTCAAGATGGCAGCCCATGGCTGGCGGCCATCTTGGATTTCGGATCAGTGTCAATTTCGATGTCTCTTCCTCAGACCTAGTCCAACCATTCTATACAGTTTCAAAGTGATCCGAAAATCAGTAACGGAGTTGTCATCCGGAAACCAATTTTAAAGATGGCGGCCTGTGGCTGGCAGCCATCTTGGATTTCGGATCATTGTCAATTTCGATAGGTTTCTTCCCCAGACCTAGTCTCACCACTCCATGAAGTTTCAAAGCGATCCGATAAACAGTAACGGAGTTAGCATCCGGAAACCAATTTTCAAGATGGACGCCGGTGGCTGGTGGCCATCTTGGATGTCGGATCATCGTCGATTTCAAGAGGTTTCTTCCCCAGACCTAGTCCAACCACCCTATGCAGTTTCAATGCGATCCGCCAAACGATAACGGAGTTATCATCCTGAAACCAATTTTCAAGTTGGACACTGGTGGCTGGCGGCCATCTTGGATTTCGGATCATCGTCGATTTCGATAGGTTTCTTTCCAAGACCTAGTCCAACCACCCAATGAAGTTCCAATGTGATTTCGACAAAAGGTAACGGAGTTATCATCCGGAAACCACTCTGCCGCCCGCACGCCCGCCGCCCAGACGGACGGCGCCATTACATAATACACCGCCAAATTCTTTTGGCGGGGTATAAAAATGAAATCAAACTGAATCAAAATTATATAATATTAAAGCGGGGTACCTCAAATAGCAGTGTTGGGCCCACTTGTATTTTCTGTTTACGTTAACAACATGGCAAATACGCTTGAAACTTGGGTGAGGCTCTTTGCGGATGATACAACGCTATGTAGCACACCTAATAGGGTGGAGATTATGGACGGGTCCTTAAACTGTAGTACGATTAAGCTCGTTGAATCGGCAGACAGGTGAATTGTTAGGTTTAACCCACACAAAACAGTATGTATCTTATTCGAAACACCTCCAAAACAGCAGCAATAAATCGGCTCCCGTATTTTATATCACACATATGGGATATTCAACGACGCACAAACATCTAGGTATCACTTTATCAGTAGACTGTAGTTGAAAGAACCCCATAGATGTTATTTTGTAAAAGTCGGCAAAGGTGCTCTCAACAATGAAGAAATCAACATTTACCCTTAATCGAGCAACACCAAATACAATTTACATTTCCTATTTGCGCTATTTGCTTGGCTACATATCTGCTGTGTGAGATGGGTGTAATAATGAGGACGCGCGTAAATTAGATCGATTTCAATTCACCTTTCCAGAGTATCCATCCTTCATCAGACCTAGTATGACGTCATAATTAGTTCCGCGCGTGTATGGTGACGTCACAATCGTTACGCCACAAAGGGTTCCATATAGACCGTCATCAAATCGCAAATGGTTCGACACGTTGTATGAATTGTATTTCTTTGTAATTCTTTGCTATTTAATACACACGCTGTTGAATATTTTGAAACTAATTTGACTTGCTGGTTTAGGCAGCCACAGTACCCAGACAAATTAGTTTCAAAATATTCAACAGCTTATTTGTGTAGTTTTTTTTTAATTGATAGTCAGGGTGTTCAGAGATCGATCGATCCCAACACGAGCGAGGTGTAGGTGGAGCTTACCTAGAGATGGGCGGGTCATAGCTAAAACCGGAAAAGTCAATTGGAAGCAGGGAGAGTCGCAAAGCTAATCATGCATAAGCACTTATATAATGATGATGTCCCTAACCAGCGATACATTTCGGAAACACTCTTCTCATGGCCTGCAGATAGATATTCAATGACAAATATTTTGAAATTTCTGATAAAATCATCCACCAAATGGCTAGAAGATGTAATAATAATAATAATAATAATAATAATAATAATAATAATAATAATAATAATAATAATAATAATAGCAAGTGCAAGTAACAAAACATCTGCCTTCCTTCCTCCCTCCCTCCCTCTCCCCTCCCTCCCTCCCCCAAATTTGATATCGGCGCACCCGTTGGCCAATGGTGCAGGGATCAATGTCGAATTTGATATCGGCGCGCCTGTGGACTAACGGCGCAGCGGACCAATATCGAACTTGATTTTGGCACGTGGGACCAATATCGAATTTGATATCGGCGCGCCCGTTGGCCAACGACGCAGGGACGAATATCGAATTTGATATTGGAGCGCGCTTTGGCCAATGGATGAAACATTATCCATCAATTACGAGTGTGAAATCAGCCTACGTGTGACGCAATTGATTATGACGTCATCTACCTGAGGAACAAATCGAGTCCACCGTCTGACCTAATTAATGCAGCACATTCTCCTCTACTTTTAGAGCAGTCCACAAATGTCAATGCAGTGATAAATAATTCATGGAACATAGTAGCAAGAAATACTGTGACGACTTACGTTCATGACGTGCACAACGACTTTCTAATAATCCCCACTCGATATGTAGTTAAACGAGAATATTAACACATTAATAATTTAGCACGGTAAATACGACTTTTATGAACTGTGGCACTGAAGGACATCTCATGTAAGATCATTCCACTGGGGGTGGATGGGACTGGCAGCTATGGGTTGCAGCAACAGAATAGTGCAAATAGGTCAACAGTGACAACACATGCAAATGGGATCTTGGCCTCTAAATGGGCATTCAATAAAGGACATATTTTGAGTTGCTAGTCCAAATTTGGTCATAAAAAGTTTAAGCACTCAGATGTCTGAGATGATTAGCATACACAACATGTCATATTGATTTAGTACGGAGTACTTGACGTGGCTTTGGTAAAATCAGTTTGAAAGAATGTTGTCCGACCCATTAACCATTCGCACGCTGATGTCGATATTCTATCTTTTACGGCGTCAATAGGAAGAAAATAGCTGTCTACGACAGCGCCATATTCCACCAAATTTGTTGAAAAATAAACGCCAGTTCATCTTTTATTTTAATTTGAACATTTAAAATTGCGATTCCAGCGTGGTAAGGGTTAAGAATTAAGCATATAACGCTTCTCCCGCTTGCCAGTGCACAGGATAACATATGGCAATGCATTCAGAAACGTGTTTGCGCAACTTGTCTCACTAAAATCCTTCTATTCTACTGATGCGTTAGTTGGCATTATTCAGTTTCTATTTGAATGCTGGTGTTCGTTCTGATAAATGTGCTGCCGGATGATGTAGTCTAAATCAGGATCAAATATAACCAACGTGTATGCCCAACAATGTATGTCCCATTCCCAGGATAACGCATGGACCTGATAAGGAAAATTAGGTACCTATCCAGGATGTAGAATTAGTTTAAGTGTAGCTATCGTGGCCAAACACAAAACAACAATTACCCAAGGCAAGGGCCAGAGAATACAAGCTAGCTATCCAGCAATGCTGTCACATGACTCCACAAGAACTGAATGAATGACTCGATTTAGTCCGTGTTTAACGCTTAACAGTCTGGCAGTTGTTCGATTTGTATGTTTTACCATTTAATACACATTTTGTTGAATATATTGAAACTAATTTGGCTGGACATAGACAGCAACAGCACACAATCAAATTAGTTTCAAAATATGTAACAGCTAACCTTTATAATTTTCTGGAAATTCTTCTTCTTCTTCTTTTCGATCACTGGTATCACACTTGGAGAGCCGTTCTCAAGATGAAATCTGTGGTTTTCTGCAGTTCTTCCACAGGCCCATACAGCTTTTCAAGAAAAGAGGTTGACAAAGGCCAGATCTCTTCTCTCAGCAGCTGATACGTACTGCAACATTGAAGTATGTGCTCTGTGGTCTGTTCTGCTTCTCCACAAGGACAAGCGGGCGATGTCGTAAGGTGGAACCGCCTGTACATGTGTTGGTTTAGTCTGTTATGTCCAGTTCTGAGACGAAAAATGGTCACTTGCTCTGGCCTCGAGAGATGATGGCAGGCATCTTCTGATTGAGGTGTTCTATAGAGTGGCTTGATCATAGTCTTCAGCTCTGTATGCGTAACCATGTTTTCTGTCTGATTCTCCTCTGCACCCACCTTTGCCATCTTGTCTGCTTCCTCATTTCCTTGGACTCCACAGTGTGAGGGGATCCCCTGACTTGCTATCCGAAAGCATTTGATGGTTTGTAGTGCTTCTTCAAGTTGTGGCAGCTTACCTTTGGTGATAGCCGCAAGGACGGAGCGGGCATCAGATAAAAAGACAATCTGTGCAATAGGGCCTGCTGTTCTGCTGATGGTATTAGCTGCATGGGCCAGTGCTTCGACTTCAGCTCTGTAGTTTGTGCAGTGTTTGCCTGTCGGTATTGCAGCTGACTCATGTTGTCCGTTTGGATACTGTATGTGCAGTCCGGCACCTCCGCTCCTAATTGCATCTTTGGCTGATCCATCTGTGTAGATCCGTATCCATGTCTCATGAGGGTACATTTCTTCCAGCATGGCTAGGGTCAGGGCCTTCTTGCTCACATCACTGTGTTCATCTTTGGTTGTGAGATGAGGTATTGTGGTGCGAATAGCTATGCTCTCTAGTTTGTTTTCCCAGGGTGGAGGATCAAGGGTGTGGTTTGGGTCTTCTATTTCTGCTGGCAACATTTCTTGGTGTTTCCTTTGAAGTGCTTTTATCTCTTTCACAAAACTTGATCTTTTAAGTCTTCCTGATGACAGCTGTGCTTGTCTGATCTTCATCGGGTGGTTGTTGAACGATTTGAACTTTGCAGCTTGGATCAGTGCTTTGCATTCCCTTCCTTTGCTAAGTGGGGGGATGCCTGCTGTCTGATCCATTTTTTCTATTGGTGTTGATCTCATTCCACCAGTGATGATGCGCAGTGCCTGGTTTTGTACTCTGTCGAGGTTCTGTTGATGAGATTTATCTGCTGTCATCCAGGAGCTGGATCCATACTCAAGGTGTGGTCGTACGGCACCTAAGTAGATGGTCTTGAGGATCCTTTCATTGGCACCCCACTTTGTTCCTGCCAGCTTCCTCATGGTGTTTAGCTTTCTTCTGGCCTTTGCCTCTGCGTTCTGGATGTGCTCCTTCCATGTTAATCTTCTGTCATAGGTGACTCCCAGGTATGTCTACTGGTCCTCATACTCGAGTGGAGTACCGCCCAGTGTCAGATTGCCAACCTTGGTGTTGGTGGACAGTGAGAATAGCATGGCTGATGATTTTTCTTTGTTGATGGTAATACACCAGCGATTGGCCCAAGCTGAAATTCTGTCCAAGGTGAGCTGCGTTCTGTACGTGGCAGTCGTTGTGTACTCCTCGGTGCACCAGAGTACGAGGTCATCTGCATAGAGGGCTGCTTGGATCCCATTGGATAGCTCTGCTACAATGTCATTAATGAAGAGTATGAACGGAGCGGGTGATAATACTCCGCCTTGTGGTACCCCTTGTCTCAGCAATACATTATGTCCAGATTGTCCATCCACCAGCACCCTAGCTCTGCGATTGTGTAGGTATGACTTGGTCCATCGAACATGTTGCTACCGATGCCTGTGCGCCGGCGCTTCACGAGGAGGCCATCATTCCACACCTTGTCAAATGCCTTCTGCAGATCAATAAAGGCAGCTAGCATCACCTTCTTGGCTTGAAAAGTGTCCTCTATGACCTGTGCAAGATGTGTTGTTTGATCTTCTGTGCTCCTGTATCTTCTGAAGCCAGCCTGCTCTGAAACTAAAGTGTTCTCCGACTCCAGGTCCCACTGCAACCGCTGGTTGACGATGCGCTCCATGGTCTTTCATACCCAGCTTGTAAGACTGATAGGACGGTAGCTCAGCACTTTCGTCTTGTTCTTCCTTTTTTCAGAATAGGAGTCATTCTGGCTTCCTTCCAGCACTGAGGAACCTCTCCATTGGTCCAACTGAGACTAAAGATATCTAGCAACTTGCGGAGATGCATTACCAAGGTGTTGGTTCATTTCATTCGTAATGCCATCTGGCCCGGGAGATTTCTTCTTCTTCAATTGGCAGATAGACTTCTTCAATTCTGCTAAACTAATGTCAACTTTCATTGCATCGTGAGTGTTGGTGTCGGTTCTTTCCTTTTGCTCTTTTCTAACCTCTTTTTGACGCATTCGTGGTATAGAAATGTTGCTTTCTTTTGCATGTGCCTTCACAAAGGCATCTGCAGCCATCTTTCCTGACAGTGTTTGTCCATCTTCTTCAAGAGTAATCTTCTCTCCCCCCGACACCCTCATCATTCAGTGCTTTAGTCAGTCTCCACAGCTTTGTTGTGTCTCTCTCTAAATTAAACCCTGCCGTCTTTTCCCTCCAGCTTCTTCTTTTGGCCTCCAGCTCGGTCTTTAGATACCTGGCTTTAGTTTGTTGTAGTGTGAAGTGGTTTTCATGACAGGGATTACCCTCTGCATCTTCTCTGGCCTTTCTAGTTTGTCATGTGCTGCTTGCAGTTCTGTTGTCCAGTAGGGGCGGTAGTTTTTCCTGAACCCTCGAGGAATCGCTTCGTTGGCAGCCTTGAGTATACTTGAATTACATTCCTTGACCGCATTGTTGATGTTTCTCCCTTCTACTGCCATATTTTGGGTAAGCTCATTGGAACGAATGCCGAACAGACTCCAATTTGCCTTTTTGTAGTTCCACCTAGGATGTTGAGGTGAACTTGTTGAAATACTTCCAGAAAGAGAGAGGAGGACTGGGCGGTGGTCGCTTCCTCCTAACTGCGATCCGACCACTCTACTGAGGTTTCTGTGAATGTCTTCTGTACAAAATGCCAAGTCCGACGTTGTTGTGGAGTGCCACCGGCGCCAGTAGAAGGTAGGCTGATCTGTAGGATCGTTGACAAGTAAAAGGTGCTTTTCATCTTGCCATGCTTCAATGTCTTCCACTCGTTTATCAAGTGTTCTGTATCCCAGCTCTGAGACTGGCTATTAAAGTCTCCCGCAATGAGGAAGTGCCAGTCCGCGACATGGATTGTGTCAAGTGAGAGATTCTTGTCATTAGGGCAGTAATAATTGACATTGTCAATCACAGAGTTGCTGGTTGCTACCTTGATCTTGATATATTCTGCCTCTTCCATAAAGGTTTTGATCTGGCTGGCGTTCACGCTGTTTCGGACGAAGGTGATCACCCCGCCTTTCTTTCTTCCTCTTCGATCACACCGGAAAATCTGGTAACCTCTGATCTTAAATGGTTTTCCTTCTTGCAGGTGTGTCTCTTGGATGCAGCAGATATCAATGTTGTTTTCGTACAGGAACTGTTCGAGCTCTGATTTCTTGTTGGCAACCCCTTTTGCGTTCCAGTGCATGATGTTGATACTGGGGTTCTCTTTGGGTTTGGTCTTCTCTTTCGGTTGGCCAGTAGCTCTATATCCTCGTCTCCTGGCTCCACAAGACGAGTGTATGGGACCTCCAGTAGCTGAGGGTGGGCTCCTTCGAGGTGTGGAGCCCGGTGCTGCACCTGCCTGGCGGATCCTCACAGGGCGAGCACCATTTCGTTTGATTCGATCTCCAAGTGTCATTCATTTGCGTTGTGCATAATGCTCTGGTTAGCCCCTCCAAATGTCTGGATTGACACCCAGTGGGTTACACCCCTGCGCCACGTTGAGGCCGAGCATATAGTCTTAAACAGGGGAAATTGATAGCCAGGGAATTCAGAAATCGATCGATCGCAAAACGAGTGAGGTGTCAGTGGAACGTAGCTAGAGATGGGCGGGGCATAGCACAGCTTCGAACAGTGCATTGACGTTGGTCAGCATCATTTGCATTGACTTTGCCATAAGCATTTACATCAGAGGTGTGGTGTTGGTGCGCGTGGATGGGATTGTATGCACGCCAGGCCAACAAAAAATATACAACTGTAGAAACATCTGAAGTAAAAGTGTAAACTCACGGGAAATCATTCAACGACACAGATCCCTACAATCACACATTATTTAGTAGCGATAATTGCACCACGCGCTTACTATATACATTCTAATAATCTAGGGAGAACGTCTACATAAAAAAACAGAGTGCATTGGTCAACTGAGACGGATGCATACAAATTGGATCGATGCATATCTCTACCTATGTAGTAAATATTTCTATGTTCTTTCGAAGGATTTCGATTACGTCAAGGATAAATGTACTCCATATCCCCTCCAAACAGATACAGACGCACACACCAGTAAGAAAATATATAATCAAATCATAAGTTATTAGACATAGTAACCACTTAATCAAGAGAATTCCGCTACATCAGTCAGTAAGCTAGATCAATGATGAGCTGCCGTCAATGTGCTACAGGAAGCCAGCCTACGTGGTACTGGCACCGCAATAGGATTAGCTGGGTGTTACCATTACCCGTCTATAGCTCCATCATTTTTGCCATCTAGAGTTAGTTGTGTCCCACAATGAGGGTACGTGTATTATCTACTATGCCGATGCGCTGGACGTGTGTTCTATGATATATTACACGTACAGTCACGTCAGTCACATCGAACAACACACTCCGACACATTGAGTTAGATTATGTAAAAAGAGTAGGCCTAAATAGCGCATGCACCTCATCAGCTTTACCTCCAAGAAATATAATTATCGGAATAAATTATAATGCATGTCTTAACAAGTGAGTGTAGTCCATTTCTGACCCCAACCCAACCCCCACTCCACCAACCCCCACCTCCACCGCAGGGCATGCACAGCCGTACGTGTTATCTTAGCTTGAACGCGAAACACGTGTAAATTATTCAATAGGATACTAGGTCAATGAGTGTTTGTGTCATTCATAGTAGCAGACTAATTTGCTGTATGTCAAATTGGCATCGTTGATTCTCACTGTTAAACGTCGTTAAACCGGAGTGTGCCAGGAATAATTTTGTTTTTATTGGCCGGCGTGGTTTTCCCAGATGGACTAGGCCCCTACGTCTAACGCGCAGATGACTGTTAACATGTGAACAGTTCGCAACTGTGGATACTTTCACGGCATTAGTGTACTGCATCACGTGTTACTAAATGGTGTTTTCGGATTAACCATTAGCCGGCGGGCGAGCGAATTACGAGGGTTGAGGCGTAAAAGCCCCTCCCCCCTCCTCCCGCGGCATACACCATGTGATACTCGCACTAGGGAATACAATTAGCTGGACTAAGCCAATATATTTAACCTATTACAATTGTAGTGGTTATCTTTCACTGCAATTTACATATTGCCTATATACTGAACACGTCTCAGCACGTTTCAGTCAGAAATAGTGTTAATACATGTGCAAAAACACTTAGTCGTGATATTACGGTGTATTGGCATCGACATGAGTCGCCGGTTGTGTGTTTGATTCCGTGTCAACACTTTTATAAGCATTCTGATCACCACATGTAGAATCAGCTGGCATAATGCCGATGTCGATGCAGAGAAATGGTAATTCGATAACATTTATATATGTAAAATAATTTGCTAGGCATCGTAGTATTGGGTACTAGCTTGCATTTCCAATCATTACGTTATTGTTGACATTGAGTTAGTATACTCAGCTTATTAAGTTGGACTATCTTCTGTCAAATTCTTTCCAAGTAATTTATTCAATAGACTACTAGTACAGATGTAATGCATGTTTGTGCCATCCATGGTGACATATTAATATGTTGTACGTTACATTTGTGTCTTTGACTCTCACCGCTAACCATCTTTAAACAGGAGCGTAAAAGCAATACATTCTCAGCAATAAGGCATTGTTTTATCTGATGAACTACGTCTAACACACACGCGCGCTTTGAAATGTTAACATACGACAACTGTGGATACCATTTTGATCCTAGCGTACTTTTGCGAGTACTGCTGACCACTGTGTTCAAGTACCCACCAGTTAGCTGGCGAGCAAATGACGCGAGGTGGCGGCCGAGAAACACAATATAGCAAACAAATAATTAGACAGACCAACGAATAATTAGTCAGACCTTTACCTAAGTATATATTTCAAGGTTTGCTTACAAACATATGTCTGGGAATTATCACTACATGCACCAGGCGATACTCACAGTTGACTATAACAATAGTTGCATTAGCCCTTTTATGACCAAACCGGCCAAACCGGCCCATACAGTAGTCTTCAGAAATGGTAATCGGCAGGCCAAATGAAGAGTATTTTTGAAAATATACCACTGGAATGGCTGGCTCGGTAACGGAGCCAGTCATGCCGTTGGCCAATTTTCAAAAATATCCTTTACTTGGCCTGCATGTAGACATTTGATAAGCAAATATTTTAATTTATCGACAAAATTTCCACACTAAAGGGTTAACCATCTACATTTAGTTAACTAGAAGATAATATGTTAATTACTGGCAACTGCAATTTATATAAGTATTGTCTATAAATTGAGCAAGTTTTAGTCAGATATAGGGTCTACACATTTACGATAGTATGATAGAACTTCATATGTGAGTGTATGATATGATACGGCTCTAATTGTATGCCTGGTGATGCTCGCATATTGTGTGCGTAAGGAACTTGACTTCGTGCGCTTACGGATAGCGAACAGGCCAAGGGCAGCGTGTAAGCATAATGGCGACGAATGGAGCAGTATTGAAATTAAATGGAATAAAATGATGTATTTACACCCCAAAACATTTTACAATGGTATGCGGGGATTTGCGTACGATTTACACGGAGCAGTTTACATTGAATTATTGAATTGTGACCTCAGGCCGTTACTAACACCAATTAAAGCAGTGGAAGTGAAGAAGACACTCACATCGCTGAGGAATGGACATGCATCCGGATCAGATAGCATGAGCAATTAACTGTTCAAATATACAAGTGGCATCGTCTCAAAACCGGTCATACCTCTGATCAATTTAGCGTTTATGCACAACACCATCACATTGAAGCTGTGGTCCAATGCTACCCAAGCCCGAGAAGCCACCACGCCAGCCAATCTGTGGCATATTGTACTCCTCAACAGCATACAGAAGGTTCTATCCAATGTTACTCTATGCCGCATCCGAGACAGGATCGATGACTTCACTGGATCATTTCAAAGTCGCTTTAAACTTGGATGCAGCTGCGCAAATAGTGTATGGGCTAAACGCACACGTGTGCTAGTACAAACACTCGTATTTCCACAAAATGGGCATTAACATGTCACGAGCCTTTGTCACAATTACCGCCTCTTGTGTCAACATAACTCTGTAATGCTCAAGTTGGTCGAAAACAACCTCTGCATTGATCCTGAGAAATGCCCATTTGCAGGTTAAGAGAATAATATTTTTAAGAATTTAGGATAGTCAGTCCAGTGGTAAGTTTTCAAAAATACTCTTCTTGTTCTGCAATTGGATACTGGCTAATCAGGAAATTTGAATTTTCTTGACCATTACATTTGTGTTGTATGTCCATTTGAAGAATAACAGAAACAAATTTTTTGTAAATTTTTGTTATAAATTTACAAAAATACATTTTTTGGCAGCAAAAGTCAAGATTTACTTGAAAGGTATTGGCAATTAAATGGTTAATTGAAATAAATACTCTTTTGCCCCGTTTAACGCGGTGTTGACACACAATGGGCTGAACGCATACAGATCCTAGACGTACTATGTCGGGCCGGTTGCAATGAAGATGAGCTACGACTATTGAGAACACTACTCGCAGACACCAGGCTGCGGGTACGAGTCAAGTTAGTGAAGTCGCCAAGGTTTGGGATATCAATCGGCTCCCCGCCGGGAGAGCGTCTATCCCCTGTGCTTCAAAGGGAAATGGTCTATCCCCTGTCCTTTTCACCTGCTACCTTGCTGCTGCAGTGAAATATGTGCAGGAAAATTCCACGATACCAAACTCCCAGTGCCCATACTGGCTATGTCGCTTGAGATGGAATATGCCGACGACGTGGACCTCACAGACGAGGAAAAGAATCTCATTGGCGAACATCTAATAGCTGCAAGCGAACTAAAAAATGAGGATATCTTTATGAATGAATCCAAAGCAGATTTCACCCACATATGCATATCTACAAACCATGAAAATAAAGAAAATGACGGCCCACTGTGGCGGTGAACCATGGAGGAAAAGTAAAATGCTGGGCTCACTGCTGTGTAGCACTGCTGACATTGCTACGTGCTGCGCCATGGGGAACATAGCTTCGCACTTCTTCTGGAAGCTATGGATTTGTAGATCAAAAATGCCCTTGACAAAAAGACAACCTGCGTATCCCTGATACTTTTGACTGTAAACGCTAGGCAGCTCCAACGGCAGTTCTAGAAAAAACGTGATGCCTGCCACCGCACACTCATTCGCACCAGCACTGGAAACCGATGGCCCGACAGCATAATTTTCAATGATGTACTATACAAGATGAGTAATACAGCGCCGCTGCCTCTATCCGTCGCCCAGAAAAGATAGTCCATGTCTGGCCATGTGTTAAGGATGCCCGAAGACACATCTGCACAGAAAGCCTTGGAATTCGCCCTACTGCAAGCCAGCAAATATAAAGCCAGGAGAGGACGTCATCGCATACATGTGTTAAGCGTGCTACTTGACCTCATTAATGCAGGACTCGGTACACTCAAAGTCAAGAATGGACCCGGGGAAGGTAAGGATTTGGCTGAGGACAGGACACGGTACTGTTGGCAAATGTGAAGAAGGCCCGATTGTATTTTAGGATGTTTTCTACTACTACTACAGCCGGAGAATACAGTAACCATACATCGGCTTGATGTTTCGGTACATGTTGTATAATCATTTGAAAACCATACATTCTATCTTATACAATAATAATTGTCCCATAAGCATTGTCTCCACACCGTATCAAACGCTTCCTCGTAGTCTGATTTTCCAATAGAATCTCACTTTCTTCCAGATGCTTAGCAATTTTGCTAGATAAAAATTATACTTGTGAAGAGTGTGTCGAGTTATCGTAGCCGTGATATTGGTCTCTAGTCTATAGGGCCTTTGGGGTAAGCCTTTCCCAATAGATTGGGATGATACTCCCTTTGGCCCTATCATTCGGTATATCGCCACTTTCTATGACTGTATTGAAGACGTGTGTGTAGATATGTATCACTATGGGTTGCGCCACTTTAAAACATGCATTGAAGGATTCATCCAAGCCTGATGCGCTGTTAGTGTATTATACACTATGCATGCATTACGCGTTGTGACATAATCATAGTTTTAGCGCAGATGAGCTGGTGATTATGTTGTTCAGTTCGGGAATCATATTGTATGTGCGTCGTGCATACGTTATAGTAGACGTAAACAGCCTACTGTTAGTTGCATGAATATAAAAGAGTAATCAGTGTTTGTGTAGAATGGTTACCATTTATTGATAGATTGAACATTGCCGATGATATATCACTTATACCACCTGTATGCCGTCGTATGTTAGCATGCTGGAAAGTCTGGGGCCAATAGTGGGTTCCCGACGGCGAGTTGTTTCCTTTGAGCCTTGATGAAAATAATGAACTTGATTTGCTTTGAAAGTGTATTTCTGGCATCCCCTAAGGGTAGAACCGGGAATAGACGACGCCGGTTTATTGTCGTGGTTATATGAGATATAATACGAACACGTGCCAATTTTAGGAATCCGTCCAAAGTGATATCAAGATGTTTTGAAGACAAGTATGCTTAGATAATCGCTCGACCTTTGAATGACCAAATTTGGTGAAAAATCAGAATAGTTCCTTATTGTATGTCCATGTGCATGCCAAGAGAACACTACTTTTAGATAATTACCACTGGAATTACTGACTCTGCCATCGCGCAGTCATTGTAGTAGTAAATTTCCAAAAAAATAGTTCCCTCTTGGCCTGAAAATGGACATTCCTCAATACCATTGTAGAGGCCGGATGTGGCTGGCCATGTCGTGAAAGGGTCAAAGGAGACCTTCCGTTAGTATAGTTAATTAATGTTATTACCATTGCCTCGTGAATGAAGATATCAAGTAGGTATTATTATCGGGCTTGTCTGCCTGCCTTCCCGTCCACTCACCCACCAGCATGTCCGCCCGTCCGCGCGTCCGTCTGACTGTCCGTCCGTATGCCTGACTGAAAATGCATGCTCACCTGCACGCACGCCCGCATGCGAACCCGCCTGTCCAACTGCCCGCCTACCCACTCGCCCGTTCATCCACCCACCCGCACGATCACCTACATGCCTGCCTGGCTGCCTGCATGTCTGCCTGTCTGGTTACCTGTTGGACCCTATGTCTATATGCGTGTTTATCTGTCCATCTGCTTGTCCAGGCCTGCTCACAAAAACTCCTGATCTGATTTGGCTGAAATTTTGAGACAATGCATGCCGGCACTATTTACGATGGTTTCTAGAATTTGGCCACGATTGGTACTAAACTCCCTTGATCCAGATCAGATCAAAGTATGTGGTTTATCTCAGAAACGACTGGTTCTGTGTGTTTTCAACACACGAAACGTGCCCAGAAAAACTGAATTTGTGTTAACAAAAACGGTACATTGACAGGGATTTCATGTCAACAGTTAGTGAGTTTGTGACGCTGGAGGGTATGGGGTGTTATTGTACAAGCCCACGTTGTGTTCAAATTTGTCAACACAACGTGGACGAGTACAATAACAATCCATATTTGGTTCAACAATGTAAAATGGCCTATTTATTATGAACCCATTACAATTATCAGTAAATAAACAAAAATAAATCAACAGAAATGTACTTTAATCTCAGAAATACAATGACCCTTTTTCATCAGGAAAACGTAGGCTAGATAGTATGAGTGGCTACGGTTTCCAATATGTACAGTTATATTGAATGCACGCAGATTTTTTAGTAAATCAGAGGTAGCACAAGATTTATTCGAGCCATGACATTGTTTGAGGTGCAGCCCAATACTTGCGGAATGGAATAACTCCACAAGTCGCGTTCTTCTTGAGGTAAAGACGCTGACAACCACCGTCCGAAAAATCTCACGTCATTTTCTGTCTTCATTTTTGTCTCGCCTGTGAAGCAGCGGCGGCGTAAACTTTTAAGCTAAGTTTATATCTCAGCATGCCTGATCCAATTGGAACCAAACTTGGGTGCATGGTAATATACATCAAAAGGAAGCAGCCCGCCGATAAAAAGGCCATGAGGTCAAGGTTACAGGGGTCAATGGTTACAGTATAATTTATGTTAATATTTTACGTTAAGTTTTTGCATTAAACAAAAGTTATTGCCTTATATCTCAGCAATGCCTGATCCAATTGGAACCAAACTTGGATACGTGGTGATATACATCAAAAGGAACAGCATGCTGGTGCAGACATCATGCGGTCACGGTTATGGGGGCCAAAGCTCACGGTATAATCTGTTAATATTTTACGTTAAGTTTGTGCATTAAACAAAAGTCAGTGCCTTATATCTCAGCAATGCCTGATCCAATTGGAACCAAACTTGGATACATGGTTACCTATAATGATAGGAACCAGCATGATGAGGTTGGGGTCACAAGGTCAAACGTCACTGTGACCGTGATAAAGAACTCTGTTATTTCAACATGAGTTTTGCGTTTAGCAAATCCTTTCAGCTTATATTTCAGGATTGGTTAAGCCTATTGCAAGTAAACTTGGATACATGGTTACCTATAATGATAGGAACCAACATGATGATGTTGTTGTCACAAGGTCAAAGGTCTCTGCTTTTTCAACATCAAGGTGTTACGTTTAGCAAAACTTCTCGGCTTATATTTCAGGATTGGTTAAGACTATTGTAACTGAACTTGGATACATGGTGGCCTATAATGTTAGGGAGCAGCATGGCGATGTTGGGGGCACAAGGTCAAAGGTAAAGGTCACTTTGAACTTGATACATAACTCTGCTTTTTCAACATTAAGTTTTTGCGTTTAGCAACACCTTTCAGCCTATGTTTCAGGATTGGTTAAGCCTATCACAACTAAACTTGGATACCTGGTTAGCTATACTGTTAGGAAGCAGCATGATAACATTGAGGGCAGAAAGTTAAAGGTAAAGGTAACTGTAACAAACACGAGACAGGCGAGGCATTTAATTCCGCAGAATTCTTGTTGTATTTTCTGGTACTCGCTGATCAATTCAAATATCGATTTCTGCTGCGGATAGCATCGTTATTATTAATAGGGGCAACTTCTACTTGCAGCAGAACTTTATCAATGCTATAGAAGTTACCTCCATTGGCAACCCAATATAAAGAAATTAATGCGGAACGAATTATCGTTCTTTAACGTCCAATACAGGTTTTAAGCGGAGTCAAATACGGAGTTTCCCGTCCAATACGGGTTTCACATCGTCTAATATGGAAAAAGTATTGGATTGTCACGTGTTACAATTGAAAGCATTTCATTGGATAGACACACGCCGGTGTATAATAATTTTGGTTATTCGCCATGCCGGTTTACGCAAACGCTTTAATACATTATTTAGACCAGACTAGATCTGTGTCGACTGTGTTGGCGAACCTGATAGTTTTCATAGCGGGCACACAGATATATAGCATTAGATACCTATGGTACATGACACAGCTCAGCGCACCGGCCTACGCGATGCAAGACGCTCGTGAAACATCAGGCTGACTTGTCTTATCGCCTGATGGCGAACGATTATCTGGGGATTGCACCCGTCAATGTTTTCAGCATTTTACACCAAGATATGGTAGAATGTAGCATAGATTGATGTAAATATAAATGCAATTAGACTCAAGAGTTTGGGTCAGTTTCTGATACTATTCTTAATAAAGATAAGCCAGCCGCCACGTAAATACAGAAGTAGAAGTGGAGGGCCTAGAATTCTAGACATTTATAAAGAAAGACCATGCGTACGGTAGCGGCGGAAAATGTTATATTGATTCTTGTGCCATATATTGTTTGCACACTGAACGGCCTTTTGAGTGCATTGTAGGGAATGGTATGGACATATCTATTGGTTCTTGTTTTGCGCACACTGTCTGGGAATGACTAAGCGTGTGTTCACCAATTTGTACTACGATCGCCTCTACCCATGATATTCTGACTGTCTGGTTTTCCGCTAGTTCTTCTTGCCTTTGTAATTGTTCGTCCTATCTTTGCGCTAGCTCCTTTTGAACTAGCGCTTGCTCTGCCACTTGCTTGTGCAATTCCAACACGAGACTGTCCTCGCTGGCTACAGGAGATTCCTCAAGGCTGGGTGTGAGTGCAAGATTCCTAAGTAATGACAATCTTCCCTCCGAATTAACTATGCCCGCTGTTGACGCAGCGGGCCGTGTGCATGCCCCTTTAAGTGTTTGATATCTAGGTGTACCCTATGAGCAGGAGCACCATACGAGAGTTCCATCCTACTGTTGCATGGCCAGCGCAGATGCGTTCGCTGGTATCAACACAATACCTATCAATGTTATGGTGAGCACCAGAGCACAAGAGGTTGAGAGTAAAACCATCAGCATCAATCTCAGATCCATCTGTGTCACTTGTGGGTCGCGTGGACCACAACACACTTGGTCTATGGACGAAGTTTTGTCACCCTCGTGTCACGCACGTGCATTCCCTAGTCTAACCTAAACAGGGAGAAATTAAAGAGCGGGTCAACTACGTAATTCAAATAACAGTGCCTGTCACGTTACTTCTGATAATTCACATGGACAGGGAATTAAAATAAATAAGAATATTCTTAGCAAATTTACAAAATTGAAAATGAAATTAGATAAATAAATTGATTAATTAGTAATTAATTATTAATTTAATACGCATTATTTAGTGGTCGGCTTTGGGAAAGCCTGATGAAAAGTGCATATGGGTTGATTTGAGCACTTAGCTTATTCTATCGGATGACGGGACGGCAGACGAACGGATTAATAGATGAACTCATTCGAATTTTATGACAGTACGATTTTCACATCTTAACGACCACCTCTGGTCACTTCGCACGCACATTATCTAACGTTCAGCCGTGAACAGCAGTGGACAGCAAGTAGAACAACAACGGACAAAAGGCGCTTCGCGGAGTGGGACCACACTTGCCGCAATGCACGAGGAATGGCCGATATGTCAGACGTTTCCACTCAGAACGGACGCATAAAATAGTGGATCTATTATTAATAACGTAATACTAATACTACTATTCGAGAATGACAAATAAATCATACAATGCATGAACAGTTTTGTCAATCTTAAATTGTGGACAACCGGTTTAGGGACGGACATTGGTTGAATGGATTTGGTAACGGGTACCAACCCATGACTGGTAACACATTTCGATAATTATAAAATATAATAACTAGAGCCAAACTGAAGCGGATCGTTGCAAATTAAGCAACACCTACTAAGTTAATAAATTTACATACTGTAAAACTTCAACAGCACAACACCTCAACAGGTTTGAAAATATATACGCACAATGTGCTTGGAACAGTGATCGATAAGAACGGACCACATTGATCAAGACAGGTTTAGCTTAATACCTGAGCATGTAGAGGTAATTTGCACAGCAATGCAAAGAAAGAGCCACCTGAGCATTTATGAAACCGATTTGGATATACATGTCAACATGACAGCTACGTATAATACGGACTTATAGTTCAAGTAGCACAATAAATATATACAAAATATGTAATTTATTGACAATTTCAGTATGATGCAATTTTAAATGTGAAACAGCCCCCTCCTAAAAGTAATTTCTATGCAACAAAATTCCTATCTAAAACTTTAAAATTAATCAGATTCAACATCATGTTTCAATTCAGACCGACTTCCACATTATCTCGACCTTTTATGACCTCAATCATAAAGCTAAGATCTTGCAGGAGCAATGCCTACCGCTTTATCCTTAAGTTTTCTTTTTCGCTTTGTTTAAGAATGCTAACGGTTGGTGGACAGTTTGCAAGATAAAAGATATTCCATGAAGGTATATTGCAAATGTATTAACTGCCCACACAATGGCAAGACATTCCTTTGCAATGGTAGAATAATTGATTTCACGTGATTGGAGTTTTCTACTAGCATAGGGTATTGGAAACAACTCAGTATCGTGGTCTTGAAGTACCGCACCAACTTCAACATCAGAAGCATCTAAAAGCTTTGTCAAAATCAGGAAGGTATAAAATAGGAGCATTACATAACCGACTCTTAAGTGTTTCGAATGCATGATAATGGATTTCTTCCCAGACTAATTTATTAGGTGATCCCGTCTTAATTAAGTCAGCCAGGGGGGCAACTATGGTAGCATAATGAGGTACACAGCGATTGTAAAACACAGATAAGGCTAGGAAGGAACGAAGAGCAGATTTAGTGTTGGGAGGAGCAGCCTCCTTAATCCGAGAGACCTTGTCTTCCGACGTAGACAACCTACCAGATCCTACTCTATGACCAACACATTCTAAATCCGAAAATCCGAAATAACACTTCGATGGTTTGACTGTCGAATTTGCGTCATGTTTATGCTTGAACAATTGACACAAAACATCAAGGTGGTTTTCCCAAGGATTTGTATGACCAAGGGCATCATCTACAACATCTCTACATGGTTAAGACCATCAAACAGCGTGTGCAGCATCCTATTATAAGTACCACCAGAGTCCGACAGGCCAAATGGCAACCGTTTAAATCTCATTAGGACAAAGGGAGTGTAAAATGCGGTACAATCCTTTGAGTTATCACTAAGGGGAATCTGCCAGTAACGTTTACAGAAATCAAGCTTAGATAAATAGTTGGATTTTTAAATCCCGGCATAAATTTGATCTGAAATTATCAATGGCTCAGCATCAAAAACGGTAACTTTATTCAATTTATGAAAATCTATCACATGGCGCAAATCACCATCCTTTTTCTTTACCATAACTAGAGGAACGTGATAAGGCGAATTAGCTAGTTCAATTATGTCCATTTCAATCATCTGTTGGCATTCAGATTTAAAAGCGCCATACAGTGAGTGAGGAATTGGATAAGGCTTTACACAGGTCTTCAAGGTGTTCTCATGTTCAAGAATGGAGGTACGACCTGGTTTATTTGAAAATATTCCACTATACTCTTCTATCAAAGACCGTAGATCAGATCCTTGTTCCTCTGATAAGTCAGTAGTTATGTGGATATCCTCTGTGGATTCTATCGTAGCATTGAGGTAGTTTTCTAACACGTGCTCATTGTTAAATTCAACAGACTCCGATTCAGGATCTGTAGCACCAACAGCATTAACTGTATTTAGATCATGACGTTCGATGTATTCCCTTAACATATTAATGTGAACGAGCTTGACCTTTGACCCGACCTGAATGCGATAATCATTAATACCAACTTTCTCTTTGACGGAGTAAGGCCCCTTCCACTGCATAAGCAACTTAGTATGCTTGGTAGGCAATGCCACGATGACTTTACATCCAGGAGCTAAAGTCCGGGCCTTAGTACGCTTGTCATAATATTTCTTATAGCGATCCTGGGCATTGGCAAAATTCTCATGAGCCAACTGACATGTTTGTTCCAATCGATTACGAAGATTTAACACGTATCCATACGTAGTTTTTACATTTTCGTCAATGTCATCTTTAGTCCATAATTCACGCAATGAGGCATGGGCCCCCGTAGCCATGACACTATATACCAGCGCAAATGGGGAAAAGCCCATACTCTCCTGAGGCACCTCGCGATAAGCGAAAAGCAATGGCTGTATATAGCGATCCCACTCAGTATGACACTCACTACACATCTTACGCAGAATTCTCTTAAGGGTACTATTACATTTTGCCACCAACCCATTACACATGGCATGATAAGGGGTGGCATGTACATGGTATATGGACAGCAATCTACACAACTCTACCACCATCTGTGACGTAAATTATGAAGCATTGTCTGAAAGAATATCTTTAGGAATGCCTATGCGGGAAAATATTTGAATTAATGCCTCCGCCACCCTTTCTGTTTCAATGGACGGCAACGCAATCGCCTCTGGATAACGAGTAGCGTAATCTACTAATGTTAATATATATTTGTTACCCCGTTTTCACCTGGGTTCAATGGGACCTACGATGTCAATGGCAACTCGATGAAACGCAGTTTCAATTAAAGGCATTTTCTCAACAGGTACCCTTGACACTCGACCTTTCAAAATTGTCTTTTGACACAAGTCACATGACTGACACAATCTAGTGATATCACTACTAGCACCGGGCCAATGCAAATTCGCCAACATTCTATCAACGGTCTTAGTTATACCGAGATGACCAGACATCACAGTTTCGTGACAATGTGTAAGTGCAGCCGTACGCAAATCAATAGGGACAACTAGCTGTTTGACCTCTCGTGAACTGTTGTCTTTAAGGAAATATCTGTATAATATGCCTTTATGAAAAGCATAACGTTCAGTTCCCCTAGGTGTAGGATTAGAAATCTTACGTTCGGCTAATAGACGCAATCGTTTCAATGAGTTATTCACCTATTGTTTATCACGCAAACCATCCGCAGTAGTGGCAGATCTAATTTCATCAGGGACAATAAGACGGTTTGGACCAACATGCTTATGAGCTGTTTGACTTCTTGTTTGCATTGAAGCCAACGTCTCTTCTTCGCCTACACACGCATCATATGTAGTAGGAGTTAGCACTTTAGGTTGTACATTGCTCATAGTAATTTCAGGAGCGATAATCGTACCTGGAATGTTTCCGATAACAATGTCGCAAATGGGATTTTCCAGAAACAGTGCATCAACTATGCCAGTATAGAATGGCGTATCAATACAAATCCTAGCCATAGGTTCCGTACGTGCAGTACGGTCTATCAAAACAAACCTTTGATTGCATCCAGTCACTGACTGATCAGCTAATAGAGAACGTCTCGCGACTACACTATTACACCCAGTATCTCTCATGACCTTGCCCTTTATATTTCCAATTAAACCATCCGCCATGGGCAAGGGCGACAACAATATACCATGGCTCTGTTGTAAACCACCCAGTACCAGTAAGCTACAACCACACATTAAGTAAGCACTATCTTGATCCATAGAACATCGATGCTCATTTTAAGTGTTGGATTCAGCTACACCAGTATTTACAGATCATGCTGAATTATTACTACATGGTTGACACGAAGATGCGGTGGCGTAACGCTGCTTCTGAGGCTGCTGCGTATTCGAGCAATCACGGGCTATGTGACCTGGTTGATTACATTTAAAGCAGACAAGCTGGTCATTCAATGTAGGCCTATCGGTCGCTTTAGCTTACTGGGCATTCTGGACATTTTTAGTAGCAGCACCAGTAGTGGATTCTGAGCGAGATTTGCCTGGCGCATTGCGTTTTTCAGGCGCACCGAGTCGACATCATCCCCTAGTGTCCATGCAAATTTCAACCAATTTGACCGATTTTTGCATATTTTTGGGTGACTTTTCTCTCAGGAAAACAAGCATATCAATTGATAAGTTTGCCATGAATAGCTCACGCAAAATTAGTAAGCACAAACCTTCATAATTTTTTTCTATGCCAGCCATTTGAACCCATCTGTCAAAATACGTCTCTAGAAGGAAAGCAAATTGCGCGGGTGTCTCATTTATTTCCCTGATGAGACAGGAAAAACTTTCTTTTAAATCCGTCTTCAGTTAGCTGATGGCCTTTAATAAAGCAGCCTTTAATTTCTCATAATTATTTGCACCATCGGCTACTAGACGGCTGTGTCCAAAGCTCTACCACGCAATAATGTCCCAAGAAATATAGCTTTGTCAAGTTCATTCCATTTTCGGGCTAAAGCAAAGCACTCACATCTCACAATATAAACATCCATTTGATCTCTAGAATCATCAAATACCGATTTATTAATATAGGCCCTTTATAATTTGAAACGGAATTATCAACAGTTTCGGATTTAATACCAATTTTCTGTTGCTTATCTGTGATTTCCATTTCGATCTTCTTTAAGTCGCGTTCATGAGTTCTACGTTCACGGTCTAATTCTTGTGCTTCGTTTAGCTCACGTTGACGCTCAAGTTAAGCACGTTCACGCTCACTCTCGGCAAATTTTCGTAAATCCGTACCCTCTACTCTGAATTCTTTTCCACGTTCAATACATTCTTTAAGACCGGCTCTCGCGACCAAACTGTATTACAAAGTACGACAATTTAATTAAATTAAAAAATCACTACCATGCGGTAATACACAAATACGACAAAAATCGAATTTACAATTTCCAAAATATCAATTTAACGCCACCCCAAGGCGACAAACGCGCAAGTTAATCGACGCGGTAAAATAATCAAAAGGACAACAATTAAATCTCCCTCCGAAGATTGATTCCTATACACTTGTCTAAATATATACAACGACACATGTGCCATATTTATAATGCACGAGTACAATACAGCTTACAGGCCAACGCACGAGGACTAACTACTGAAATGCACGTTCTCACCAGCTACTAGTCTAAATAAAAAAGTTACAATTATTTTGTGACAAAAACCAAAGCTCGCTATGGGCCGTACATAAACTGTCTGGTTTTGGCATTCAGCCGAGTACTAAAATAAATAACATTTATAAATACTAGCTGAAATGGAAAACAGGTAATGAGGACACACGCCTCTCAACTTACCACACATGAATGACCGGAAATAAACTGCATTCATAACACAGTTGCGTAAATACTATTATAATAGCAGTGCACTTTTAAGCAGGCTTTTACGGGAGCACATTCCACGGACCATAGAAAGGGACAGTAAAGACAATTAGCTATCAAATTGTGATCAACTATCAACATTTTCTCCTCGATGTCCTCCAAGTTCACGCCTCAGTTCACAAAAGACTTACTTAACAAGTCAATAAGCATATATGCCAACAATATCTTGGAACAACTTCTGGCATCCATATACACCCTTGGATATCGACAATTTTCAGTTATGGCGTAATGCGGGAAAAAACCCCAAGCAACGTTGATAACATAGTAGTTAGTACGCGATTTGAAGCTTAGCAAAACTATGCTTGCATAGAAAACAATTTAAAGACTTGATTACATAATTTTAAATTTAGAATTTTTTTATTTATGAATATGTCAGCAAATTTATGGCGTAACAGTTATCCCGGACGAGCCCCCAGTGACACGTGTGGGCCACGTGGGACACAACAAACTTGACGTATGGACGATGTTTTGCCACCCTCGTATCACGCACGTGCATTCCCTACTCTAACCTAAAGCGGGACAAATTAAAAAGCTGGTCAACTACTTAATTCAAATAACAGGGCTGTCATGTTACTGCTGATAATGGACAAGGAATTTAAATGAATAAGTATATTCTTAAATAATTTATTAAATTGAAAATGAAATTAGCTAAATAAATATATTAATCATTAATTAATTATTAATTTAACATGCATTATTTTCTGATTTGGGAAAGCCTGATGAAAAGTTCATATGGGTTCATTTGAGCACTTAGCTGACGGGACGGCAGACGAACGGATGGATAGACGAGCTCATTCAAATTTTCTGACAGTTCTAGAACTACGGTTTCCACATCTTAACGGCCGTCTCTGGTCACATCACACGCGCATTAGCTAGCGTTCGGCCTTGAACAGCGGTGGATAGTGGGTAGAAAACAACAGACAGAAGGCGCTTCACAACGCGGGACCACACTTGTCACAATGCACGAGGAATGGGCGACATGCCACGTGTTTCCACTCACAACTGAGGCATAAAATAATGGACCTTTTGTTAATTAAAAAATAATAATAATACTATTCGAGAATGTCAAGTAAATCATACAATGCATGAACAGTTTGTTCAATCTTAAATTGTGGACAACCGGTTTAGGGACGGGCATCTGTTGAACGGATTTGGTAACTGGTAACAACTCATGACTGGTACCACATTTCGATAATTATAAAAAATATAGTAACTAGAGCCTACCTGAGGCATGACCAAAGATCGCTGCCAATTAAGCAACACAAAATAAGTTAGTAAATTCACATGCTGTAAAACTTCCGCAGCACAAATCCTCAACAGGTTTGAAAATAAATACGCACAAGGTGTCTGGAACAGTGATCGAGAAGAACTGACCACGTTGATCAAGATAGATTTAGCTTAATACCTGAGCATGTAGAGGTAATTTGCATAACAACGCAAAGTAAGACCCATCTGAGACTTTATGAAACCGATTTGGATATAAATTTCAACATGACAGCTACGTATAATACACACTTATAGTTCAAGTAGCGCAATAAATATCTACAGAATATTGAATTTATTGACAATTTCAGTAAGATGCTATTTTAAATGTGATAGTCTGCACTTTATATGTCAGGGAAAGATGAAGTGGCGTTGTTGAAGCTTATGGTCTTCGAGCTAGTATCTGAACCCTTGGAAAAATGTTCTAAGTTCATAGCCGTGAATGCTGTTAGTGCAATTTGTGCGCCAGGTGTAAATAGTGGCAGGGTTACGTTGTTTAGTGGCACGTCTTGGACGATTGGTGTCAATGGCATGATTGCGTTGCCCATCCCTGCGACGTAGGGTAGTGTATGTGGATGGTATGTTTGACAAGGTGCACAGTGTAGTTATAGCATTGGCGCATGTGGCGTAGGTAGATGGGGATGGCGCGTGTCTGACCTGTGTATTGTGTGGTGTAAATATATAAAAATTGACTATGTCCTTTCAGAATTGGTGCTCGCTATTGCATATACGAATTTAGAAGCGCTACTAATCTGATATTGTATATGTGAAACGAACTATCTTCAAACTATAAGATGGTTTAAGTTGTAAGAGGGTGGGTGGGTGTGATGGTGGTGACGGGAGCGGGGTCTCTGGTGCAGTACGTATATACTCGTATGCGCGCTAGTATGGCAATATTTGGCCTGACAGACTTAGAATGTCTATCAATTATTTACTGCTAGAACTTCTATGTGTCAAGCGTAACTTTCAAGACTGCTTGACAGATTTATTTCACATTCCATTATGTCCTATGTTTCTGGCGCTTGTAGGCACACTTTGCGGATTGATTGTCTAAATCCGTCAAGGCGTTGCTTGCACTTACATGGTAACTTTCCTTTGGACAACTAGTGAATGAGTTACTATGGAAGGTTTCAAAGTTTTAGCGGGCGTCTTGCTTGCACCAATAAAACGAAGTATTAATGAACACGCTTTATGGATTTGTCAGTGAAACGACCAAGGAGTTAGTGAAAATAACTTGTACAATTTCAAACAACCAAACATGGAGAAATCAAGTACTAAATGATGGTGTGTATCTGTGCACTACTGGACAGATGAGTGTGAACTTTAAATTAGTCAATTGCCGAAACGTAACGGGTCGTTGACTCTAAGAGCGAGCTTAGACAAATCGCTACGTTACCCCTTACCGAAGTGTGGGTAGTCAACCCTATGTGCAGAAACCCTTCGTTTTGCAGTGATTTACAAACGTTTAAAAAATAGACGACGTCCGATAGCTGGTGTCAGCAGTATCTGAACGCCATGGAAATAGTCTAATCTTGAACAGTAAATGCACAGCAGTATTAGCACACTCGCTGGCACCGCCCGCCTCCGAAGCGTGTGTAGTCGACGTTGTATAGTAGCAGTCCTGTACTTGGCCTATAGGGCGTTATTGGCACACTATTGGGCCTATTCTAGTAGAATGGCAGCACGTGTTGTAAGTCACGTCCTCGTATTGAGACGTAATTGTAAACTGGTTGAGCTCTGATTGAGAACTAGTGTAGCGGCTGCAGCTCCTTATAAAGGGGTGGTTACGTCATGTCTTATTACGCATATGTGTTAGTCTGAGGGTAAATGGTCTTCTGAATGGTTTATTGGTTGACATAGGCAGCGCATGGCCCACGGACTCGATTCCAGGGCCCTCCTGTAACCGAGAATCGAGTCTGTGTTTCTGCCCAACAAGACTGGACTCGTATTTAGCACGTTGTTGACATAACAATGCGCCATATTTGTATACAAAGCTGATTATTTGTAGGAAACTGTATGCCCAATAATGCTTCATTTTGAAGCGGGATTACTTTAATTCATATCCTTGATTATCAGACTGTATGTACCTATATATCATTGGTTTACACAAATTCAACATAATGCCGTCATATAAATTAGGTTTCTAGTGGCCGTTAGCGTAACTTCAATAATTTAGGTCATTATGTAACTTACCTAAATTACCATCCTTCACTCCTACTTACTCATACAGCCCCTGAGATGGGCACCAGTCTCTTCCAATAGAGTACCGCTTCTTACTAACCAAAGTGGCCTACCCCTAAATACTACAGCTGTCGTTAAGCAACCGGTGCAGTGTTTCCAGATGCTGATGTCACTTTCCGTGACAAAGCAACTTATACTTTCATTAGGGGAAACAAATTATTCCAAACACATCCACTGCTTTCAAGTATACCCGAGCCCACTAGGCTAGCTATTTATAAACCATGTAAGAATCAAAGTGATTATCCGGATACTCGAGGCTTTTAGTGGCTTACAGGCAAACGTATTCCACTTTCGTAACACACCTCTGCTTAATTCCGTCTAGAAACAGCAAATTCTCTCTACAGTAGACTTATTGCTTATTGCATTCAATGATTCGGGCCGCACAGGTACGGCATTACGATAATGCTAGTACACAGATTGAAACAGATTGAACTCGTTTTACTGATGTTGTGCAACTGTAAAAGCTAGGCTGTTCCGAAGGCTGTTTTAGATAAGCTTAACGCATGTCTCCACCAACACCCCCCCCCCCACCCCACACACACATACACAAACTCACCCACCACCCCACCACCCACCCTCAACGGCCCACCCCCACACACACCCTCCGCAACCCCAGCCACCCCGACACCTTCGTACAATAACCCAGTTTCGGTGGTCGAACAGTTTAATCCTACTATGTTAGGGGCAACGCAGTCCCGCTGCCTGTCATGGTCGCCCAACAAAAATGGCCTATGTCCATGTTTTGCCAATCTTACAAGCCACCCTTGAACAGAAAGATTTGGAATTTGCTGTAGGGTCTTCTCCGTGACAATATCTACACACTCCTTAAAGTACGCCAGTGTACACACCTGCTAGGCACTGATTAAATAATAAGCTGGACTCTGAACCGTAAATTCACGGTAAAGAAGAACCCCAGTGAGGCAGGGTGGGGGCGGACTAAGAACACCTGCCGAGTACGAGAAACAATGTCCTGAGAGGAAGAATGTCTGATTACGGCTGCAAGGCGATTTCAAACTACTGCAGCCACATAATCCAGTACGCATACATATCCTAGGTGTTGGGTTCAACATGCGAGCACATAAGAAACTCCCCAATACTGGCCCTCAAAGACTGGAGATCGCTTTGTAAGTAGCTTACATCTACTCGATAATGTGTTCTTCCCCTCTTCGACTTGCCTCATCGTTCGCATGAGCATTCTGCTCGGAAGCTGTACGTATTACAGAAAGCGCGCATTAGTACATAAACGTAGTCGTATATTACCGCGTTCACCGCCTACTAAGTGGCGTCAATAAGTGCCCCCCCCCCCATCACTCATACCTGACCAGTGCTGGAATGCATATAACAGGTACCTTCAATCATTATATGGATTGCACCACTACCAGCACGCACGCATGCAGGCATATACGCGCGAACACGTGTACAAACATACGTGGGCACGAACACCTGCGCAATGACGTGCACACGCGCATGCAGACACACACACACACACACACACACTCACACACACACACACACACACACACACACACACACACGCACGCACACGCACGCACACACACACACACACATACACACGCGCGCACACGCGCACACACACACACACACACACAAACACACACATACACACACACACACACACACACACACACACACACACACACACACACACACACACACACACACACACACACACATACACACACACGCGCGCTCATAATCATACGCACACAAAGACGCATACATGCAAGCGCACATAGCGATAGCGTGCCTGCTGATTGCAGATTATTCTGTCAGAACATTATCCCCACTGAAAGGAAAACGCAATATTCATCGCACTCTCGCGCGCTATACAGGTGCACACATATTAACGTGTTTCATGACATAAGCATCACAGAATAGCTCTGCAACCGCAGTAGGAATGGTGCTAGCTATACCGTCCGCTCACGTGAATTTTCGAAGTATCTTCACTTCGGCGTCCGTTAACCTTGAATGTATGGTAATCATAAGTAGGCGCGCATTTGATCTATACAAATGATTGCATTGATAGTTGGAATTTGCCAACTCTTTGTGTCATGCATACGGCATTCCGCATCTGTAGTTGAAGATGAATAAATGAATCCGATCTGTCACTATATGATTTCATAATTAATTAAATCACATGTAGGCTTACGTTACAATCACAATTCACAGAACTACTCGTCGGGAATCTTGAAAATAGTTCGTAACGTGTACGAATTATGTCTTTGATGGATCTACTATTTAATAAACAGTTTGTTGAATATTTTGAAAGCAATTTGACTGGACCCTGATATTTCGATTCTTGGAATGTATGTCTCGGTCGATCACAGCCTAGGAAAAGCATGGGTGCAGATTAGCTAGGAATGGCAGGGAATCGCTAGACATTGGTGGGCATAGCTATGAACGGGAAATTGCAAAGATAGAAATGTTCGGTGTATAGCTAAAAATGGCCTGCAGATAGCTATAAATAGTTGGGGCCTAGCTAGAAATGGGCGGTGTCTAGCTAGACATCGGTGGGTATTAGTTAGAAATGAATCCCTATTTTAGGTGACATATTTTTCGCTTTGAAACCAGAAGACCGAATTCGTAAAATTAGCCACAATGCAACAAATATGTTTACTTGACCATTCTGAAGCTATGGCAATGGTAGCAACACGTTCCTGTCAAATTAGTTTCGAAATAATCACCGACTTACCCGTAAAGTGTACCTTAATCTGGAAATTTAGTGTTCAAAGTATTAATAGCCATATACATTCCGTTCAAAATAATAAGCGAGCTGCCTGCCGACTATCGTATTGCGTAGTTAGGTAATAACTGCATCGCCTCTTATAAGATCAACTGTTTCAATACATACAGTTAGAACTGTATTCATTTGAGAATCGCGGATTTATTGGCAGCGGTAGACTGTTGTGTGTCTGAAGAATCAATCAGCAAGCCATATCCAGTATCGATTCCGTGCTGCAGAAGCGGCAAGCTTGAGAATCCCATTCACACCGCTTCATTGCGTACTACTTACCACTGTTAGTGTAGATGCTAACCCAAAGTAAGGAGGCTGATGATACACGTCTAAATTAAAATCTCACATTTGTGTCAACAAAAGAGTAGCCACAACTATGGATTAAGCATGGGCAGTGATCCGACATTCAACTAAATGTTAACTATAATTAGTCATAGCTTGTGCACAAGAGCAGTGCCGTATGTTCTCCTCCCCGTGGCTTAGATTCGGATTGCGCTGTACGGTTACATGTCATGTCTGACATGTATCCGTACTAATTCATATCTTTGTGTCTAGAAGCAACGGCGAATTAGATCGATATATGTGTGGATCCTATCGCTGTTACAGTCAACTGGCAATGCGTGTATCTATGGCATCGAAATAGAATCCCTGTTTCCAGATTAACGGTTTCATGACGAATCCGGCCAAACTCGACCTCTGCAATGGCTTTCAGAAATGTCCATTTGCATAGCAAGAGAATATTATGTTTTTATATTACCACGGCAATGACTGGCTCGGTAACCGAAACACTCATACCGGTGGTCAATTTCAATAATAGTCTTCTCGTGGCCTGCAAATGGACATTCAAAAAGCACATATTAGTATTTCTTAACGAAATTTAGCCATTAATGAGTTAAACACTGTTTTAGACCCTGGGACACCAGATAGGAACGCCGTTATGTAACTGGCCATCATTAATTATGCTCCTAACTGAGAATAATTGAGTGAATGTTTAGCCAAGCTCCGCCTCTTTCTAGCTATGCTCCGCCCACTGTTTGAATCGAGTTACGCATTTTGAACCTGGATTCCCAGAATCCCAATGGCAAGGTAAATGATACAAGTCAGCTGTCGAATATTTTGAACCTACTTTTCCCAGTCAAATTAGTTTTAAAATATCCAACATAATGTTTATTAAAATAAATTCACCATGAGATACATAATTCCGACGCTTAGTGCCAGTCCATTACTCCTTTCGTGTCAAACCTATTTGATTCGACGTCAGTTACTAAGCGCCGTACTCGGATAATGGCGGCACATACCGGGTAGGCCTACTTGAGAGACAAATCAGATTTAAATGGCAATAATTTAATAATATGTTAATATCACTAACATGCTTAATAAATACATCTACATACAAGGCACCAAACTGTGCTAAATTGTGTTGAATGCAATGGACCGTTTCGGCTGTACCTATGTCCCGCCCATCTCTAGCTCGATCGATCTCTGAACACCCTGCCTATCCATTTCCAAAAAGCTACACTTTAGTTTCAAAATATTCAACAGCATGTTTATTAAATAGCAAAGAATTACAAAGCCATACAATTCATACGTGTCGGACTGCTTGAGCTTTTATGACTGTCTGTATGGAACCCTTTGTGACGTAATGATTTTGACGTCATCACACACGCGCTGAGCTGGTTATGACGTCATATGAGGTCATATGATGGATAGATACTCTGGAAAGGTGAATTGGGATTCATGTCGCGCTCTATAGTTTTGAAATGCGTGACCTGTACACGTTAGAAACTGTAGCTTAACCTGTTCTTGTGAACACCAGTTTTGTTTCGAACATTGAGTAATCAAAACTGCAACAATAGGATGTCCTTCAAGTGCATAACAACCCATTATGGAGCCATGTATCCAGAATATAACTATCATATGTATTCTGCTGCTGTCTTGTACTGTGTGGGCGTATTCCACTAGACCACGGAAGAGGTAAGATCTGAATAATTAAACCCGTAATGGCTAATTTTGGTTAAGAAAAGAATGTGTTTATTGAATGCCCATTTGCAGGAAAAGAGAAACATATTTTTGGAAATTTAACACTTGAATGGCAGGCCATGTTACCGACCAAGTAATACCAGTGGTACATTTTCAAAAATAGTCTAATCTTGGTTGACAAATATACATTCCGGAAGGCCGCTTTTGGCCAGATTCTTCCGGAAATGGTTAATCTCACGCATCCTTTGCATTAGCGGTTTGCGGAGTTGTTATAACACTTGCAATTTTATATTTATTATGTCGTTTTAAAAATACATACATATAGTCGATAGGACGTATTATAAATGCATTTGCCAAATTGGTCAGCATATATAGCCTAATAGAATGCAAATGATGATATCGATTGCACTCTATAGTATTACCTTCGTCTTCAGATGTGGCCATTGTTCACTCAAATAAGAATTATGCACCTATGCGTGGTGCAGTACACTATGCATGTCACATTAACTGTGAAACTGAACAAATCGTGCAAGACAACAATGCATGAAAGCTGTTGAATATTTCAAAATAATTGTACTGGAACTTGATGTTTCAACATCATATCCCTTGCATGATACGTTTATGAACATGTAGTTTCCAATATGTACTTGTTAAAGTTAAAATGAAGAACTATTTGGTGGATATTTTAAATACAGTTTGCCTCGAAACAGTTGCTGGCCCAAGGCTGATAATTTTAATACGTATATATGTGTGTTAGCAGCTAATGATAATGCAATAGTTTGGTGTCCCCCGGACTAAAATACCCAAGGTACAACACGAGGCACACTAGGTTCTTTTGTCAGTTTATCGCTAGCTTGCAGTATCCCGATTCGAACCAGAAACATAAAAAATGAATATTTCAGCTGGATATATACATTGTATTGTGAAATATCACAGATAATACTGTCGATTCCAGATGTTATGACATCGCTCTTCAACGGACCTTTCCAATGTGTGCTAAGCCCCGTCCGTGGTGGGATCGATCGATCGATCTCTGAACTGCCTGACTATCAATTTCCAGAAAGCTATACATGTAAGCTGTTTAATATTTTGAAATTAATTTGACTGGGCGCAGCAGCGCCTAATCAAATTAGTGTCAGCATATTCAACAGCATGTTTATTAAATAGCGAAGACATACAATTCAGGCAACGTGTCGGACTACTAATTGTTAAAAACGGGTGATATAGAATCATTCATGACATCATGGTGATGACGTCAACATACACGTCGCTTAGTTAATTATGACGTCATATGGCGGCGGATCATAGATGAATGCTCTGGAAAGATGAATTGAAGCATATCGAGTGACTTGTCGTTAAGAAATGGCCCGTGGCAAATCTTTGAAATCTCCCTTTCCTGATATGAACAAATAAGTGAATGCCGATAGAGGCCCTGAAGGTTTAATTTACAATCACAAGCGCGGTGGGTGGGAATAGGATTCTATATACACTCAAGTTAGGCCGACTAAGAATTGACAACTATAGATGCATCGACTACAAGAGTGTAACCTCATGAGAAATCATACAACTCCACAAATTCCAACACATCATTTAGTAGCGTTACATTACTCTTTGCATTCTAACAAGCTAGAGAGAACGTCTACATAACACATAAGTCATTGGCCAACTGAGACTTGTGCTCACAAACTGCATCGATGAATTGACCGAATAGCTGTCTATGTGATAAATATTTCTAAGTCCTTTAGGAGGATTTTGATTACATCAAGGTTAATGCACTCCATCTCCACACCAAATCAGAAAAGGGCGCACGTACCAGAAGAATGTTTCAAATCAACTCATTAGTTACTAGACATAGCAATGACTTAATCTAGAGAATGCGGCTACATCAGTCAGTAAATTAGAGCAATGCTCCTGCTGGAAATGTTCAACATAAATTCATTCACTTGATACCGTCACTGTAATAGGAATAGCTGGATGCCACTTGTCCCCGTTTAGAGCTCTGCCATATTTGTAATCGAAACTTATCTGTTTCACACAAAGGGCTGATGTGTACTATCTACCACAACGATGCTCTGGACTCGTGTTCTAGGATATATTACACGTCCAGTCACGCCAGTGGCATCGGACAACAAACTCCGACACATTGAGTTAGCCTATATAAACCAGTAGGTCTAAATAGTGCATGCACATCATTAGCTTTACCTGCAAGAACCGAAAATAAATTATACTGTGTGTTTGAATGGCCATTGTATCCGTAATGATAGTATGTCATTCCTGCCAACTGGAAAATGAAAAGTTGAAATGTTATATGATCTTGAGTGCGAGAAATTATTCAATAGGTTACTAGGCCAATTCGTGTTTGTGCCATTAATGGTAGCGGAGTAGTGTGTGATATGCCCAATTGGCATCACTGATTCTGACTGGTAAACATCGTTAAACTGGACCGTAACAGGAATAAATTCACTTTTATTGACAGGCATCGTTTACAGCAGAGGGGCCACGTCTAACACGCACGTGACTATAGCATGTGAATGGTAGGCAGCTGTGGACGATTCCATGACACTAATAACCTTTAGTTAGCGGGTAGATAAATTATGTCGGCGGTAGCAAAGATACTCAATTCTCTCGAATGACTAATTAAATCGTGACTGAAATGCATATTAGCTGGTTCACTTTAAAACGTGATGACTAGTAGTTACAGCGATATGCACCATGTGATACTAACACCCGGGAGTACAGCTAGGTATACAAAGCACACATATTTAGCTAATTAAGCGGAAAATGTTTAATTGTAATTTTGTAATTGAAATGTCCATGTTTACTAAACATTGTACACAGTTCTGTCATAAATAGGGTTCACGCATCTACAAGCAATCGAAGCCCACACGAAGAGTCAGCTGACAAAAGATCTTGTCACTAATGAGTTGTAACTCAAGGACAATATGTGTATTTGCTAGGTATCCTAGCATAGGATACTATCTTACATTTTCATTCCTTATGTTATTGGAGACCTTAATTCATTATAGTCATATGATTAATCTTGAACGTGTGTTGTCAAATTCTTTCCTGGTCCTTTAAACAATGTGAAAGACCATAAATGGCAAACGTTTTTATAATTTCAATTCACTTTTTTATAAACCAAATAAGTACTGCAAAGGCTGGTTTGCCAGAGTGGTGCCGCGTTGGTTGGTGAACAGCGCGACTGCCAAAACACCTGCTATGTCAAAGTGAACAAAATGCAGGTTATTGGCAATTCTGTGAATATCCAGTTTTGATGGACACATAGGGTTAAAATAGATAACAGAAGCTTGCTCATCAACTGGGTGAAACTGAACATATTTTAGCCTGCTAGAAATGGGTTTGTGACTCTGTACGATGTGATACATGTGTAATTATATTCCTGTCGATGCTCACATATCCTGCGAACGAGTGAATTGAGGTTGTGAGTCCAGGAATAGCCGATGGCAGAATGTAGGCGTGATGGCGGCGAATGGAGCAGTATGATACACCATGCGCACAATACATTTAGTGACATAATCAAGTTACAAGATGGATCAAGTGGTGATTATTCTGTTCAGTTCGGGAATTGTATTGCCTGTGCTTCGTTGCATGTAAACAACCGAATGCCGGTAGCAAGAATATAAAGGGCGTATCAATGTTTGTGAAGTACGATGCGCAATGTATTGGTAAATTGCATCTTGACGAGGAGAAATCACGTATACCTGTACTGTGTCTTATGTTAGAATGTTCGAAAGTGCTGGGTTAATAGCGATTTCTCGACAGTGAGAGGTCTCCTTTGAGTCGTCGTGAAGATTGTGAACACGTGATTCGCATTGGAAGTTTTGTTTCAGGCACTAGCGGGCGAAATTGGAATTGATGACTCCGGTGTTTTCTCGTGAGAAAATACTATATAAGACGAACACATATTAATTTTGAGAATCTGTATGAATGGATAACACATATTTGTACGATTATTCCGTTTTTAAAGGATGCTTTATGTTAGTATAATTGATTAAAATCGTCTCATATCTGGAAGATGGCCTGTCGGTCGTGCTGCCTGCCTGCCTGCCTGCCTGTCTGCATGCATGCATGCCTGCCTGCCTGCCTGCCTGCCTGTACAGTGTAGGCCGCCCCTCCACCTCCACATACCTGTCAAGCCTGTGAACATCTATCAACCAGTTAGGATCTGTTGCACGCCGTCGACCACCTTCCAGCTCACCAGGCTCATACAGGTACCAAACCAGAGCATCATGTGGTAGGCATTCCTCTCCCTTGTTCGCCCCTCTAGAGCTGTGATCAGCAGAGTGTCTGATAGCCTCTACCGGCTTCTTCCCGATTAGCCTAGTAACCTAGGCAGTGGATCTCTCCACCACAGCAGGCAGCCCTCTCACCCATACTCTAGAACATTCACTCGGAGTGGCCATTTCCTGGGCATATTGGTGTGGGAACAGTCTCTCTGCCAGTGTCTGATTTCACCACTCAACGATAGCCTGGGCACGGTCATGCCCTACCTCGCCTCGCTTAACTGCCACACCGTGTTTCCGCATGAGGGCTGCAATCTCCCATCTGAACTCCTCACCCTCATCCACCTGCGAAAATTCCAGCCACAGGAGGGGATTTTCCGAAGCATCGTAGACACCCTGGAATGCCTGCGCCACCTGGCCAGATGACTTGTCTGTGAGCGGTACTGCTGCCTTGTACATGCTGGCGACATCGACGATGGTGGGGGCATACTTGTAGGTTTTGCGACTAACCGAGTCGTGTGGAAGGAATAGAACCACCGCCTAGTGAACTCTGTTCAGGACAGTTTCCTCGAAATGGGCATGCCTGATGTGCCGTGGACGAGGCCTGTATATCTGCCACATCGCCTGGCGGATGAGCCACTGGCTAACTGTATCCAATGTGAAGTTGTGGCCCTTGCGACGTGCAGCCTCGAGTAGTTGAGGTGGCTCATGGTAATATCCACCAGGCTGATAGTAGAGTTCCTCATGAAAGACGGTTGATAAACTCGCGGATTTCATAACTGACGTCCACTCCCGTCCTGTCACACATGGCCTGGGTGAACTCTAAACGGATGAACAGACGGCCGTCATTCATTCGACCATCACTGAAGACTTCCTCAAACACCTCCATACACTGGCGTCTATTGTTGTGAAAATGATGGGACAGTTCGAACGCTCTACAATCGGGGTTCATCCTTCCTCACCTACATAGGTGAAGGTTTCTCCCTGACTAGGGTATGTCCCCGGATCGGGGTTACAGGTGGAAAGCTCCTGCTGCGTCGTCCATTTGATGCACCAGAAGAAGCGATTAACTTCCAGGAGGGCACCCTACGGATAGATGGTGTGTCACATGTCTCCAAAGTCACGGGTGCTGTTAAACTGCTTCCGCGGGTCGGACTCACTAGCCTGCACACGACTCATATAGTCCTAGAGCTACGTTTCATAGCCGGCGGCAGAGTGAAGCAGCTAGCCCCTGCCCCTGAGGGGATGAAGATCACTATCGATCCGGATGGAACAGGGCTAGATCTGGCACAGATATTTCTCGAGGGGTTCAGTTTAACTCTTCATATATAGATATGATTCTCATCATACTGCGTGTGCTGGCGTCTACAGCAGTGGAGCAGGGCGCTGAGACTGCCATGATACTGGATTCCAGGTGGGCCCACTTCCAGGAGGACCACCAGTACAATCCTTGGGTCGACCCCTTGCGGAGAAACATTTACGACTGCTTTCACCCACATAAAGAGATCGAGTATGTCTGCCACTTCTATGGGGTGGAGAGGGTAGGACGTGATTGTCTGCTGTAGACTGCTGCTCATCACCAGATTCTCTGCGTAACATGTGAACATGCCAGAGTCTGCAGTGGTTCAAATGCTAATCACTTTATCATCCTCCCAGGTGAGCATTGTCAAGGTAGATGGAAGCCACTATGTGTGGTCCCATCATGCCGATACGACTCTGGCAGAGACTACGTGTTTGTCTGAGCCTACACAGAATAGAGAGAGAGAGAGAGAGAGGTCGGCCCTGTGGTTGATGGCGATCAGTGGTGTATATCACTGCGGGGGCTTGTCTCTAAATGGCGTTCAGACCCTGGTAGCAGTAGTGTGATACTACCTCCCTCTCAACAACCTATGCCCCAGGGATTGAGAGGGCGGTGGGGGCCACGGATTCGGCGGCCAGGGAGGTGGTACCCCGTGGTCTCCGCTGCTTGAAATGGTGGTGGGGGTCACGGATCCGGCAGGCCGTGCGGCCGGGCAGTGGTATCATTAGTAGTAGTGTCGGGATTAAAATGATACAACCTCCATCAACTGGCCGCAGTTCGGTGATCCGTGACCTCCACCACCCACTCAATCCCTGGGGCCTCCATCTTGAGGCATACCCCAACCACCTGCAACACTGGGCCTCCATCTAGAGGCCTACATCAACCACATGCAACACTATGCCCAGGGATTGAGAGGGTGGTCGGGGCCACGGATCACCGAACGGCGGCCAGTTGAGGGAGGTGGTATCATTTTAATCCCGACACTACTACTGAGCTTACTCCAACCCTGAAGTTTGTTTACCTGGATATGTTTATCCATCCCAGGAGAGAGTGGAGAATCTCCTCTCGTGCATTCAATTAGTTTGCTGCAGTCGTTATTTTCTAGCAGGAGTCTATCTGAGAATGCTAGATCTGATGGTTTCAATGGAAGTCAGGGTCACTGGACTCGCGCATTCAAGTGTTGGACCCTCTCATTCATCACCTTCATGATGGAGAGAGGGAATCTCCTGGCGGGGGTTATGCTGAACCCCCCTCCCCACCCCAACCCTCAAGTTACGATGTTTACTGATGCATCGATGGAGGGATGGGGAGCTTGCCTGGAAGAAGCCACAATATCAGGGCTTTGGAATCTAGATCAGTCAAAGGAACATATCAACATGCTAGAATTACGGGCTGTAATTCTAGGCCTGGTACACTTCTAGAAGGAAGTGGAGTGAAAATTTGTGATGATGCGTTCAGACAACTCAACAGTAGTGAGTTACATAAACCGCCAGGGCGGATCGAAGTCGACCAGTCTCTGTATGATGACATGGAAGCTGCTTTGCTGGTGCATGGATCATATGATCACTTTGAAAGCAGTTCATTTTCCGGGATGAATCTGTTAGCAGACTAATTGAGCCGAAGGATGAGCATTCTGCCTACGGAATGGCAACTAATACAATGTGTGGCGGATCATCTGGTCAATCATTGGGGGAAACCCAAAATAGATGTATTCACAATGAAGAAGAATGCGAAGATGACGATGTACGTTTCTCCGATTCCAGATCCAAGCTCTATCACAATAGATGCACTAGCTATCATTTGGAGGGGAATGTACGCATACCCTCCAGCAATCCTGATTCTAAGGATTCTTCAGAAAATTAGACAGGAGGATGGCCAAGTACTTATGATCGCCCCGAATTGACCAAGTCGATCATGGTTTACGGATCTGCTGGACCTTCTGGTCTGCAATCCGGTTCCTCTACCTCTGGTGGACAATATTATCTTCCAGGGCAATATCCTTCACAACAAGCCATCAATGTGTCAATTGACTGCATGGATGTTCTAAAAAAATCCGCTGTTAAGGATGGCTTTTCTGAGCAAGCCGCCAATTGTATGGCCAGAGCCAGAAGGCAGTCATCCTCCAGAGCATATAATTATAAAATCAACAGATTTGCAGAATGGTGCTCAAAGAGATGTATCAATCCAATGGATGCGTCTATTCAGGTTGTGGCTGATTTTCTCTGTCACCTGTATGATGTCTATAGTCTTAAACCTAATTATATTGCTGGATATAAATTAGCATTAATGACTGTTGTCCCTTGCTTGGCAAAGAGGGGAAATGATGAAGTATGTGTATTAAATACTCTTATTAAAGTTATGGGCAATCTCAGACCGAAAAATCCTCCACTGACACCGTCATGGAGTCGTTCTCTGTTCTTCAAATTGTGAGTGATACACCTTTTGAACCACTTAGTGCTATTTCTATTAAAGTATTGACACGTACAGCTGTATGTTAGTCGCGGCAGCATCATCCAGACGCAGGCGTGAAATTCATGCCTTGTCTGCTGAGCCTGACCGTTATATAGTTACAAGTGAAGGCCTTAAGCTTCTACCGAGATTGAATTTCTTGGCTAAGAATCAATCTTTAAAATATCCGGGTCAACCTATTATTTTACCTGCATTAACCAGATATGATCCTGGTGCTAAAGCATGGCGTCATGTTCGTGCTTTAAATAAGTACAAGAGAAGAACTCGGGTTTGTCGGACGGACCCATGCTCCATATGGTTGTCATATATTGAACCTCATGGTAGAGCGTAAAAAGACACTATTTCCCGATGGATAGTAGAATGTATTCAATTCTGTCATAAGACAGCCACTGGAATTCAAGTAGCTAGTGCCAAGCCTGATAGCGTCCGTGGTATAGTACCTTCCACGACATTATTTAATGATGTTTCTATTGAAGACAGTATGCCAGTAGCCCAGTGGCACTGTGAGTCAAGTTTTACCGACCATTACCTCCGTGACACTTCTAATCCGCTCGCCGTTTCAGTCCTCAGAAAATAATTAAATGTTGAGGTATGTATTTGTATTTATGTTTTCCTCCTCTGCTATTCACAAATATCATATTTGTTGGTAGGGTATCACTATTATTTGGTACCATTCTTTTCATCCGGTGGGGGGAAGAGATGAGTTCCGCGCTCAAGACATCATAGGTCAGTATTTGTGACCATTTTGTTTTTTTGGCTTGGTGATGGTGTCATATTTTTTATTTTTAATATGGTGATGGTTAATGTCTCTTAATTGTGGTTATTTCAGAGAGTTTTTTTTTAAATGAAGCAATTCTTCTTTTTCCAATGTCTAGTAATAAAGTAGTAATAGAGAACGTGCTAGTCATTTAGAGCTGCGGGTTTTTTTCCTAACCTTCCTCAGAAAGAGGCGGGGCGCATTTGCTTGTTGATCAATCTCTCTTCATCGGTCGATTATCCGATGCAAAATTGTATTCCTGGTTGTGTTTTCAGACACAATTTCAGATGTTTTAATTCTCTTGAAAATTCAAAGAGCTAGTCTCTTCGACGGTGTGCTGGTTTCAGGACCTTGCCTCCCTCCCGCCCAATTTACTTTCAAAGTATGGCTTTTATCAAGAGTGTTAAGGAGGCATGTATGTGCTCATGATGTGAAATAAGAAAATGTATCAAATTTATTTTTCACGAGTGAGATGACATACCTACCTCCCTAACAGGATCCCGGCCTCTCCACCCCACGGAGGCCTGGTCCTTTGGTTATTTGAATAGTTGCTTCTATGTCAGCCAATATTTGGTAACGGACGTACCAGTATGCGCATGCGCATGCGCAGTAGGTGGGGTCTGTCATGGGCATGACAGCGTACACCCACCTGCCCACTAGGGCTAAGTAACTTTTTATAATTATGAATATTATTGAACTTAGAGCCGATATATTAGTATATCAAGAGTGTTAGGGAGGTAAGTATGTCATCTCACTCGTGAAAAGGAAAGTTGGTAAATTTTCCTATTTCATAACATGTTCTGGTGAGCTTCTGGTTATCTCAGGTTCACCCTTGTATATAGCGCCTATGCTCCAATTCGCACAATATAGAAATTAAATAATAATATGCGTGATAAGCATTAACATGTGTATCGCGTGTATCTTGTTAGCAACGATATAAGGGACTTGGCATCTCCAGTTTAAACATACCTCTATTATTCGCATCTAGACCAGTAAACGATATGGTTAATAGCTAGAATGCGGAGTTAGCAGGATTCACAGACCTCATTATCGAGGGTTTTTTATTTAAAAGTTTCTAAATAAAGAATATTTGTAGACTAGTTTGACTTTGTGCGGTTGCTGCGTCTGGAAGAAACTGCGTCCAGTCAAATTAGTTTCAAAATATTCAACACACTTATTAAGTTTATTAAATATCAAATTCATCGATAACAAATAGGCAGACAATACGTACATTTGACGAATCCTTTGAGTACGTCATTAATAATGAATCTTGATTATAATTGTGATGTAATTGTGCATGGCGTCATATACTTGAATGACAGATCGCATCCATCATTTGTTGTCTCGAGAATTGGATTCCACGCGCGTCCACTTTAGAAGGAACCAAGTACCAGTCATAAAAGATGCGCGATCATGCAGGTTGTAGTCAGACAATAGCTTAACATATAATAGGCTGGTCGTAAATAAAAATGTGGCCGCTTTGTAAGTAGCCTACATCTACTTAGCATGCACAGCTGTTCTCATAGACGTGTCCGCTCTTTCGCATTAACACAATCTATCTATCACAGCGCGCATTATACATGCATTATATATTCATTACTATTATATCCTCTGCATAGTCATATTGTATAGTTTGATTTGGTTGTTTTTTTGTCTTGTGTATCTGTTTTTCAGTTTCCTTATGTCTGGATTGAGCAATAAATACGTACACTCCACTCTGAGGCGGTACGCACTACAGAAAGTACGCATTAGTAAATACACCTAGTCGTATATTACCGCGCTCACCGCCTACTAAGTGGCATCGACACGTGCCCACATCACTCATACCTGACCAGTGCTGGAATGCATAAAACAGGTACTTTGAATCAGTATGTGAAGTACACACCTACCAGCACGCACTCAAGCGGGCAGACAGGCCTCACGCAATATCAAATACATACGCACGCAGCGATAGCTTTCCAGCTGATTGCAGATTATTCTGTCAGAATATTTCACTATTGAAGACATAGAGCAAGGTTCCTTCTGCTCCCGAGCGCTCAACAGGTGGCTGTCTGTGTTATGACATACACATCACGGGAATAGCTTCGCAATGGTAGCATGGCGGGTGCTAGCTTTATCTTCCGCTCGCCTAGCGCATTTTCTAAGCATACTCACTCTCTCTTTCTTCTGTCGTACCTTAACACACACTTATGAATACAAGAAACATCTACAATGCGTCTTTAATTGTCCTGAATATCTTGAAGCTCAGCATGTCACTGTCAAATTAGATCCAGAAAACGGCTTACTTGTATATAATAATAATAATAATAATAATAATAATAATAATAATAATAATAATAATAATAATTATAATAATAATAATAATAATAATAATAATAATAATAATAATAATAATAACTAAAGGTGCTTACTCACAGGAGAAAGCTTCAAAATAAAACTGTTAAATTTGTGTACATTTATAAGCGTATTGTGTATGCCTAGGTGTAAGGAAACGAAATACATCTTAGCATGCGATGATTTCATTACATTAATACGATGTGTTAAATTGTGAAAGTGAAATAGAGAAACATATCCCTGATTCAACTTCGCATCTGCAAAAAACATTTTAATTTATACTGGAATGAAATAATCATATTTTAAGAGTTATTTCACTTCATTACATTGATGTACACAGATCAACACTTTAGTATTAGTATTTTAAACATTTGCTTATCAAATGTCTACTTGTCGGCCAAGTGAAGATTATTTTTGAAAATTGACCACCAGAATGACTGGCTCGGTTTCAAAAATATTCTTCACTTGTTCTGCCTATGGACAGTTCTCAAGACTACCGCAGGGGCCGCTCTGGGCCTGTTTCGTCATAAACGGATTAAGTACCTAAAAGTATACAATTTTAACAGGTTTAGCGTCACCTGTGTGTTGAGAATAGCCACCTTTAACTTGAAAATGAGCGGCGGGGAATTTAGTGCTCCCAGTATGAATAGACAGGCGCATTGCGTTAACAATATAAGCGAGATGCCGGCAATTCACCGTTCCAGAGTATCCATCCGTTAGCTGACCTAGTATGACGTCATAATCAGCTCAGCGCGTGAATGACGACTTCACAAGCATTACGTCCCAAAGGGTTCCAAATAGACCATCATCAAACTCTCAAATGGTCCGACACGTTGTATAAATTGTATGTCTTTGTAATTCTTTGCTATTTAATAAACATGATGTTGAATATTTTGAACCTAATTTGACTGGGCGCTGTTGATCAGCTCGATCACCAACACGAGCGAGGTGTGGGTGGAGCTTAGCTAGAGATGGGCGGGGCATAGCTAAAACCGGAAAAAACAACTTCAGCTGTCCAATATATAAAGTTAGAAAAAGAATTCAGTAAAGAATCGGTTGTTATCGGCAGCGGCACACCGTTTGTCCGAAGAATCAATCAGAAGCCGTAGCCAGTATTGATTCCGTGCTACAGAACCGGCAAGCTAGAGGATCCCATTCGCACCGCTTCATCTGGCACTACTTACCACTGCAGATGCTACCGCAAGGCAAGGAGGCTATAATGATACAAGCTCAGAGTACAATCACAAATGTATGTCAACAAAAAGAGCAGCAACAACAATGCATCACGCATGGGGCAAACCGGCAGTGATACGCCATTCAACTAAACGCTAATTGTATCTAGTCATCGTGGAGCTAAAGAGCATTGCTGTGTTGTCTCCATCCGGTCAGTGGTTTAGATTCAGATAGGGCGACGTCGGTACTCGTCATGTCTGCCCTGTATCCGGAATAATCCGTATCTGTGTGCCTGGAAATAATGGTTTATTATATCGATATGTTTTCGGGTATGTTCGCTGTTACACTCAAATGACAATGTGTGTATCTGTGTAATCGAAATATACGGAATCCACGTCTCCAGATCAACGCTTTCATGACGAACCTGGCCAAAATCCACCTCCGCGATGGTCTTGAGGAATATCCATGTTCAGACAAAGAGAAGACTTTTTTCTAAATTTACCTCTAGAATGACTGATTGCCTCTCTAACCGAGTCAGCGATTCATGTAGTAAATTTTCTAAAAAAGGCTTCTCTTGACATTCAAAAAGCACTTATTTGGATTCTCTTGACGAGATTTTGCTATTAATTGATTACACATTGTGTTTATGCCATGGGCCATCAGGTAAGAATGCTATCTTGCGCTTAACTGGAAATAGATTAATCCATTTCTAGCTATTCCCCGCCCATTTCTAGCTATGCCCCGCCCATTTCTAGTTATGCCCTGCTCATTTCCAGCTATACGGCGTCCCTTTCCTTCTAAGTTCCTCCCTGTTCTAGTTAAGCTCGATACCAATTCTAGCGTAGTTGAATATATTGTAATGGATTTCCCAAATCCCTATTACAAGATAGCAATACAGGCACGCTCTTGGCTATTTCAAATCTAATTATTCCAGTCAAATCTGTTTCAAAATATTCGACATACTCTTTATTAAATTGAAAATTCATCAACAGACGCACACTCATATGCGTACTGTCAGTCCACTACGTCTTTCGCGTCAACGCTACCTCGTGCTAGTCCGACGTCAGCTAGAGAGTGACATACCCTAACCAGAGCCCGACGTTATATACTTTAGGGAGAAATCAGATTTAATTACAATTGATTTAACATTACCGATCGAATACCATCAGTATAACCTTTATCGATACACGCACATATAATCTTATTGTGTAATACTGTATTGAATTCAAGTGTGATCTGTTTTGCACTCTAGTGCCGTTAACTGTTTAACGTATTCACTTTAGAAACTGTAGCTTAACCTGTTCTTGTGAAGACCAGTTTCCATTTTGACCATTGATTCATCACAATGACAACAGCAGAATGATGACTATTAGTCCAAATTTATAATTAAAAAACTAATTATGGAGCCGTATTTCCAGAATACAGCTATCATCTGTATCTTGCTGCTGTCTTGTACTCTATGGACGTATTCCACTATACCACGGAAGAGGTAAGATCTGAATAATTAACCTCATGCATTAACCCTTTAGTGACGAAATTGTGTCAAAAAATTTAAATATTTGCGTATCGAATGTCTACGTGAAGGCCAAGTGATTATTTTTGAAAACTGACTATCGGAATGACTGGCTCTGTTACCGTGCCAGTCAGTACAGTGGTAACTTTTCAAAAATACTCTTGGCCTGCCAATGGGTATTTCTCAAGACTACTGCGGGGGCCGGTTTGGACCGGTTTCTTCATAGAATGGTTAAGTACTACATTCCATTGCACTAAGTGCATGTCTGTGAATATGTAGTCTTTATAATACTGTATTTTATGTGGTATGCATGCATGTTTCAAAATACACATATTCCTTCGCTACAACCTTCTATAAATTCGCCACATTTCCAGACCGCTGTAGCCTAATAGAATGCAACTGATAATACGGGGGTTGGCGTCGTAGTCAGAGGCGGCCATTGTTCACACCACTAAGAATTCGACGCGTACGTGTGGTGCAGTACACTTTGCAGACTACATACATTGTGAACCTTAGAAATGCAAGAAAGCAATACAGGAAAGCCGTTGAATATATGAAACATAATTTTGCTGATCCATAGTGCTTCGGCATAACATGTGTTGCATCATAAAAGATGTGTGGTTTCTGATGTGTACGTTTTAAAGTGAACACGATGAAGCTAATTTAAACTATTTGATTTGATAGATTTAATCTAGATTACGCGAAACAGTGGTTGCTTAAATCTTGAGACTTTAATAGCTTCAGATAGTTGTTAGCAATTACACCGATAACACAGATTACTGGGCTAATGCGTCCCAGTATTGTCCGAATACTAGCCCAGTAACCTGCGTTATCAGGGTATATGATTATGGCGTAATACAGTTTTATTAGCATAGTTTCGGGACGTGCCGCTTTGTATAATCAGTGATACGATACGGATACGATGCCATTAACAATGTGTTATATGGACTCCCTTGCATTGTCTGAACGCATATGGCAATAGAGGGATTGGTTTATAGCCATGCCCGCCAATTTCTAGCAAAGAATCGGCAATAATGTGCCTGCGTTTATGATCGAGCGAACGCTGGTCTTAGACTCCAATATCAAGGTAAGCCGTTAAATATTTCGAAATTGATTTGAGTGAGCGGCGTCGCTGCCATAGGCGCCCGCTCAAATTAGTTTCTAAATTGTCAACAGACTGGTCATTAAATAGTAAATCCATCCAAGGCATACGATTTGTAAACTTGACAGCCTATTCGAGCTTCACGATGGAGTATTTCTGTTAAGTATGATTGTGACACCTGCATACGTTTGACGTTGATCATGACGTCATATGCTTGATTTGATCGACAGATCAGTTTCATCCATTGCTGAACCAGGAATTAGTATTCCAAGCAGCTCGTTTTGTAATGGTTTCAGTAATAGTCTATATCCCGATATGTCACTATTTTCTGGACTTATTCAAAATTAAGATGGATTAAAGTGCTCATCGCCACGTCATAATTATTGGTAAACGGGCACCGTCTTTCGTTATTAAATAGCTATTTTTTAGATAGTACACCAGCGAACGGAGCTGGTCTTAATTAGCCTTCGCATAGCGGTGTATGCACATGACTGTGTTTGTATGGTTGCATCGTTGTGGATACCATATCGTATGCATGACATTGCATCCTATTATATGTTACATTGCCCATTGGTACGCATCCGCGGTTGATTACGTGTTCATTTGGCACGGCTGTCATTACTGTTATTCTTCAAGACAGTTGGACCGGTGCCGAGAATGTATTTAGCGGATCTGGAAATCTCAATAGCATTTTTTTCATTACAATGCAAATCAGGAACAAATTCCCATTTTTACAAGAGAAAAGAGAAACATATTATTTTGAGATCGATCGATCTTTGAACTCACTGACACTCACTTTACAGATACCTATGGCAGCATATGGCAGCAACGGCGATCAGTCAACTTAGTTTCAAAAAAATATTCAAAAGCATGTTTATTAATTAGCAAAGACATACAATTCGTACAACGTGTCGGATTATTAAGCATTAGAACGGACTATATCGAAACATTCACGACACCATGATTATGACGTCAGCCTACACGTCATTTAATTGAATATGGCGTCATGTGATGGATGGATAAACTGGAAAGGCGAATTAGTGATCTGTTTGAAAATCCAGTTAATCCTTCAAATGCTGCTGTTGTTATATTTTACTGATAAAGACAATGTACGGGTGGTACAGCTTTCAAATGAATGAATTGCTACTCAAATATATTAATGGGTCTCTTTGAGACTAACAATGCTGACTGAAAGTTCTTAACAAGACGTGAGCCAGGCAATATATTTTGGATTGATGCAATTGGTTACATGGGCCATTGTCGTGTTTATCAATTGAGGATGATAGGGATGTAATAAGGAGAACATATAGTGTTATATAACTAGGGCATTCTAATATGGGGCATTCTAAATCGCTCATAGGGCGTACGTTTTCAAACATGATTTATGCACATACCATTCTGATGACGTCTCTGATATCCAGCTTAATCATCCCATTACCCACCGCCCTGCTATCAAGGAAAAAGCTAAAGTAACCCAAGAAATACTTTTACTGTAGTTTTTCAGCTAAGACAGTATCTAATTGTATGTATAGTTTACGAGACCAAGTTCACTCAATTGTCTAGTTTATGTGATGGGTGCCCATTGCAAAAAACTACTACACGTGCAAACAGGTACGCCCAAATATCACCGGCATAGGTATATCCATTTCCTCAAAGACGATGTTCCGAAGAGCGCGGCTGATACAATTTAATTACCCGTGAATTGTGTTCTTGTCATGCAGATACATCTACATGACTCTCTTTATGGTGTATGCTAATATTATGTGTGCCGGAAGGAAATGTTTACATTGGTGTACTAATAGGTGTCACTGGAACCAGCACGTGCATAGACTTAAAGGAAATGTCGAAAACGTGTTCAAGCCGTCATAAGCATGGGAACTTGATACAGGCAATACACGGAAGAGTATTTATTTTACTTATGCCGATGTTATCAGGATATAGGTTACTTATTTCAACTAGGCAGATAAGATCAAAAGCTCATTTTCACAGTAAAAAAACAAATCCTAATTTTGAACCTAATTGGAGTCGCAGCATCATTCTTCCAAATTGATTTTAAAATAGCCACACAAGTTACTAGTCTGTTAGTCTGTATACGTAGAAACTGGTTGATAAAAGGAATGCTTGTTCCTCGCCAAAGTTGCATACCCTGGCTGATACGCATATGACATCATAAGTATGTCACACGATTCAGTTGAACTTTCGCTTAGTCAAGCATGGGTTTCTCTTAGATATACACTCTACAACTGTTCTACAATCGATTAACTGGTCACATATCACTAGCTACATTCGTATTTGATTGGCATCGTAACCATGACACCGTTAACTAAATGCAGATGTTCACGTGCTAGCATCATTCAATGCCAATAAATATGGAAATTCCCTGCGAAAACCGTTTGCAAATACTCGTGTCTATGATGGGGTCGAAAAGGTTAAAGCTTCTATAATATTGGTTGTGTCACATCTGAATAATTGTTCAAAATTATTCCGTGTAAGATTTCTTTCTATTCGGATATGTTACACGACTATACACCATTGGTGAAGTAACGGTACGTATTTAAAACTCCTGCCTCCTATAATCGTGCGTACTCCTTCAGTTTGGCAGTAGACGACATATCATTGACAAAAATACTCCATTTGAGGATTGTGGGATATATTTTACATAACTTGACAATGATTGGAGCGTATATATCGTTATTAGATCCAACTCATTCTCTACTCGTTGTCATCCAGAAAGTGGGCGGCTAAGTGGGAAAGTGTGATGGCGGGTGGTTGAGCGGGCGGGCGTGTGAGTGGGCAGATGGGCCAGCGAATTGGTGGGCCGCGGGTGGTTGGGCAGATAGGTGGGTTGATAGTAGGGCTGTCGGGTGAGTGGACACGTGAGCAATTGGGTGGGCAGGCAGCTGGGCGGTCTGCCGTGTGGGTGCGTGGATAGTAGGCGGGTGGAAGGTTGTGTGGATGGGCGAGCAGGTGGACTGGCTGGCAGACACGCGGGTGGCGGGTGCGTTCCCAGGCTGGTACTGGATAGGAAAGGGGGCAGGCGAGCGGGCAGGTGGGTAGGCAGGCTGGCGGGTGAGTGGCGGAGCGAGCAGGCAGTTATGCGGATGGCTTTTTTAGGATATGTGAGCTGATGGACAGACAGACTGATATACAGACAGACGGGCGGACGGACGGACGGACGATCACATTTTAGGTGCATGGGGATATTGCATTTGGGGCGTATTTTTCTGTCCATGATAAAGGGACTAATTTAATGATGCTAACATTTCGGGTTTCTACGGGTTCTTTTTGGACGAATATTATGGGGCTTTTCAGTTACTGTCTAACATACTGTGTGGTATTTTGTCCATATTCAGATCGTGGGCACTCAGAGGCAAATACCGGGAGCTTATTTGTCCAACATGGGTGTGGTTTTGTCTTTATTCTGTCCATGTTCGAAAGAGATTATTGATCAGATCTGCAGTTATACTGAGGTCAATGGGAGATGTTTCATACAAAAGCATGTTGGTTTTGTGTCCTTTTGGTTGAGCTGCTATTGGACTAAGACACACAACACGTTGGGTGGGATTCAATAAAGCGGTTTAGTTAAACTAGGTTTATGGATTTAAACCCGGCCTATCTATTATTAGGCTTGAGCATGCATTTAGAGTGACTTAAAATAGTGGTCCAATATAAGAATGTGTCAATACAAATGTACTATTATCTTTCTAAGCGTGTGCACACGTAAATTGAGTACATGAAATTTAATGCGATATTTTATGAGAATATGAAAATGGTAACCAGGTAATCTGGTAACAAGCTAAACCGCCTCTGTCCATCCGTCTGTCTCGCCGGTCGTTTATCTTCTCCGAAACTATTTTGCTGAATGACATCCAATCTTGTATTTGGTTTACCCATATGAGTATAGACTGCAATCGTATATTTATGTTAGGTTCTGTCCCCATGGTTTGGGCGGGCAGGGTGGATGGAGGTTGGGAGAAGAACAATTCATACTTCAGATGCAATCACCCCAAATCAGCACAAATAACATGTCAGATGGCTGCTAACAGGAAAGGCAAACAGCTAATGGTCGTCCAAGTGTGTATGTCAAGTCCATGTATAGCGATGTTCTAAGGGGTTACAGCATTCAACTAACTGCTTAAGAGTTGTGCATCCGGAAATGACAGTAAGTTAATGGCAACGAGTTCACGTCCATCATTACGGGGTAAGCATATCCATTGTCACAGGAGTGTGTACTGTAAGTACTTGTTTTAAGGGGTTCTGGAAGGAAAATGGGCAGTGCTTAAGGGAAGGGGCATCCGCATCCATCACAGCGGGCAACTTCAAGTGCATCCCCAAGAGGTAAGCATGTCCATGGTTAACGGGGTATGTAAGCGTGTGACTTACGGGGATGCTTACAAGAGCAATTAACTGACTGTTTCAAAGAGCATTGTAGAAGGAAACGAATAAAAGAGTGTGATAATGGGCTACTTCACATCCGTCACTATAGGGTAAGCATGTTAATTGTTAAGGGGTATATATGCCCATGTCTTAAGGGGTTACAACAGGAAGATTATTTGTTTCAAACATCGGTATATAATGAAAGGAACGAACATGTTCATGATAGTGGGCTACTTCACGTCCATCCTTGTGGGGTAAGATTGTTTGCATATTTAGATCCATGTCTTAAGGGGTTACAGTAGGCAACTTATTTAGGTTCCAAAGAGCAGTGCAGAAAGAAAACACCGAACGTCCTTGGTCGCGACATTATTTAATAACCGAGGAAGATATCAATATTAAAAAGTCGAGCAATTTTATTCTTTTGACTAAAGAATACCACCTTAGGGTATGTATCCAATAGGCACTAATGGCGTTTATGGGCTCTTCTAATCAACATTTATATATGCATGTAATCGTATACCTATCTGGCAATATTAATCTTCATAATTAACTGTTAATCATTCAATCCTATCCATGAGTACAAGTTATGCCAAGCCCAACCTCTCATCCGAATTAGAAGTGCCATGGCTAACGGGATGGGGGTATGCTGGTACGGTCATATCTCAAAGGTGTACGGCATGAAATAGACTGTTCAAAGGTAGTGCAGAAGGAAATCGCTGATCGAGTTATTTCACACCCATCTATATGGAGCAAACATGTTCATAAATAATAATAATATATAAGTTCCTGTCATAAGGCGTTATATCAGGCAACAGAACAGTGTAGAGGTAAAAAAAACAATGTGTCCACGACTGCATGCTACTGCAAATCCACCTTTTTGGTTAAGCGTGTCAATCGCTAAGGGGTATGTATGCCCATGCCTTAAGGGGTTACTCACAGCAGGTAACTCACTGAATGATAGAATGGATTTTACGAAGGATTCCCTGGCAATGGACTTCTTCACATCCATCCTTATGGGATACACATGGCCATGCTTAAGGAGTATGATAGTCCATGTCTTAAGGGGCTACTTACCATATGCATTTGCCTTTTTGGAGATCAGCGTTGATCGAAAGTGTCCATGGCGGTAGGCTACGCCAAGTCTATCCTTATATGTGGTATGCATGCCCATCACTAACGCATATATAAGTCCATGATATAAGAATTTCGTCAGGTAAACTATTACTGAAAGGTTTCTAAAAAACGACGGATGAGAGTCCCTGGCAATGGCGTACGTCGCACCCATCGTATGTGGTAAGCATGCCCATGGATTAGCGGGTATATAACTCCATGTCTCAAGTGGTTACAGCAGGCATATGCGTAATGTTCAAAAGAACAGCCTGAAAGGAAAAGAACGAAGGTGTCCATTACAGTGGGCTATTTCAAGTCCATCATCATGGGGTAAGCATGTTCATGGGCAAGGGGTGTATTATAGTATATGTATTACGACGTTGCATACAGCAGGCAACTGACTATTCCAAACATGTAGAAGAAAAAGAACGAAAGTGCCCATTGTGGTCCAAGATTTAGGGGTTTCAGAATGAAAAATATTGTTCAAAAGTTGTTTAGAAGCAAACAAACGAAGGCAATGACAATGTGCTCTTTCACATCCATAAATGTGGGCATATATGCCCATGGCTAAGGGGACATATACGTCCATATCCTTAGGGTTACAACAGGCAAAGTGTTACCATTTTAAAGATCAATGTAGAAAAAAAGATGAAAAGTGTCCATGACACTGGACTACTTCACGTCCATCCTTATAGGGTAGGCATCTCAATGTTTAAGGGCGTATTTAAATCCATTTCCTTAGGGGTTACATAACGCATCTGACTGTTCCAATTGTCAGTGTAGAAAGAAAGCTACGACAGTGGCCATGCCGGTGGGCTACTTGAATTCCATCCTTATGGCGAACATGTATTCAAGAGAATCGATAATCGTGATTACTTAAAATTAAATACCCAAGGAGGATCTCGATATAAATAATATCGAGCAAATGTATTCTTATTTGAAATATAAAATTTGGGCAAAGTCAAACTATTGGTAATGGTTAGGCTAAGCTTTACTAAACCAGTAAGTTCTGGACATACTGGAACGTGAAAGTTACTTGACGTCCAATACAGAATGTTCATTTACTGGCTGTAACTAACAGGCACTTATTCACGTGTTAAGAGATATTACAACATGCATGTGCAATATGCATTTAATCGAATGCTTATTTGTTCAAATTAATGACATTATAAATATCTGATGCATGCCTACTTATGACAAGGGGTTATATTTATGTCAAGTCCATCCTCACTGGATACTTAGATATTAACGGTAAGGGGCATGCACGTCTATAACTTAAGGGTTTATGGCAGGCATTCGACTGTTCAAAAGTTGGCACACAACTCCATGACAATGAGCCACTTCACATTCCTCTTTATATGGTAACCATATCCATAGCTAAGGGGCTATATAAGTCCACGTCTCAATGAGTTATGGCAGGCAGCCCACCCGTGTAGAAGGAAAAGAACAAATGTATCGATGACAGCGGGCTAGTCTCCATGTCCATCTTTAAGAGGTAGGCATGGCCATAGTAAATGTGACATGTACGCCCATGTCTTACTCCCTTAACTCTCATATGTGTTCAAGAAAAAATATTTTTCTCATAGGAAATGACAATGTACAGATCAATAGAACACTGTTGCTTATCAATACAGTTATACCAATGGTAAATTTTCAAAATATAGGCTTCTCTGGTTGCAAATGGACATTTCTCAAGACAACTGCGGAAACAGTTTTGGCCAGTTTGAGCATTAAATGGCTACTTAAGCAAGGGTCGATTTTAGGCTACCAACAGTTCATGTAGGTTAATACAATTACACATGCACTAATCTACCTGTCTTAGTAATGATCTCTAGAGGAGCTATAGATTGTGGGATAATTTTCTGATATAGAATGACATAAATTGTATTTTTTTCGAGTTAGGTGGTTGTCGTTACCACATAAAAAGAGCTGCTATCTTGCTGGAATGTTGATAGTTATGCGGAATTCGTCAAAGAATGAATCGATTATTCAACGATCAGTATGTGATTTGTCCGGGAATGGTCCGATGAGAACCGAATGATTGTAAATACAAACAAGACACCATTGTTATTGACCAGTTCCAGAATGAAACTTAAAGACTTCAGAGATGTCACCACCCAATATGACCACACGTTAACTAGTGGTATCTGTGAACAGCTTCTAAGAATACATATAGATGCCATACGAACATTCATACTGTTTGCAAATGAAAACTCCCTGAACTGACGTAATGCGACAGGGGTCAAATATGTGTTGAAGACGGTCAAACCAAGATAAAATGCACTTTACACAGAACAGATCAGGGACAGGTGGAAGCTCAGAAACTGGTAGTATTTGTTAGTATGTGTTAGTAGATACAAGTCTGTGAACTTCATTAAGAAATATATATATATATATATATATATATATATATATATATATATATATATATATATATATATATATATATATATATATATATATATATATATATATATATATATTCTTAAATCTGTACACCAAGTATACAGTTACAATGCGCTTATGCAGTACCTAGAGTAAACACTTACAATGTGCTTGCTAAACTAAATACGAAATTATGCACACGGAATGTGTGAAAATGTGTGTAAAAGATATGTGTCAAAAATAATTAACATAAAATGTGTTAGCAAACCGATTTCCGATCATCAGTATTAGCCAACATGACATAGGTGTACGCATGTGTGCGTGCGTGCATGCGTGTGTGCGCTCGTGCATGCGTGGGTGCGTGCGAGCGTGCGTGCGTGCGTGTGTGCACGCGTGCGTGCGCACGCACGTGTGTGTAGCGCAATCAAATTCGTTATCTGTGGGTACATTATATGGCTAGCCCCTGACTTGATTAGTAATGTCTCGTCATTCAAACATATGGATCACCTTGTAATCGTATCTTGACGCATAGACAGAACAGAACAATATTGCTCATCTAGAAATTGGTTTTCCTTCACGAAACTGGAAGATTGATAAAGCTATGGCATATACAAGATCAGTTCAACATGAAACCGAATGGAAGCGCTTAGTTTAGTCATGCTACATGGTTGACGGATCGTCAAAGTAAATGTAAATATAATGTGCAAATGCCCTGGTATCATAGGTTGTGCGTTATTGCCCAATATATGTGCTAATGGTACATCTTGTAAATATGGTATTTGTGGACTAGCTACCCACAAACCCCATGGGTAAATATTTGCAGATGACCTCTTGACACTGTGTGAGTCAAGTATGTTTTGAGTCACGTCCTCAGTCTTGAATATTCATAACCTGGTCATCATAATACGGCACTGAAGATAGGGCCAACTATTTGGGTTGCTATAGACAGTGAGTATTGTATATACGTCATCAGCAATAGGGCCAGTTATTCAGGTCGCTATTGGCAGCAAGTAAATGGGTTTGGTCTTTATAGGTTGTTATGACTGGTGTAGAGCTTTTATGTAATGATTAATTATATCCGTATCGGGACATCCAGTTATCCATGTTACTTGCTGAAAGATCGGATAGTTTAGACAAATATTCAACCCACGCAAAGTCATAGTCATAGTCATAATCGTTTATGAGAAATCTAACTGAATCTTTAACCCCTGGAAGGCCAGAAACTGGTTATGTCACTATGATAGAAGTTATAGATACTGTCACTGTAAGACGCTGTTGGAGTAAGTTCAAGATATATCTTAAGATGTTTAATACAACAAGGTCTTACAAGATGGTTAATCAAGATGAATATTTACATGATTCGAAGAAGTAAGTCAGATAGCAGGAATAGAGTATGTGGATCCAGTTATGTGATTAATCACCACGCAGAAATCCCATGGTTTATGCATACTTCTGGTAAGTACCCAGAATCTACATGTCAGGTCAGAGATCACCTAGGCATACATCATGATGTCTCATAACCATTAGTTATTGAATTCGAATGTAGTTTCCCAATAGTAAAATAATCAAGTTGAGCTAGTACTTGGATGGTTAACGTCTAGTCACAATAAAGCCAGTGAAGCCAAAGTATGCAAGGAATGAATGCTTGACGAGGCTTTTCAAAGCAGAATTGTATATATATTCTGTCAAGAGGCATCAATTAAATGCTACAACTGGTTGAGTCCGACCGTCTTTTGTATGGGAAGGAGAGTGTTAATCAATAAAAGTAGTTAGATTTTGGAAATCATCAGGGAAGCCCTCTGAAACGTCATTAGATCGACGTCATGCACGAATCCACTTTTATTGTATGTAAGGATGTGCATGATGTCTAAATCTTTAATCTTCCAATTGCCCTCTTCTAGAGTAGTTATCACTCTTGACGTGAGTTTACCATCAGCAATTAATATTCATTTAGTAAAGTTTAATCTTTGATAAACGAGATAAATTTGGTTGAGTTAACAAGTTTGAAAGTATTGTTAGAATTTACAAAGCCTGCAATACGGCTCTCTCTTATTGTACATTAATATAGTTTGAATTTATTTATATTAACTTTGCAAAAGTGTTAAGTGTAAAGGAAATTGTTGAGAAAGGAAGACCGCCGTTCCGGAACTCTGAGAACGACTCCAAGAATCGTGAGTGTTTAATATTGTGAATAAACAAGAAAAGGAATCCTCATTTTTCATTGGCGACCGCGATGAACCGAAATATTCTTCAACGACGACAACAGGCTTCAACAACTTAGTTTCATCAATACAGTGAGTACCACATAGACATTGTTAACAGTACATGGAAGACGTAGCTGAAGCAAGACATTCTCTATAAATATACGCTACCCTAATTAGCACCTACCTAGACACTATTATAGCCTCAGACAGCATAGCCCTTTCTACCCATACTGAATGTAAGGCAGACGGAACTATAAAGATTACGTTAGAAGTTCCTAATCCCAGAGGTGAATGTATCGACCATTTTCCAGGAACATTAGCCAAGCTAAACGTACAACTTTATTTTGTGTAAATTAGAACACCAACGATCACAGCAATGGCTCACCAACAACTACCCAGCCGTTTATATCAAGCTCGCATGGAATCACCAACTATGCTATTCCAGGCATTTAACCAAATGGCGGCCGATCAGAAAGAAAGCCTCAATGGGTTTACAACACAGTCAATAGCCCATGAGGAACAGCGCATCAACCACGAAATGCTCCACGATCATGAACAGCATATCATGCCATGTGATGGCCATCTTCCGGCTGAAGTGCGAGAATATCGTGAGGCATGTAGATTCGCTCTCGATGCTATGCGACCTGAACAGCAAGGCGACCCGGCCTACATAGTTAGATGGACGACCCGTCGACAATTCCACAAAGACGTTGAAATGTGCCTTGCTACCCGAGACTGACTGACCATCACGTGGGATCAAATTTATGCCTACATTGTTAAATTCTTCGTGTCTGCTAATGAGTCTGAAAGACTCAAATGTGAGATCGAGAACATAAGGCAGAAACGAGGAGAAGGAATCAACTCCTTCAATTGCTGCTTCCGAACCATGGCAAAGAAGGCCTACCCTGACAACAATCCTGATGGCCGAAGAATTGTAGTAAGAGCTTACGTTAAAGCCTTAACGGACATAGCATTGGCATGTTATGTCATAACTAAGGGAAACGACACATTGAATAAAGCGACCAGATATACAGAAGAACAGGGTGACATGAGCGACCTACTGGATGCCATGAACCTTACAGATACCCGTAGGAACGGCAACCCCATGGAAGTAGAAGCTTTCGAGACATCTAACAAATCTCCTTATGACATAACGAAGAAAAACACAAGTAAATGATATGGAAACTGGAATGATAGCCCGCCAGGACAAGGCCATGTGAAACATGTTCCCGATGGCAAAAGCACTACAAGAGGAAATGCAAATGAAGTTGACTAGCATGACGACAACCACTGACCACCCAAGATCATTACCCTGACCCAAGCAGGAAAGAATAATCAAATGATATGCCTGCGGACAAGTAGGACACACAAATCACAATGCACACAAGCGACCAGTAATCGACAGACCACCTCAGAGAAGACGATTATGTGCTACAATTGTGGTAAAATTGGCCATATGGCATGAGAATACAGGGCCAGCAAAGTTCCCGACCACAGTTTTCCCAAGTGACAGCAACCACCTCCACTGAACCAACATTATCAGCAGCAATGGCCACCCTGATCTCCACAGCAAGAACGACCGATGTACAGAAAACGTCTGCATGCAGCTGAACCCCAGGAGCAACAGAAACGACTTGCCCACCACCAAAATCATACGTTCGACGATAAATGTTGGAAATCCGGTGCGTCTGGTCATGTAGAGACCCAGTGACCATATTACAACACGCCAGTGGGAGACATGTAAGTTTACGCAACAACAACACCTGCATGGGGATCCCGAAATGTGTGGAGGGACACTCAGAACCACCTGAATAATGACTCCTATGAAGATCGAGACGGTTTTACATTAACAGGCCATAATATAGACGCTTATGGAGAAGTAATCTTTGGCGATGGTAGCATTACACTGAGTGTGTGCCATGACTGTTATGGGAGCAGCAGAAGAAGATCGTCTGCTGAAGCTGCATCCAGCTGAACCAGCCCGCACAGTGCCTGGTTAAACAGCGATGAAGGGAGCCTGTGACCGACCAGTTCCTGGTCCGGCTGTTATTGAGTAACACCATGGGTCACAACGATGACTTTGATACCGGTAAGCATAGTATAGATATCTTAATCGATACTGGTGCCAGTACTTCACTCGCTAGGAGTGATATTTCGAAAACCATGTTGGGCACCCAACCCTTTAGGGAGGCACAGGCCCTTTTAGCCATAAATGGAACACCCATTGATGGGTTAGGTGAAACTGAGGTCAAGTTTCAATGTGCATGTCCCATACCCATAATGATTGTTAGAAAGATGAAACGTCAGGGGTTAATTGGGGCCGATGTTGTGGGGCTGTTATTAATTATAAAAGGGCTGAGATGGAATGGTTTGGGAAAACATACAAGTTACACATTCCCTATAGGCACCAGAATGAATACTCTGCTGAGGCCAGTATCACCATGACTACCAGTAGCAAAGTTATCGATGATGTTCTTAAGGAGTATACCGATATCTTTGATACTGCCCTTTCAAAAGAATTGGGTATGAATCCACTAGTGGAGTGTACGATCCTACCAATTGTTACTCTATTAGACAATGTGCCTATTGATTACTGTTAACAAAACAGCATGTTGTAAAGGAGCAAGTCAAGGATATGCTGGATGCAGGCGTAATCATGCCTTCATCATCTCCTTGGGTATCTCCCATAACCTTAGTACCTAAGAAGGATGGGACAACCCAATTTTGCATTGATTACTGCCGTCTTAATGAGGCGGTACCTAGAGATGATTTTCCATAACCAACTATCTCTGATATTTTTGATAGTATGCTGGGAGAAACTCTCTTTTCTACAATGGATTTGAAGGCTGGGTATTGGCAGATTCCAATGGCTGCCAAAGACATTGAGAAGACAGCATGTGTGTGCCCAGCTGGGCAGTTTGAATGGACCCATATGCATTTTGGTTTTCGGAACAACAGTGTGGTTTTTCAATGTGCTATGAACGCAGTTGTCCGCGGTTATGCCAGTAAATTCATTCACGTGTTTCTCGATGGCATTGTGGTCTATTCTAGGAGTTACGATGAGCATGCTCGTCATTTAGCCCTGGTAATGAAGACATTGCATGACCACAATCTCCAATTGAAGCATAAATAGTGCGATTTTGCAAGTATGTCAGTGGATCTACTTGGTTATCACATCTCTGCAGTTGGTATCTCACCCCAGATACAAAAGGTTAAAGTCATTCGTGAGATGGCGTCTCCACAGGATGTAGCATGCGTCAGGACCATATTAGGCACAACTGGCTATTACAGGTCATGTGCACCAGGGTACGCAGAGATAGCCAGACCCCTAATTTACCTGACGAAGAGGTAGGGACGATTTAAATGGGGTAAGGAACAGCAGGTGGCGTTTGACAAGTTAAATAACTTGCTGTGCAGTGAGACTGTATTGGCCTATCCTGATCTACAGAAACCCTATCACCTGTACACACACGGTTCTTCTTATGCGATAGGTGCAATTTGGTGCAGGAAGATGACCATGTTATGGGGCCCGTCATCCGGTATGTAAGCAGTACTCTCAAGGAATCCTAGCTTAACTGGCTGGTTATTGAGAAGGAAGCTTACGCCGTGGTCTATGCCCTGAAGAAATTGTGTCCCTATCTATTCGGAGCTGATTTCACCATGTATACGGATCACAAACTACTGAAGATTCTGTTTATGGGTGATGTTCGTAATACGAAGGTCCAACGTTGGGCAGTACTTATAGCTGAGTATGGATGTACTACTGAATATATTAAGGGGTCCCATAATGTCCGTGCAGACATGTTGTCTCGCCTGAGACAGCCTCAGGAGACTGCAACGTTTGACACTGGTGATTATGTAATTCCAGAAGTGGAAGATGGAATTCCTGCCTATATTCTGATGGAAGTATATGGTATTCCGTACCAGGAATTGTGCAATGAACAGTTAGCTAAAATTCCGGACATGTTCATCGATGGTCCTGATGAGCATGCAGTGCACAATGGAGCTCTATACTGCAGCGGCGCCCCATCAGCATTGTATGCTGAGTACCCACGTTTAGTATTACCTTCCTAGTATCGTATGTTAGTTATGAAGGCAGCCCATCATCGTATGGGACATCAAGGGTTACAAAAGACCTTGAGCTTGATACATGATGCTTTCCTCTGGCAATTCTTGAGAAAGGATGTTATTGAAATGTTGGAACGATGTACCACATGCCAGGTTAATCGACCTGTTAACACTCGCCCGGAATACACTAAAATGCCTATGACAAAGTATTCTGGACACATTATTGGTATGGATTTAGTAGGACCCCTTGTCGAGTCCACTAAAGGGATTTGGTACATTTTAACTATAATTGATCATTGCTCTGCATTGGCAGAGGCGTATCCTATTCCTTCAAAGAAAGTGGAGGAGGTTAAAGACAAATTCTTTAACGAGTATTGTACGAGACATGGTGTGCCTGAGATCTTGATAACCAATCAGGAAGCCGAGTTCAATGACGGTGAAGTCTCTGCACAAGGACTATGGGATTGATCATAGGAGAACAAGTCCCTACAATACCAAGACCAACGGTAGAACTGAGAGGTACAATCGTACCCTGAAGGAACTAATACAGAAAGGGGTAAACAACCACGCTAGAGCTTAGGAGGAGGAATTATGTTCTGCCCTTCTAGCTTATCACAACACCTGTCATGCAACGACAGGTTATACACCTTTTTTATCTCACATATGGCAGACGTGGAAGATTGCCAATGGCGATGCCTGTGGATGATTTTCAGGATTTAGGCGATTGTCTCACCAATTTGAACAATGCGTTGGTGAGGGCTCGTACAAATACTGAGCATTCCCGAGGGCATCATCGTGAGGCTAGTAATAGATGAGCCAACGCTGATGAATTTAAGGTAGGAGACTTTGGTGGTGTGGTGGCAAATGAACCGATGAAGTTGACAACCCGTAATGATCATGAATATGATATCTATAGGATCAATGACCCGGTAGCCCATGTACGACATCAAAGGTTTGGTAAAAGCCACGTCCTGAATATATCTAAGCTTTGGATTGTTGATCCTGAATTGGGAAGAGCGACCAAATAGGAAACCCGGTAAGGGTACCGTGGCTAGCCATCCAGAGCTGGAGACGGTAGTTCAATTCTGCAAAGAACCACAACTTCCTGTTCTAGTTCCTGAGGGAACCGCTGGTCCAACTTCATCCCAATCATGTGGAAAAACCAGATCAGGTCATTGTAGAACCAATGGTAACAGAACCTATTGTTACATCAGTTCCTGATGTAGAAATGCCTAATGAACATGTGTCGGTGGCAGATCAACCAATGCCCGATGACACATCCGAGATGAGTGTAGATGATGACAGGCTAGGTCATATATTTGGCAGAGCTCCAAATTCAGGTCATAATTTGCCGAAACGCAAGCATAGGCTGGAATATTTCAGTCACATGCGTAGGAAAGTGCCACGCATTGGTGTGGTGGATATTCCGATGACTAAAGTGCAGTTCCTTCACTATATAACAGCCGTCATCAGCCGTAATATCGTGCACTGCTCGTTGGATGGACAGACTCGTAGGTTTACATCATTGGAGAATCTGTTCATCATTGTCGTCCTGTTCGTGCATACCTGGAAATTAGTTTATCATATTCAACATATATCGGTGGAATAACATCACCCGACATTCAACTATTAATAGTCCGTAGTTTGCCTCTAGTTAATAGTTCATGTTAAAGTTCAGCCTCTGAGATCGGATAATGAATTTGTGTAAAGTTTTGTGTAGTGTTAGCTATAGATTTTGTGACCATAGTCCATGGGAAAAGACCCACGGTGGTAAGTAAATTTTTGAAGGTTGACAAATACAAGATCACTACCCGGATGCTACATATCACTGCCTCCACATTGCCTATTATTAGAATGATATTATGGGAGTACTACCCATGGGTAAGGATGTTAGCTACAGTGAAACATGTACCCATTAATGGGCAGTCCTCTGAAGACTACTACAATTTTAATGGAGGGGAATGGGTTTATGGTCCATGATTTATGCGTGCACAGCCGGCTGGCATTTTAGGCCCATTATGGCATACGAACACAAATATGTCAAAGTACTGCCAGTTTTGAATATGACTAACATAGAGATTTTGGGTGTCGTAGGCCAATCTCAGATTGTTAAACACCTTAAAACCGTCAAGTGGCACCATTTACATACGGTCAAAATGGTCAGTTTGTCACCTTTGTCTGACGTAGATATCGATGCGACTGCTATCGACGAGTTAGGACATAGTGATATTATTTTTATTGTATTATCTACCTGTAAGTATATTATTATTTGTTTTATATCTTTCATATCGATGTGGCGTTTGGCCGAAAGTCAAGCTATGCTGCATCAACTGTTTAATCAAATCGGAGGAGCATCTGAAAATTCAGAGTAATTTGTAAGGGATGGGCAGTGCACTGCTCGTATGCCATAGGATCTGATCCACCCGGGCGGCTTAATTGCGGGTTCTGGTGAGTGCTGTGCTGTGCATCCCTGGTGTTTTCTTTGAAGAAAATTTATTTCTAGTTACCCGACAGGTAACTATATAATGTATCTGGAAGATACACACTTTTACTGCATTGTACTGTATTTGTACCTATTGTTCACCTTGTTGTGGTACGATACGCTATTTAACATCATTACACGGTCATACCATTTCATCACTGTATTGTAAATATGTACAAACATATATTTTCTATTTTGATCTTTTATTTGTCATAGTTATATTTAATTACGTTTAGCTATATTATATCGTGCACTCACCTAGCGTACACAGAAGCATGTCTGGCATGAGATCCGTTCTCATGGCCGATGTGTCTCCAGTGTGTACTCGACCCTGAGACACATGGGCACATGGTAGCCATGGGATGATGAAATCCAATATGACGTATGTCACTGAGAGCCTTCCCCTGTGCTTGGCATACATTTCTAGTGTGGTTTAATCACCCAGAGCGACATGGCATATGACCGTTACACGCAACTGTGTTGCAAGTAGGTTTCTTTGTATTAACTTATGATCTTTGTTTATTTTAGTTACAGCCTGTTTTGATTATTGTATTTTTCCAGTATGACATATTGATATGTTTTAGATTGGTAGTTGTGTATTATTGTTTGATTATTACGTGTATTTTGTTTCGTATATAGTTGTATTGTGGAGATGATGTGGTAATGTGGATATTCGTTAGTAGAGGGATGGGGAGATGAGTGGCTGTAGATGGTGCACAGCTAGGTAAATGAACTGGTCATTTAACCTCAGTCGATGGGCATATGTACATATAGGAATTGTAGACTAGCTACCCGTGAACCCCATGGCTACCTTTTTGTACCTGGGTAAATATTTGCAGATGGCCTCTTGACACTGTGCGAGTCACATATGTTTTGTGTCATATCCATGGATGACCGGAAGTGTATTCTATTGGTTCTTTTAGATTTATCTGCAGCTTTCGACACAATCGATCATAGCATTCTGATATCACGTTTAACAGAACTCGGTATATCGCTCACAGCGCTTGCCTGGTTCAATTCGTACTTTAGAAATCGTTACCAAACTGTTATTGTGGACAACCTAAAGTCAGTTTCAAATCAATTACGCTCTGGCGTACCACAATGACCTGTGCTTGGTCCCATCTTGTTCACAATATACACGGCACCACTAGGCAACTTAATACGATCTCATGGCATAAGCTACCACTTTTATGCGGACGACACGCAATTGTACCTCGAGTAAACCATCAGTTAAACGCCCGTGAGTGTGTCGAAAACTGTGTTCTTGACATCAAACATTGGATGTTGAACAACATGTTGCAGCTAAATGACAAGAAAACAGAGACTCTTTTGATAACATCTCGCCACATCCGACAGAATGTGGACATAAAAAGTATCCACGTTGGAGAGGCCGAAATTGGTTTTAGCGACAGTGCCCGCAACATAGGCGTAACTTTTGATAACATTCTTTCAATGGAAGCACATATGACATCTGTCTCTCGTTCCATCTTCGTCAATATGAGAAACATCAGCAAAATTCGAAATCTGCTTGACACCGACGCAGTTAAAACACTTGTTCATGCCACCATAACATCCCGGTTGGACTATGGCAATGCATTCATGACTGGCATAACATCAGCCCAGTTGGAGCGTCTGCAGAGAGCCCAGAACACAGCAGCTCGGTTGATCACCCGCACGAGAATGCATGAACACATCACGCCTGTTCTCCACGAACTACACTGGCTGCCAGTTAGAGAACGGATCAGCTATAAGGTTGGACTCTTAGTGTTCAAATGCCGTCATGATCTTGCACCACCTTACCGAAATTCACTGATCGTACGAAGAACATCAGCAAGGTCCGTTCGATCAAATTCACAATTACTATGTGTCGTACCACGTTCGAATTTAACCATCGGTGAACGCGTCTTCTCGAGAGCAGGACCAACATTTTGGAACAATCTACCATCTGACATTCGAATTGTAACAAAATTGAGCCATTTAAATCTATGTTAAAAACTTACCTTTTCACAAGAGCATATTTTAAAATTTTGTAAAGCGCCTTTGAGCGGTTTAGTCCGGAATCGGCGCTATAGAAATTTACATACATACATACATACATACATACATCCTCAGTCTTGAATATTCATAACATCATCATCATAATATGTCACTGAAGATAGGGCCAACTATTTGGGTCGCTATAGACAGTGAGTATTGTACATACATCATCAGCAATGGGGCCAGTAATTCAGGTCGCTATTGGCAGCAAGTAAATGAGTTTGGTCTTTATAGGTGGTTATGACATGATGAGTGGTGTAGAGCTTGTATGTAATGATTATTTATGTCCTTATCGGGACATCCGATTACCACCACTGTTATTATTATATGTTATCCATGTTGCTTGCTGAAAGTATAGATGATATATTTTATGTGAATGTTTTGAGGGGTTCTAAATGGATGATTATCATCCCTGGTGATGGATAAATTAGTTTAGCCATATTTGATTTCCGTTTGACTAGGATTGGTTGCTACAATCAATCTAGTTTTGTCATTTTCATAATCAGGATTTAGATCAGATAGTTTAGACAAATATTTAACCCACGCAAAGTCATAGTCATAGTCATACCCGTTTCTGAGAAATCTAACTGAATCTTTAACCCCTGGAAGGCCAGAAACTGGTTCTGTCACTCGTATACAAGTTTTTAGATACCGCGACGGCAAGTCACAGTTGGATTAAGTTCAAGGTAGATCTTAAGATGATTTCTGGATACTTAATACAACAAGGTCTTACAAGATGGTTAATGAAGATGAATATTTACATGATTCGAAGAAGCCAGTCAGATAGCAGGAATAGAGCATATGGATCCAGTTATGGGATTCATCACCACGCAGAAATCCCATGATGTATGCATACCTCTGGTAATTACCCAGAATGTACATGTCAAGTCAGAGATCACCTAAGCATACGTCATCCTGCCTCATAACCATTAGTTATTGAATCCGAATTCAGTTTCCCAATAGTAAAATAATCCTGTTGAGTTAATACTTGAATGGGTAACGCTCTTGTCACAATAAAACCAGTGAGTAAGAGGCACACAGTATGCAAGGAATGGGTGCGTGACGAGGCTTGTCAAAGCAGAATTGTATATGTATTCTGTAAAGAGGCATCACTTGCATGCTGGTTACAACCGGTTGAGTCCGACCATCTTTCGAGTGTGGGAAGGGGAGTGTAAACCAAGCAAAGTAGTTAGATTAAGGAAATCATGATGGACGCCCTCTGAAGCGTCATTAGATCGACTTCATGTACGAATCCACTTATATTCTATATAAGGATGTGCATGCTGTCTAAATCTGTAATCTTCTGATTGCGCTCTTCTCGAGTAGTGTTCACTCTTGATGTGAGTTTACCATCAGCAATTGATATTAATTTAGTAAAGTGTAATCTTTGATAATCGAAATTAGTTTAGTTGAGTTTACAAGTTTGAAGGTATTGCTAGACTTTACAAAGCCTGCACTATGGCTCTCTCTTATTGTACATTACTATAGTTTGAATGTATTTTTATTAACTTTGCAAGTGTTAAGTGTTGTTTAGTAAAGGAAATTGTTGAGAAAGGAAGACCACCTTTCCCGAGCTCTGAGAACGACTCCAAGAATGGTGAGTGTTTAATATTGTGAATAAACAAGAAAAGGAATCCACATTTTTCAATCTGTCTATATGCATATCAACATGTCTGCCAGATGGCCTTGCAGTAACTACTTAGATCTCATGAACTCCTAAATCATTAACAAGGCATGTTTTACAAGCTACCTCATCCCCTGTCTTAAAATACTTAGTCATCTGTGATCAGTGTTTTCTGATATATGTCAAGGGAAATAGTAATACAATTGCTAGCAGTAGGATAATGGTTATTTAAATCTTTCATAGAGTGTGTGTTATGAACCAGCATATCTTTCCCAAAAAGCTCATCTTCTCTGACAACTAACATCAAATATTTAACTTATGGGCCATCTAGCTGTAAAACCATTAGGCTGTGCTTGCAGAGCTTGATTGCAAGTGTTTGGCCATCGGGGCACAATCTTCAGAATGTCAATTTTCAATATTTATCATCGTATTTATTAATTATACTACCACCTGAGTCAGAATACTGTTGGCTGACGTGTGATGCACACATTAGATAGGACGCTTTGTGAAGATTACATCTCCAAAAAGCGAAATGTCATATGTATATCTCTGGCAATTCCATTGATAAATTAATGATATTAATGCGCCATTGGTGGTGATGTATTAATTTTCGTCTCCCGAGAGAATTATAGTTATCAAGCACATAAGCTAGAAATAAGTACACAATAGAATCCTGCGCGATACAACATTATATATTAACCCCTTTTGTGTCAACAGCGCCCCAAATCGCTAAAATTAATACTTACATCAATTAAGCATTTTAATTGTCAACACCTTTCAAGAAATTGTAATATTAGAAGACCATTTTTTGTAAACTTACCTCTAAAATGTTTGACTGGCTTGACCATTAAAGGGGCAATGGTAAAGAAAATTCACACGTTGACTTACCCATTATTCATTAGCAGGTCAAGCACATAGTATTTTTGAAAATGTATCACAGACAGTTTGACCATCAAACAGTTAAGTTGACACAAGAGGGGTTAATAATATGTGTATGCCAGCTGTTGCTGCTGCGACTGTTGTTACTACTACTACTACTACTGCTACTACTACTACTACTACTACTACTACTACTACTACTACTACTACTACTACTACTACTACTACTACTACTACTACTACTACTACTACTACTACTACTACTACTACTACTACTACTACTACTACTACTACTACTACTACTACCGCCGCTGCTGCCGCCACTACTACTACTACTACTACTACTACTACTACTACTACTACTCCTACTCTACTACCACTACTACTACTACTGCTGCTGCTTCTATTACCTGAATTCTATACAAGGACATCCTCTGGCTCTTACAATTGCCTGTTTCTCTGGGTGTAGGATTTCTGCATGATTGTATGCCTTCTAATATCTGTGACGTGATGAGTGTGACGAGGGTGAGCCCCAATGAGATATATTTGTAACTGCCTCTCCTATGCCAGGTTTGGCAATCACAGCTTGAATAAAATTTCGCGGTTCGCCCTCTGGCCTTCAGAAGATCAAGAGTATGTTTAGGACATCCATCTCAATGTACAGTCCATCTGTCATTATACCGTCGCAAAAGTCACCCACGATGACAATGCTAATATAAACACCTTTCAGCTTCCGATTTGTCTTGTCTTGCGACAAATCGTGAAATTCAAAACATGTTTGATTTTCACGAGTTGGTGCATGCAATTTCATTTTCACGATTTGTTGCATGCAATTTCCTGCCATTTCGTGCCATGTAAATAAGAAACCGGACATCTTGATCTGCTCTACAATCATTCAACTCCTTTTCTTACCAGGTGACTACAAGGAAATCTATGTTACAGTCTTTGCGCGAAAATGTGTGAACGGGAAACTGTCGCCTAATTTAAACAACGCGGTCGCCTACAATGATCTCGTTAGTTGCACACGCTCAGTCTGCTATAAAATCCTGTAATGTAAATCGGTCTTAAAACAGCAGATCATCCGACCACACATCTTATCCTTTACAGATTTGCAACCTAAAACACACATACGAAAAATCAAGTGTTTGCTTAGCAATATTTTGTTGTGGTTACACTAATATGAGTTGGACGCTGAGGCTGCCCAAATGGCCTCTTTAATGTAAACAACAGCTTAATAGTTTAAAATTCATATTTTGGAACTTATGGATTCCAGGGGTTAAACACTCTCTTGTGCGAGGCCAACAGAATAAAGACCACTTGTAAATATATATATTTCCCACCATGTGTACTTACTGCGTACATTATTTCGCGTTTCCATTCATCTTGTAAGATATATTTACTACTGTAGAGTGTAGTTAAAGTTAGACAGCGGGTTTACATTACACAATATTCTAGGCGATTTGTCGCTAGAGAGTAATCAGATTGACCGTAGGCGATTTTGCAGTAGACGATAAGGGCGTTTACACCTGCACGTTTAGTTCTCTCTCCCGTGCTTAGAATACGTTTAATATACTTTACTGTGCGCATTCCAAAATGGAAATCCATCTCCTGGCAACTAGTGTCCAATTCAATTCGTTTCTTAGTTATATTCATGTAGGCGGACTTTTGGATACCGTATAAGCAAGGAGCCCTTTACCAGTTTTTCACAATTTTCTCTTCACTACAAAATACAAAAATATGATTTGAATAACATACCATTTGCGATCACTATGTTTGTAACATCTTCTAATGATATGGGAATGTCGTTAGGTCAAAACAACTAATTACATCTTTAGACAGTATTTTCAAAATAGAACAATCCATGTCAAATATGAACCAATATGCCACATATGGTGATGCTGGCTTATTGGATTACGAATATATGATCCAGACACACAGACAGAGAAACACAGATACACAGACACACGCACGCACGCACGCGCACACAAACACGTGGGCACACGGCCACACATACACAGACACAGACACAGACACACACACACACACACGCACACGCACGCGCGCGCGCACGAGCACGCGCACGCACGCACGCACGAGCGCGCGCACGCACACGCGCACGCACACACGTACAAGTGCACGCACATGCTTCATGCTAAATTTATTGTAATTATTAAAGAATAACTATTTAATGTAATCGGGGATGTATGCGTGCATGCGTCTGTGACGACTGACTTGTTACATGGGTGGGACAGGGTGGGTGGTGTTCGCGGGGATATTATCCCGTTGTTCTGTTATATTTGTTTGGGTGTTCATGTACTAATGAATGGCAAGTAACATAAACAAAAATTACTATTAATCCATCTCTCAGTCAATGCTTTTATCAATCAATTCATTGACATAATTTGTGTGCAGAGATTCAGGAGAAGTGTCACCTATCTGGTTGAATAGAGGGGTGGCCCGGCCATGGTGGATGGTGTGGTGGTGGCGGACTAGTGGTGTCTGGTTTAGGACGGAGCGGCGTACGTCCCACATTACACACCACCAATACGCCATCGGCAAGCGAGTCCTGGGATATCCCACCCATGTATGACCCAGCACATATAGATATTATCCCTCCTGTAGCTCTGTCCAAACAACCTATTTCTGGATCCTCCCTTGATATAAATGTCCTACAAACAAGGTTGACAGAATATGAATCAACGTCAATAATTATTACTAAAATGTGTGTGTGTACCTGTATTCGGCCATACGTTTACTTCTTCTTTTTTTCTTTTCGTTCGCTGATCATACCGTCAGTCCTGTAAGTGACTATCGACATGATCATAAGCGTTAAGTGCGTGGATCCATGGTTTAATAGAGTGCGCCGTGCGGCCTGGAACCTCCGTCTTCAGCACTCGAGGTTTCTGTCAGGGTTACCTCACCCTTACCTCCTTTAGTCGCCTCTTGCGACACGTAGAGGATACGGAGGGTGTATTCTAAGCCCCACCTACAGGGAAAATATATATATACGTTGACTAGTTGGCATTTCTAGATGAATTTAACTAATAGCTGCTGAAGGAGCGCGTTGTAATTATTTTTGGCAAAGGTGCGATGTGCGACTTACATTTACATTGCACGAAAATGCTCGTGACAGGTCGGCAAAATAGAGCCTGTTCCAATTTTACTATTTCTCGCAGGATAGTTAAAATCATGATTTTCACCACGTTTAAATTATCCTATTCCTCGTATGCGGCATCTCGTACACGACCAATCTCCTATAATATGGCCAACTGTAAACCCGCCTGTATAGCACTTCTCTCGTTGTCCACTAACGTACTGGCTTGAATAATATGTCTCCTGAAGCAATGATTGCTAAGTGATGTACTGCAGTTGTCAAGTGCTATGCTTCCATAAATAATATGGATTACGCGTACACACGCACGCACGCACGGGCAAAAGCACGACACACAGCCCGATGATAATACTAGTTTTAGACAGCTGAAAAGCAGCTTGATTTTCTCCGCATAGTGTCAATCATGTTCAGACTTCAAATTTCATATATTCGGTGTGGTACAAAAATGGCTCACTTCCTTTAATTTATCACAGCAACTCATTTTAAAGTGTGGGCGCTATTTACAACCTTTAGTACATAGTAATCAGTACAATGTTTACATCCTGACGTTTATTAGTAATTTACTATCCTGAATAAACTGTATTAATCAAACAGCCCTTGGCATGAAGAATAGTCTGGCACTGTGCCCGCTAACAATTACGTTCTTGGCCGCTAGGCAGTGTAGCATTGAGTAATGGCTGAAATGGTTTGGCAAATACACGCATTAATTAATATCAGAGAGTAGTGTTTGAAGCGTGGACGCGTACGCTAGTTGGCTGGCCTATGAATCAGCAAGAGATACCCAGTATTAACAAACACACACAGAACAAGATCGTGAAGAGATTATATTCCAACTGTGGAATCGTGTACTAATACAGCTTTCCTCGTTACTATGAGGATCGAATCGTGTCAAGAGGAATATTCACAAAAAGGACAATACTCATGTTGTCAAGGGAAAGCTCACCTTATATTATACTAACCATTCAGGTGATATAATTTCCCACCATTAATCCATCCATGGCATCTTACCCGTTTATTATGCCGACAACGAAACATATGCATGCTTTAGTAGCTAAATGTTGATACATTTCTACAGCCTATGGTGGTTGCCATGGTTTACTTTCCAATCAATCAGAACACACATTGCCTGTCTGACTCGGTATATACGCTCATTCATAGACGTGCCAGCTACAGTTTGGCAATGTGGTGTAAAAGCAATCATACAGGTAAGCTGTTGAATGTTTGGAACTAATTTGACGTGCAGATGGTGCTGCCAAAATAGTCAACGGGATGAGTGTTACATAATAAGGAATGTAGTGCATTGGCACCTACATGCTGCCACAACGATCGCTTGAGTTGACAAAATGGTGGCCATCACAGGCCAACATTTATGCGATATTACAAAGCAGATACTTGTGATGCAGATAAAGGAATGTGACAGGAAATGATTGATATGGAATCTAAAAATCATAATCTACCGATACAATGCAGAATTTGAAATGAGATTAGTATCCCTTTAAGCACGTGCGATAAGGGGCTGCTGGTGGCTGATTCCGAATAGACTAGTTTAAATTGCCTATGGAGTAACAGTACAAATATGCCTATTTGACAGATGAGACAATGATCTAGCATAATTGTTATTTTTGGCCATGGATCATTGTTAATGATCCTGATATAAAACGCAGTTTATTGACCGTCTTGCTGACCAAAGCCCAGATTATGTATACGACATGGTAGTAAACTAGGGCATGTATTTCATTCCCAGGACACAAATACTGGACGCAGTCACAATTCCCAGTCAAATTATTTTCATAAACAGTTTTATGTTTCTGTTTTATGCTTAACTACTAATTTTCACTTAGTATATGCCCAACCTAAACGACATGTGCAAATCTAGACTTTAGTATTCATCGATGTCAGTGCAATCATCTTCAGAACTATTATCTGATCTTGCCCTCTCCTATCATCTCGCATGGTCTCACAATCATGTAAGAACCACTATGTGTTCAGTCCAGTTTGGATGCAGCTACCTGACGAAAGAATGCATCTCCATTTGCAATTGCAACTGAAAAAGTCCAAGACAACATTTGGAGCTGGTTAGACTACCACCAAATTGACCCCATTTTGAGTCGCATCATCGACTTCCCAGCCATTGATCCGACTTGGGCTTGGTATGCTAGATTGTGCCTCTAAGCTCTGATGCCATATTGCGATTTGGTAGTTTGCTCGAATGGCATGCAACGTAAGGCAGTCTCTGCATGAGTGCAATTGGCCTGATTCAACATCGCCATTCTTGGATCAGAACAGTTGGTAGCTCATCTCATTTACCTCAGAGATATGTCAGTGAGCAGTATGCATACGACATGTAAATTCGTACAGACACGTGAACAGCTCGGCTTACAATGTTACATTTTCTCTCAGTCTAGCAAAGGCTTTCTGCAATCGTGTATTTCTCAAGATAAGCTTCAGCGAACACACGTTTCCACGGCTAACAAAGACGCTAACAGCGTCACATCCTGTGTACGTGTGAATGCACAACAATGCATCACACACATCCTTACCAACAGCATTGACAATTCTGCTAATGTCGATGTTTCTGGCACGTGTTGTTGAACCATATTTAACAAACAAAGCATACTCTGAGACACTCTAGAATGCCTTGCCAAGCTGACGATAACGGTCCAGCGGTGTTTTCAGCAACTACGATGATTAAGGGGAGAATCAATCGATGTATGCTTATAATGAAAATGCATGCATGTATCTGCCTCCTTTCATGCTATTATGAGGTCCTCGACGTTTACCACATTGGCATTGTACACATGTCATCAGAGGTAACACAGAGGACCATGTTCCCAAATTTCTGCCTCTGATTCGGCTCTAGCTATAGCTCTGTAAAGCCCCTGTGGGCTTCATTTTACTGTCTCCATAACATAGGATACATCTCCCCTGCTGCACATTTTAAAAAGCCATATTGCTAGTGAAGCGGATCCCAGTTGTCGATCACCTTTGTGCCCTCTCAGCATTTATGATTGATATAGGTTTGTATGCTTCAAAAACTACATCTACTCGGTCACTACCATCTGGAACTCTTAGAACTTTCGCTAGTAACGTGTCAGACTATTACCAAATGTATTTTCTAAATCAAGCTCATCCCATCAAGTATGCAAGCATAATATGGTTGTGGGATTTTCTTCGGCTGGTGATGTTTTGCCTTCTAGAATTCTGGCCAATGTTGGCGGAATGTTTTTTTCATAGTATCATAATATTTTGCTAGTGACCATGGACGTGAACCGAGTGGATGCTGCAAAACCGTCCCTATGAACAAGTTTCTACTCGAGGCAACAGGTATCATCTGCCCAAATAGCGTGTTATCACTTTTTCAAAACCAGCTCCCGATTTGACACCTTCTGGAACTACTCTTCTTGAGGATATCACATGTTTTAGCTGCATTTTGGCAGTTATTCAAAGACATTATCACGGCTGTCAGCGGTCTGTTTGAAATCCCTGGTGTGTCTTCTCGCATTTCACATTTACTAGATCATTAGCGACGCCATGTGGTGCATTGCCACCCTTAGAAAGACTCAGCAATTCTGATGGGTCATGCCCTAATGGATGTGTCCAAGTGGTCTCCATGAGATCAGCTAGAGAGTGTGCAGCCGTTTCAGCGTTTCCAATTCGTGAAGCCGTGAGAGCAATGCGGCTATTATGTCCATTGCTACTAGTCTCTTCTGCCATTCTCCTCAGTTGCTTCATTCAAGAGCTTTTATATTCTGATGCAATGTAATATCTACTAACAGCCCCTGGTTTCATGCTGAAGCTGCTGGGACCGACAGCAGTTTGGGTATCTGTATTTAACATTTCATCAGGCGTTTCATCTACCAGGATTTTCCTAACTTGGTTGTCATTACTAAGCTGAACCACACATCCACCACTTACATCCAGAATGGCGAGAGTTGGTCACAATTGAACCGCATATGATCCATATATTCGGTATAGCGATCACGTATCTGCCAGCAGGACGCATCCTGTAATCACACATTTAGGGTATGACTGAGAAACACCAGCATGCAACCTCTTCACTGCAACTGTCCTGGGCAGTCTCAAGATGGTGATTTTCATACATGAGCTTTGACTGTCTGACTCATCGGTTGCAACATCCGCCGTCAGGCATGCTGGTAATCGATCCCGCTGCAATGATACCTGACTCGATGGATATGTCTTATGCATCCTCATAGATGGTTGATAACTATGTTGTTGGTATGTATGATTACTTTATTCTGAGGCTGTAGTAGTAGAAACAATTACAGCTGCAATCCGCCATTCTTCGCTTTTTCCCACTGTGTCTTATCCTCAACCAACATCATTAGCTTCCTCGGACCCATTCTTGATTTGACTTTACCGAGACCTGCTTTCTTGAGATCACTTCTTAGCACACAGTTATGCAACATTGCCACGGGTTAGCATGTTGAAACCTGTTCATGAACTGACGGTTTGGCCTGAACTGTTCGTGTGTCATGCTAAGGATCTACAGTATGCTTTTATTCATGCACTTTGAATGTGTGGTTCAGAGAGTGGTTGAAGCTGCTTTGTAACTGGTGACATAATCTGTGTCCAGCATTATACAATGGCTAGTCCGTAGCTACTGGTGTGCTACTGCGTTGTTCGGCTTGTATCAAGTACACTTCTTTCGGCTTGTATCAAGTACACTTCTTCGTCGGTGCACTGTAGATATTTCTTTACTGAACTAGGATGCCCCTAACTCGGTGAGATGTTCCACCAACACCTATCGTGTACCTATGCTGATCTATGCTGCACAAGTATAGAGCGGTGGGGATGTAGGGGCAGCAGGTGCGTGGTAGTATAACCCAGTGTTCGGCCTTTGGTGCCAGTTTATTCAGGCACAAGGCTGTATCCATCTCTTCTAATTTGGAATAAGTAAGTGCATGCCCAAGCAGATTTAGTATCTTACTCAGCTCAACATTCCATGTTGTAACTGTACATCCTATGGTAGTATGATTTGTTTGGCAATCATAACATACAAACGGGCCTGTCCTAATGACTGGACCAGCCGTTGTTTTCGAGGGTACTCTGTGCGTGCTGTTTCTGCTATCAACAGAATGTTACGGAAGTTCACCAGTGAATTAGGGAGTCGGACGTAATCTACATTCAGCTCTTAGGGTTGGGGAGGTCATGTCTTAATCTTCATGTCCTTGATCTTTGTGTGAACGTGATAAGCTGAAGCATTCACCACGTGTTCCTTATCATCGGTAATGACACTTCCACAAACTATCTTTGAGTTGCATATTCTCTATTACAAGGACTTCTATGAACAAATTATATGGGAATAAGATTGCTCTTCCATTGGCACAAGACACAACGTGAATAGAGTCGAAAGACCTAGCTTCCAACCTACAACGGAGATGCTTCTTTGGGTGTTGTTTGACTTTCGTACTGGCGTACCCGAGCGTCCACATGAGGTTCTTCAGCTTATCTGCCAGACTTGTTCAGTGAATTGGCGTTTCTTATGTAGTCGAACAGTTTAAAGTACGCATTCTGTTCGGCAAGTTGATATTCTTGTTGGTCTATATCCGGGCTTGATCGCGTAGCAAGGTCCTCCCTTGTGTAATAACGATAGCACGATTTGTGGTAGCGTGTTTCTAAAACGACCAGTTCTTGCGAGGTAATTGCACAGGTGTTGGTGTCTACCTTATTCATTGCTACAAGTCTTACTTTCTCATCTAGCCTGTGTTAACGGTTGTCTTGACTTTGATCCCAGAATCTATATATTATCCTTATCGCAGAATATACATAGTTATTCAAAAGCTCGAGATGAACGGGTAAATCGTTTTCTGAAAGAGTTTCTTACTTCTGTGTTTGCATTTGATCATTTTGATGTATTCCGTTCTTGTTTTTCTTACACAACATTGCGAGAGTTTCGTATATGCCAATGTGTCACGTCAATTTATATTGTATAATTATTTCTGTTACGGGGACGGTCTAGATATATTTTAATTTTCTGAGTTCTTTCCAATTGGATTGGTTCGTAAATAAAATGCTTCTCTAAATTGAAAACTCATATGCGCACGCGAGTGTCCAGAAAAAAACAGCAAATAATAAGAAATATGTGTGACGGGGTTCGAATTTGTGCATAACAATTAGTATGTACTAATAATACACCGGGACCATTATATTACAGCAAAAAATGTATATCTTTGAGGTAATGCATCTTTAATATAAGTGACGTATCCTCCATCTATCGTAAAGGGGAGAATTATCTTTGGTCCATAATGAACATATTTCTGGATAATTAATTTGGATCCATTAAAATAGTCATAAATAGATACAATACTGCACAGATAATGGCCACTTTGGTGAATGATATGGGTGATTCAAACACATTACTACTGTGTATCTCAATTTCCAGTATGCAGTGTCAAATTAGTACATATGCCGTGTTTAACGAGATTCAACTGGAATTTAGATGTTGAAATTGACAGCTAGACAATAACTCTCAACATCCCTTTTTTCTAAAAAGCATTTCGATAGAAATATTTCGATCAAAGACCATATTTATCGGGACTAGATGATTAAAATATGGTATTATGTGGCTGCATGAACCGTCACAGTTGGTCACATAAAACGCAGATGCGTGGTCATTGCCCATTATTTTTTTTTACAGATTTGGCATTGTCATACTTCTTTTAATGGATCAGGCAAAAAACGGCTATCTGATATAATACGATGCTATTACACATGAATCACGGTTTATGGCAAGATGTATGGTGTACTTTAATGTATTTCCAATTCTGGATTTTGATTCCTCCAAGTAACAGCAAATCATGGAGGCATGTTCCAGGAATAATGCTATTCTCTGTATTCTGATATTGTCTCGTATTGAAATGGACACATTCCATTAAACAACCGATGTAAGAGGCACCTTTGATGAATGCAATTTTATATTGAGCATGATTGGAGTTCAGCCTCCATTCACATTCTATTTCATTCTAATTTATTCCGCTTGCTGTACAGTTATGTTAGCTAAATCAATAATGACTTTCAGCAACAGCATGCCCACTATACACACCTGTCCTCAGTCATGCATATCCTCTGAAAGTTACATATTCACTGACAACACAATACAACACCATGCAATGTTACGAAAATAATGTATATATCGTAATACTGTTGTTTCTCATGAGTTATATCATTTGTCAAATTTACTCTCTTAAATCCCAACGAAAAGGCCACCTAATTTGGTGAACCAGAAAGACCCGATAAGGGCCACCCATTACAATGTCTAAATGTTACAGTGGATATATGATGCTGGGGCAAATTTGACTCGAGGTCGTTGCTACCAAGTGCTAGTTTAGTTACATGCGTCTCTTGTCAGCAGTGTTCATGCAATTCTGGTTTGAGGCTGAGATACTGGATATATGCATGCATTGGCACAATAACGTGCACTATATGCATCCATTTGACGATACGACCCGTAAATTCAACTTTCCAGAGTATCCATTTATCAATCTGACGTCACATGACGTCATAATCAGGAAAGTGGCGTGCATGATGACGTCATACTCATTACACCATACATGATTCTACATGTATATAGCCCGTCTTTAATCTTAATAGACCGACACATTGTACGAATTGTATGCCTCTACTATTTAATACACATGCTGTTGACTATTTTGAAACTAATTTGACTGGACGTTGTTGCTACCATAGGCAGCAACAGCGCCCAGTCAAATTACTGCCAAACTAGTCAACAGCTTACCTGTATCGTTTACTGGAAATTGATAATCAGGCAGTTCAGAGACCGATCGATCCCAACGCGACAGTGATGGCGGGACATAGCTAAAGGTTTAAAGGTCACTTTCTAGCGAATCTCCGACCACATCTAGACCTGTTTGAATTGATTTGAAACTTTGGAACCTGAAATTACAGCATATATTTTACACGCAGCTATACCACACTGTTGACGATTTTGAAGCTAATTTGACTGGAAGCTCTTGCTGCCAGTTGCTATAACATCTCCACGCGACATTAGTTTCAAAATTGTCAACATAATGTTTATTAAACTTCATCAAACATTATACAATTCGTAAACATCCGTGACGGTGTTTTCGGGCTTCGTCGATGGGATACCTCATTTAGAGAGTGACGTCAGCGTTATTGGTTATGACGAGAAATACATGAGAGACTCCCTCAAATTTCTTCAGTCTACGTGGGAACATGTACATAGCACCAGCACACAGGGTGATCCATGGTTCCATTCATAACAGACTTACATAGATATGTACTGGGAGCCGTACAATACTCGCTTTGATTGCCGATGACTAGCTCTGAATAACTGCAGCACTGGCTTCTAGGTCGGTTGCTTTCTCCAGATCGGTAATGCTTCCTGATGATTGATAGCGCCTATTTATCTCATCGGTGCCAGTACCACCACCCCGACTCCCACACAACCCAGTTATTCCCTCCGCTCCAATTGTTCTGCAACGGGTACATAATCAGAAAACACTCTGCATTGGATTACTAGATGCATAACACCGTCATTGTCTAATAAAACTCTCATTTTCCGTTATCAAATAGAATTAATAGTATCTGGGAAATCCATCACGGTGATACCCCAGATCAAATGACTGGAGACAACCCGCTATTCAACGCACGGCACATATGCAGAAAAGCTACATATTACGAAGGTAAATCGGCATACAGTTGGTGCTGCCCTTACAGCCGAAGATTCGAGTAGAATGTGTTTCCAACTAGTCAAGATGGTATGCTTTACATAAGGTGCATGGATTGGTGGTTGGGTGGGTGGGTGAGTTGGTGGGCGGGCCGGCGGGTTGGTAGGTCTGTGTGTTGGTGGATGAGTGTGTGGGTAGGTGGGCGAGTGGTGTGTTCGGTTGGTTGGTGGGTGGGTGGATTGGTCGGTGGTGCGTGGCTGCGGGCGGGTGCGGGAGTGGTTGGGTGATGGTGGAGTGGGGTATGGGGTTGGCTGGCTGGCTGGCTGTTTGGCTTGCTGTTCGGCTGGCTCGCTGGCTGGCTGGCTGGCTGGTTGGTTGGCTGGCTGGCTGGCTGGCTGGCTGGCTGGCTGGCTGGCTGGCTGGCTGGATGGCTGGATGGCTGGCAGGCAGGCAGGCAGGCAGGCAGACTGGCTGACCGGCTGGCTGGCTGGCTGGCTGGCTGGCTGACTGGACGGATGGACGGATGGAATGATAGCTCTGGCGCCGCGCTGCTCCGCCTATTCCTCCTTGGATTCCCGCTCGTACCGGAGGTTCTCGCCGGCCCGACGATGCTGGTTAGCTAGAACACGGATATTGTAAAATAGTGGAGTAGTCACAACGAGTAGACAGTTACACAGACTACACTTCGGAGACCAGAAGATCCGGACCCAGTCGGCGGGCTGTAAAAGGAACGCTGTGGATCGCGTTGATTTTGATACTTTGATCTTCACCGCTCTATCACTAGCTTAATACAGACATTAAACTCGACTCGATCCATCCAGCTGTTCGTGTCATATAAGCAGCTACGCAACGTCATCAAATTAGAGTGCTGAATGGATGGTGGAAGGAGGTGGTGGTAGGGAGCAAGAGAGGGAGGGAGGGTCGGCTGGGTGGATGGATGGATGTGCTGGTGGATGGGCGGATGGGTTGGTGGGCGGGTGAATGGTGGGTGGCTGGGTTGGTGGATGGATGGTACGGGTGAGTAGGTGGAGATGTGAGGGATGGTGTGTGTGAATGTTTGTGCGGGTGGGGGAGGATGGATGGATGGTTGACAATTTGACCGTGACCTATTTGCCCCTGGCCAACTACAATATGAAATAAATAAATAAATAAATAGCTTGATAGATACATACATTTATTTCACAGTATGCCCATTCGGTCTTGTGCGGGTACAGTATATGCTATACGAATATGGCAGGCATCGAGACCGTTACATCAACATGGTAGCATTATATATTATTATGGTTATTATCACCATTATTATTAGCATTAATTTTCATCGTTATTGCTTCAGGATCGTCGCCCTCATTTAAAAATCAACTAGATTGCATTCGCTGGCGGTGCTGCCTTGTGTCTTTGTGGACTGGTTTGCCAATGCGTTAAGCTGCCTCTGCGTAGCCTGGATCAGAGGCGTCGCTAGGCATTAAATAGGCTAGGGCCCGTGTCTAGGGGAGGGTAGTTGGGCCGAGGGTTGATCGATGGTCCGGGGGTTCTCCACGGGAAAATTAGGAAAATTAGATGCCGCGAGAGACAATCTCCTACATTCTGGCTAATAAAATTGAATCTGTGTTTTGCTGTAAGAGTACCTATTTTTAATTGACATGACCGAAAATATAATTTGACAGTAACTAACTGATGTATACTTTGTAGAGCAGAATCTCACGTCGACATGGGGCATGAATGGCGGCATAAATGATCTCCAATGGGTGCATATATATGTATATATATATATATATATATATATATATATATATATATATATATATATATATATATATATATATATATATATATATATATATATATATATATACATATATATATATATATATATATATATATATATATATATATATATATATATATATATATATATATATATATATATATATATATATATATATATATATATAAATTGCTCTATAATGCATGGCAGAGTATATCGTAAATTCTGAAATCAATTTATACATTTAAAATTGGGATCTGATATGTATTACCATTACACGGTGAGTGGTACAGAAAGGAAAGACACTCAGGCAGATTCCATTGTGATATGAATGTACCTTGTGTAAATGGCGTTATATGGAGCCCCAATACTTAATTTCTTACCAACATGTATGACTCGAACTTCAGTATGAAAAGAATGAAGTAATGAAGTCGCGATATCAGCAGAAAAATAAACGTATTCCCAGATTATTATCATGGTTGGGCAGGGGCGTATATCGGGAGAACCCGTACTTGAAACTTTGAGGTGTTGCGGATGAAAGGTCTTTCGGCATTAGGCAACACTAGCTTGCTGCATCGTGTGGCAAGTTGTGTTGCCTAATGCGACACCGCCTTTCAGCAAAAATAGGTCGACAAAGTTGACTTACGAAATCAGTTCGATTTGGCTGGGCTGCTTCTACACCAACGCTTATATTGGCATAGGCCTATCATACATTAAAATTAAATTAAAATTATAATAGTAACGGTCTTACTGCAGCATAACTAATGCTGTGCTTAGGTCCTCGCGGCATCTACAGCTACCGAGGTGGTTCAGGTAAAGCTCCATGCAGCTACCATGGGGTGGGGGGGGACGTACCGTTTACCAGAACAACACCTGCAGGAGGTCGCTGCACAACTCATCACGCTACTAAGTATACCCTTAAAGCAAAGCAATGGTACCCAGAAATATTGATGCAATACATGGGTGGTCGAAGAGGCTGATGGACAGCCAGCATGTGGCCAATCTATAGATTCGCTATCAAATTATCAACAGATAAGGACAAACCACACCAACATCGAACACTGGTAACATTGCATTTGAAGCGGCGGGCAGATTCCCGAAAAGGAACTCACACACTCAGCCGGAATGTACTCACGCGAGTGTTACGTTACTTATAGACATATTGAACCTGTTGCACTATATGTAATTGCATGCCATAAACTGTCAACATTAGCTATGCTGTGTCCACTCTACTCAAGTTAGCAATTCGCCTGCATTTAAATCAAACTTATGTTATCCATGACATACCAGTGTCTCAAATCTCTCAATTGCAAATCAACCATACATGTAATCCGTTAAATATTTCGAAAAGTAATTTGTCTGGAAAACGTTGCTAAATAGGGAAGCAACGGCCTCCAGTGAATCCAGTCACATAACTTTCTAAGTATACAAGTTAATTATTCGTGGCATCTTAGGTAATGAATGTGTCATATCCGGGTTGTCAGGTTGAAAGGGTATGCCAGTCAAGATTTCCTGAAAATTCATGAAGTTTGTAATTACTTGATGGGCTGACGCCTCTGCATGCACACACACGCCGCAACCGAACATTAATATAACTGACGAATATTTTTTAAAACAGTTTTTTGAAGGCCTAGACTAAAGTTAGACCGAAATGGCTAAATGGCACTCATCCCTGTCACAAGGGCAACGGGGGAGCTGCACTAGAATTATTGGTTTGCTCTTAATTATATAAGTAATATAAGATATCATACCTATTCCGCTATATGTAATTTTTCAGCTTCGAAAATATTCGCAAGACTGTTCGTGTCGGCCTCGTGGCTTGTGGGTATTCTCAAATAATACAAAAACACACAAGAACGGCGCGAATTGTATGCTATATATAGATAAATGAGCCAGTGCACGCGCCCGCGTGTGCAATTTACTGGAAACGATTGCCACTTTGGACATACCTTTTGTCTAGTTGTCACTTGTCGTATTTGAACTACGGGGTGTCATACATGAAGAAAGACTCGGGACACTGTGAAGAACACCCGTGGTCGGGACCCATTGTGCTAGTACCCAGCGACGCCACCGACCGGATGTTTAACCTTTGACCTTAATCTCAACGTACTCCGTTATTAATCCGACACCAAACCTTGTCCTGTCACCTACCAAGCCTGCCAGTTATCATCTGTCAGAACCGACTAGCTCAAAACGAAAATAACAAAGTAGTTCTTCAATACTGGCCATACCAACTAGCTAATCACTGCCGGCCACACCAAGCATCCGTGCAAGGCGGTATTGAATGCAAAAATTATCAAATAGTCAAATAGTCACACTAGACAACCATCTATGCAGGCCAATACCAGGCAACTAGGCAGGAGCAGGATGCACAGCAACCAGTTAGCTCCCGCCGAATCAACCAACTCATAAGACGCCACCTTAACAAGGAAGCATTACTGGAGATCGCAACAATGCCTGAAGAATAACCATTTGCTCGAATACAGAAGTTCAGACAGAAATGCTCTTAAGGGTCATTCTAAAATATAATACCGACCTATTCAACGATACTTGCCCAATTTCAACTCTGTAACTATTAACAAATGCGTGTGAAGCATCGATTTAATTCCACAAATGCAGCGAATCAGGAGGAGATCAATCAACAATCAGTTGATCCAACTACGACTTTCACCCAATGGCAGATTAGATTACCACATATTTTGATGACACATACCAGCAACTTCACTGGAATGAAGGTATTTTCTAACAGATCATATCATGACACAGTAATCACCCATTACGGTGTATATTCACATCAGATTGCTTGAAAATAAAATTATTAAAGTTGTCTACTTTTGGAGGCTTTACATTGTGGTCCTAGATGAAATTAAATTTTAACATATGGCGATTTCATTCCTTATAATTTAATATAATTTTCCTAAGTTGTGAAAATAACTTAGAGACACGAGTCGATAATTCAAATTCATGAGTAAAAAGTACATACATTTATACGAAGGACATCATTGTAAGTTAACATTCATTTCGTTCCATTACATTGAGATACACAATATAAGTCTTAAAAAGCATTTAATTTTAACTATTTTATTTTCAAGCATGCTGGTGTGAATATGCACCTTTAATATTGACCAGAGCTCACAGGTTGATCACAGCAACGGCGGACACACGGAAACGGCACGTGTTCTTTCTTATTAAATCACACCGTATCGGGTACAGGGTACAGATATAGTGTTAGAAAAGTGTGAACATAGTTTATTATTAACAACATCTACACCGCCAGTAGCGTCGTACCATAAGTGGCCGGGGTGGGGTTGGGTGTGTGAGTTTGGGGGTGGGGTGGGGCGGGGCTGGTGGGGTGGGTTAGGGGTGGTTGGGTGTGTGTGTGTGAGGGGTGGGGGTGGGGTGAGAGGTAGAGAGAGGGGGGGGCGGGAGGGCTGGTCTCCCCCCCCCCAATTCTGACAATGAAATGTTTGCATACCAGATAAAAGGTATGTACACTAGATATGTTCCTTTATTACGCATAATTTTGGTAAGTGCATCTATTTTTCGAAATCTTTCGAGTCATGATACACAGACCAATCCCTTAGGTACTTTGATGCGAGAATAGAAGGGTTGATGATGTACGGATTATTTCATACAAAGCATATTTGGTCCAGCGCACGAACACGATTGCGGATACGGCTATATACTATAAGTATTCTGAGCGCGGACATTTCTCGGTGACTATTTTAAGGTTCGCGATTTTAATACAAATCCGAGATTTTAAGCAATAATTGTATATTGTCAAATCCTAATTAGAGAGCAATTCAAATTGCTCTGTGTGTTTAGCTGAACTATTCCATGTATAGCGATTACACGCTTCATGGCCATTTCCACACAAACACAAATGACATTATTAGCTCAACTGCACAATTTATTCAGTTTCATTTTCGATCCACAATCTTTCTTATAAATTTGATTGCTTCACTCTCCGAATACAACGGCCTATTGCCAATGTATTTAGTAAAGCTAAAAAACTGTTTACAAAGATGTGTATCACCGTTCATATTGAAGATGAAGCGCTCAGGGTTAGTGAATAACCTATCTGCTAATCTGTCCATCCCGGTATTTTCTCCGAAAAACATGTTGTGAAATTCAACCAAATTAGCTATGCATGCGATTGGGTTTTGCGAAATGGCATTTACATTGAGCTCCACCCCTGGGTGGGTGGGGGTGAGCTGGGGGAGGTGCAGGTTAAAAGACTAAAGTTGGTGAACATGTGGGTATTTACGATGGCGTGCCATTTACTGTTCATCTTACTTTACCTTATCCTCTCGTGTGTTCTGTCGGGTGTCGCGGGGATGTGAAGTTTCTGTCCGTTTCCAGATGCGATGCTTGGAGGAGTGATATGCCATGATTTGTTCCTTGATTTTACGTTTGATTTTAAACGCGCACGAGGAATATATTTATGCTGCATTTCTCTACTGCCATCGCTCAGTACGCACGGTGCATCGGGCGGGCAGGGCTGCCCGCCCTACTCAGATAACCACAGCTCAGGCTCTCAGCTCTACGCTGTCCGCCATCATGCTGCCCGTCGTGCTGCTACGTCTGCACAGGGCCACGCCCCTCGACCTGCCGCATGTACGTTAGCCCACGGATGATTATCTCAAGTGCATGTATGTTGAATACCCAATATCCCGATAGAGGATATTGAATATGTAATATCACGCTACAGAATATTGAATATTCAATATCCGGACATGAAATTGAATATTCAATAATCCCGCTACAGGAAATTGAATACTTAATATCATCCGCTACAGGAAATTAAACATGAACTATCCTGCTACAGAAAATTGAATATTCCATATACAATATCCAATATACAGCTAACTTCACTGATCTGTATGCGTACTGCTTATGTACATATTCTCAAACTCCAAGCCATCTCATATCAAATTGATCACACTAATTTAGTAAGATCTCATTTCGAATGAGCTTCGACGAATGTGTAGCATCCGATACTAAATAGCAGGAAGTTCGAGATCCTCAAAAATGGATACAGTCAATTGATGGACTACCTGATATTATGTGGGAATGTGTACATGCCATCGTGAAATAACTAATATTGGACGTAACCAATTCTACATGCATGGGAGTCATTTAGGTACCGTCGCTCAGAGTATCAGGTTCCACAATTTCCCTGGCCAGCACACTGAACATGATTTCGTTGACAACAATTTCGTTTACCCCTTAATGACTAAATTTGGTCAAGAATTTCAAGATATTTGCTTATTAAATGCCGATTTACAGGCCAAGAGAAGACAACTTTTCAAAGGTTACAACTGAAATGGCTGGCTCGTGTACCCAGCCAGTCATTCCAGTGGTTACATTGTCAAAAGTAGTCTTCTCGTGACCTGTAAATGGACATTACCTCACAGATACTTATAGAATATTGCTAGTACTTATTGTAATTTAAACGCCATTTTACATGCAGATCTATGAGATGAGAAGATACAGGCTAGAGTTGTGATGGGACAAATAAGGATATATATTTATACGCGAACATTCTAAACTTGTATTCAGCAGCACTCCTGTATAGTTTGCGCTGAACCAATTTTTGTTTATAAATTCCCCGTATATCAATTTCAAGGCAACCATATCAGAAAGCCGTTGGATAGTTTGGCATTATTATGACTAGAAAGCATTCAGCTGAATATATTATACATTGTAGTGAATTTACTTTATAAGGGATTTCTCATTCAAATGAGTACATTGAGATACAGGGAGCTCAGCAGCCATGGGGTGTAAGTGCACTGTGTATATAGTACTATTAAAATAGTTGACTATCACGATTATACATAATAGTTCTAATTGCAATAACACACTTAACCATATGATCACATCTTCATGAAATTAGAGTCTGATGTAACTATTTCCATTGGACATGTAATATAAAAATGGACATGTTGTTTAATTCAGTGGGTCATAATCGGATGACGACTCGTCATGAAATGTGGATAAGTGCATTCAATAATACTTACTTCCTATGATACATTTGATTTGTCACAGCATGCAGATGTACTGGACCTCTGCACCTGTAATGGAAACAACAAAACAGTTAAACCTTAATGAGGACAGAAAAATTTCATACCATGTTTATACATTTGTATTGTGGATTCAAAATATGTAAGATACTTGCAATTATGCATACAAACGTATCACTGGAATTGCTGACTCTGTTAGTGAGGCAGCCGGTTCAGTGATATATGTCCTAATCTATTCTCATCTCAATCATCTATGTTTACTGCTTGGGGTGACACATTTTGCCAGAATTGCAATGTTACATTTCCATTGGGATTCAAGGAGTGGCAAACATGTCGAAAATGAGATAACTGTCCTGTTCGCCGAAAGACTAAGAACATTTTTCCTAACCATGTAATCTTACCTACTAACCGTTAAATGACCAACTTGGCCAAATCTAGCATTCATAGTGGTCGCAAGAAATTCTCCGCGAAGGAGTACAGGCCAAAAGAAGAGCATTTTGAACGTTTACAACTGGAATGTTTGGTTCGATAGCCGAGCTAGTATTCTGGTGATAAAGTTGACAACTAGTCTTCTCGTAGCCTACTGATAGTCATGTAACAGGCCAAAAAATGTTGACCAAGTCTAAAGTGTTAATGATGGATTTTCCGGATAATACGATTTACATGGTACGTTTAGAAAAGTCAACGAACTGCAAGTGCTATACAGCCGGATAGGTTTCAGCACAAAAGGGAGATGTGAATCTGTTGATGTCCTTTAGATTATTTTTCAAGCACTAACAAAGCATATGGAGTTGGAGTACCTATAACGCTTTTATTTATGGCCAACCAGCTATTGTCGTGGTCCTCTGGAACGTCCATTTACATGCCAAGAGAACACGTTTTAAAATGTATCACTGGAATGACTAGCTCGATGATGGACTCGTTAATCTCTGGGCTTGTAATGGGCATTCATTAATTTAACCCTTTCGCGACGAAGCCGGCCAACGCCGGCCTCTGTAATTGTCTTAGGGAATGTCCATTTGCCGGTCAAGAGAATACCATTTTTTGAAAATTTACCACTGGAATGACTGGCTCGATAACCGAGCCAGTCATTCCAATGGTAAATTTTCAAAAATAGTCTTCTCTTGGCCTGCAAATGGCCATTCTACAAGTACATATTTTAAACTCTTGACGAAACCTAGTCATTAAAGGGTAAAGTACTAATTGGTTTGACCTATTTTTATCATTAAAGGACTAGAGTCCGAGCAATTCAGATATAGACATCTATGCATCGCAATAATTTCACTAACGTGACTAATGTTCACATAATTTTACTGCCGTAATACTTTGCTGGATAGTATGTAACTAATTTGAGTCGTGCATGGTAGTAAAATGTGTTCGTTTGCAATTTATGATTTAGAAAAGCCGGTAAAACAACATTGATTTTGATTTACTGCTAAACTGAATAATCTGAGAATAATCTAATAGGAAGGCTATCCATTGCCACATCATGAAGCAATAGCTTTAGCCGGCACCCTTTAATTGATTTGTCAGGAAATATGTCCTTATTCATGTTAGTATATGTACGTTTGCAAACACCATTTTTTCGAATGCACTGCTGAAATGTGTGTCTCTGTTACTCAGACAGTCATACTAATAGTAACATGTAAACACATATTCTTCTCTCGGCATGCACATGGACAGGCTTAAACACTTTGTTGCTGTAGAGGCTCTATTTGTCTGGCTTACCCAGGAATCAGTTAGAATATTTCTAAGAAATGTATGAACGATACATATATAATATATGTTAAAGAAGTCGCTGTCCTCACTGAAATGATCGAAGGTCAGGACCCTGATTGGCCAGTTGGGGATGATAGTGCTGATATGCGAGGTTCATGTGGCGCCTCTGTAGCCGTTAACATCAGTGCCGAATGAACTTCAAATTAAGACGAAGTACTGGACACATTTAGTAAAATGATTACTCTTACGTTAGAGATTTGGCAGAACGGTAAGGTAAGAAAGTTAAAGAGATCGAAATGATTAAAATTCGTCAACTGTCCGGAATGTAGCAGTTTGTTTGAACTGTTATATAATCAGAGTAGTACTTCTTCAGTGGCTTTGGTGTATATGCTGCAGATGACCTCTTATCTCATTTTCAGGGTAGCAGCACGGGGGAGCTATAATTGAGAATAATTTGGCTGGAAGGCACTGCTGACTGCCAGGCAAAATATTCTACTGCTAAGGATCGGTTACATATATTCATGTAAGCAAGGTCCATCGCGGAATCTTGGCATGTGCATATAGCATTTGAGGAATGCATGTTTAAATAAAGGTTGAATTGATTTTATTGAGGCGTCAATGGACCTTTCCTAGATTATCCATCCGTCATATGGCGTCATAATCAACTAATTGATGTGTATGCTGACGTCATAAACATGGCGCTATGAATGATTCGAGAAAGACTGTCTTTAAAGCTTAATAGACCGACACATTTCTCCAAAAAGTGTATGTCTTTGCTATTTAATAAACATTATGTTGAAACTAATTCGACTGGGCGCTGTTGTTGCATAGTTTTCTGGAACTTGATAGCCAGAGAGCTAAGAGATCGATTGATCGCAACACGAGCGTGGTGTGGGTGGAGCTTTGATAGAGATGGGCGGGGCATAGCTAAAACTGGCAAGGTCCATTGGAAAGTGGGCAAAAGTTATGTTCGCTTCCCAGCATCCCCACATTAATATAAAGGACATTGTTTGACTTCCGAAGATAATCATAAGGTAAGATCGTGCGTAGGTTGACGCTAACTTGACATGACCTGCTTGCTATTATAAGCAGCATTTGCCTCTAGTAAAAGTGTCTGAATACTCATACTATTTCTAGTATCTATGACGTTCTTCTTATCAGTCTGTCAGCTTAAATGTCACTTGGCTCCCAGTAAACTTGTCACTCAATAAATGCGACTTGCTCTAAGATATTAATATTTTCACAACACGCTATCCACTTCATTACTCTAGCTTAAGCAGCACATTCTGTTTGGTCCACAATGGCCGTATTTTGGCTAATTATCGCCACGTTTAAAAAACCCGTCGGGGATATTGCAATAGCCTCCGTCCGTCTGTCCGTCCGTCCGTTGGCCATCCCTTCCTCCCCAGCCCCTTCCATCACAAGAACCGTTAGGTAGAATTCAGCCAAATTTGGTATGTGGGTTACCCATATGATTCCGCTTTGCACCACGATAGTTACATTTGGCTTCACCCCCGGGTGTAACGGGGGTGGGGGGGGGGGGGGGCAGGGCAAGGCTCAAAAGGTCAAATCACTTGTGACGCAACTCCTATGAAACCGCTTGGCGGAACTCTACTAAATTTGATATATCAGTTACTCATAAGGTTGCGGAGTGCAATAGGTCATTTAAATTTGGCTCCACCCCCATGGGGCGTGGGGGGGGGGGGGGCGGGGTGGTGGAGGGGTCAAAAGCGGAAATTGATTGTAACGCATCTCCTACAAATCCGTTGTACAGAATTCACCGAAAGTTGGTATGTGAGTTACCCGTATCAATATGGAGTACATGGGCACATTTACATTTGGCCCTACACCCAGGTATGGGTGTGGGGTGGGGATGGGAGTGGTGTTCAATAGGTAAACAAATTGATTGTAATGCAACTACTCCGAAATCATTGGACGGAATTCAACCAAATTTCTTATGTGAGTCACCCGTATGAATGTGGAGTGGATGAGTACATTTACATTTGGCCCCGACCCCTTTGGGTGGTGGTGGATGGGGGTCAAAAGTTCAAACAAGTAATTGTAATGCAACTCCTCCGAAACTGTTTGACTGAATTTGACCAAATTTGGTACAAGTGTTACCCATATCATTCCGCTGTGAACGACGATATTTACATTTAGCTCCACCATCAGGCAGGTGGGCAGGGGTCAAAAGGTTAAATCACTTGTCACGCACTTCCTCCGAAGCCATTAGACGGAACGCAACCAAATTTGATATGTGAGTTACCCATATGATGGTGGAGTGCAAGAGGGTATTTACCTTTGCCTCTGACATCAGGCCCGGGTGGGGGTGGCAAAAGGTCAAATTTTACCCTGCGGAAATTGATTATAACGCATCTCCTCGAAACCGTTGGACAGAATTCAGCGAAATTTGGTATGCGAGTTACCCATATAAATGTGGATTACATGAGCACATGTACATTGGAGCACATTTAGCTCCGCCCCCAGTGGTGGGTGGGGGAATGAGGTCAATAAACCAGAAAATTGATCGTAATGCAACTCCTCCGAAACTGTTTGACGGAATTCAACCGAATTTGGTGTGTGGGTTACCCATATGATTCCGATTTGTAAGACGATATTTACATTCGCCCGCAGGGGGCGGGGGAGTGGTCAAAAGGTTAAATTCTAACCTTCGGAAATTGATTGTAACATATCTCCGAAACAATTGAACGGAATTCAACTAAATTTGGTATGTTAGTTACTCATACCAATCTAGAGTGGAAGAGTACATTTACATTTGGCCCGCTCCCTTTGTGTGGGGTATGGTGGTTGAAAGGTCAAGGAATTAATTCTAATGCAGCTCTTCCAAAACAAATGTTGTATGTAAGTTATCCATAGTTATGTGGAGAGCATGAACACATTTGGATTTCGCCCTACCCCAGGGGTAGGTGCGGTGTGGTCCAAGTGTCAGGAAATTAATTGCAATGCAACTCCTCCGAAAACATTGGACGGAATTCAACCAAATTTAATATGTGAGTTACCCATACCAATGTTGCGTGGATGAGCACGTTTACATTTGTCCCCGCCGCCAGGGGCGGGTGTGTGGTCAAAAGGTCATGAAATTGAGTGTAATGCAACTCTTCTGACACTTTTGGACGAAACTCAACACAATCCGGTGTGTGAGTTGCACATTTGATTGTGGAGTACAAAAGGACATTTGCATTTGGCTCCGCCAACCCCTGGGGTGGGTAGTGGGACTGGGATCAAAGGTTCAAAGTGGTGAACGTGAGGAGTTGCAATGACGCGTCATCGAGTGACCAATCTAGCTATATTTGATTTAATTAGGTTGGTGATACACAGATAACGTACCGCACAAATAATGGTCTTTTTGATTCTGCTTCATCAAGAAATATACGTCTGTTCATCACAATTTACATAATTCAGTGTAAGATTAACTCATAAACATTGTTTAACTGTCAGCATCATAAATTTAAGAAAAAAGCTTTTCCACAGAAGCATACCGAACAAAATGCAGATGTATCGCCAGCAGATGATTAAATATGATATGAACCCATGTGGAATGCCACAACTGGTAACATCAAACACACATTCCTGGCCATTGCTCAATAGCCCGATACATTTTTTTGTAATCCTATTACAGATGCGCCAGGTTCACACGGCTTCTAATGGAACAGACACACAGCACTAGTGTGACATAATACGCTTAAATTACAAAGTAGAATGCACTTGAGGGAGTTGCAGACTCACGCTGTTGCGGCCTCTCTATCTTACCAATGTAATTAGTGGGCTCAGTGACCTAGATAGTTGAACTGATGATCACATAATGTATATTAAACTGTGACTTCACCAACGCTACCCCGGTATTTACAATTTGTACACTTTCGTAATTGGGGTTTCGACCTTCCTGGCGGGGATAATTACTTTTGAGAGTGACGCCAGCGTCATTGGGGTTATTATTGGGGCTACTTGAGTGACAGATGGGATTATTCAATTCTAACCAGTCTGCGGGAGCACGTGCATATATCCAAGACCGAGGGTGGTCTAGGGTCCCATTTTCAATAACCACACATATATGAGCGTTCCGGGTAGTACTATATTCTGGTCAATGGCCGATAATTATTTGTACTGGATTCTAGGTTGGCTGTTTTCCCCAGTTCGGCAAATGCTGCCTGATAACCTATGGTGCATATTTATCTCAGCTGTGGTAAGAACAGCGTGTCTCCCCACACATTCCATTTAATTCTTCGACTTCTTTAGGGAATCTTACTGCAATTGTTCCATTAAGATTACATAAGCCGACACCACAGGGCATTCAATTTATAATGCATTACAATTCTGCACACACCCCCCCCGTACCCCCACCCCACCCTCGTCCCCACATCCATACACACATCTCAGTAATATCCTCATTTTTCAGCATCAAAGATAGTGGGCGAATCTCATCTGCCAATTGAGTACATGACGCCACACTCATAATAGACAGACATACTTAACCATGAGCCCGGAATAGTCCATCAGTTGCACGAATTGTATGTATTTACCACGTATTAATCCATTTAATAAACATTGTGTTGAATACTTTGAAACGAATTTGGCTGTGCATAAGCATAGGCCATACACAGCAACGATCCCCATTTGAATTAGTTTCAAAATAGTCAACAGGTTAGCTATATAGGGATCAATGATCTGGGAGGCTGGGAATTCACGATTCAAAGTGTATTGATCCCAACACGCGAAAAGCATGTGCGGAGATTAGCTATAATCGCTTCGTCGATTGGCAGCATCTGAAAAGTCCAACATAGTTGGAATCAAGATAAAACATCTCGGGACAACCCGTTATATACGCATTGAGATGGGAGTGCCTCAACTTCAAGAGGACTGTGCAGAGAATAAGTTGAATATTGTGAAACTAATTCAACATGAAGATGTTGCTGCTATTACAGCAGAAGCTCCAAATGGAATGTGTTTCAGAATACGCAATGGGGCATGCTATGCATCAACACGAACGTGTTGTTTCTGGTTAAATGTATGTATCTAAAAAACGGATGTTATAAAAGAGCCCTGGAAAGTCTCTTATCTTACTTTCACATTGGCATTCTAATATGTTGTATATGCATAGTTGGTATATAACCTGGTTGTGTAGAATTATGCAACTGTATGTGCAATCATTTGGATGCAGTTGATCACCATTTCCTGCCAAGAGAGGACTAGGCATACACCTACTTAATTATGTAGCCTGTAAATTTACGAATTGAAGAATGCGGATTGACTCGACGGTGGCAGGTTAGGAAAGAAGGTTACCTTTCTCTGTACACAAATTAAGAACTTTCCAATCCAGGAACTAACGCAACTACTAATACCGATAACGAAAATAGATTTATTAAACTTGTGAAACAACTTAGTAACTTGAAGAAATAACTTAATAACCAATATAGATATTGACAGAGTAACTGAAATATACTCACAATCTAATAGCTATGGCAATATCATACTAAGACAGGTCTTATTACAATACCGACTGATCTTAGGAACATCAGTTGGTGGCGGAGTGACAATCTAAGTACTGGGCAAGTATGCTGTAGCATTATACACGCATAGGCACACATTTATAACTACTTATTGCTATAACTATTCTTGGCATTTGATTGTCTACCCCTAAATACTGATCAATGAAATTACTTTCTGAGACTCTCTCGTGGTGCAATATTTGCCAGATAAATCTGGTACTATCCGGATTAAGGTGACGAATATTCTACTAGTTACCAATAACTTTCATATGTTAATTAGTTCGTCAAACTCGAATTCCATGCATCCCTAAGCATTCCAAACTCGTCTGACAGTATCTCATGTTCGTTCACTGAGTTCGTATCCATTAAAATGCATTATGGGTTGATCTCTGATCTGGTACCTACGCGATGCCTCATTTGTGGGAAAATATGAGTGGATGTAAGCCGGGATTCATGACCACATGCTTCTATTGTGAAAACCAAAGAGGAATGGATATTTAACCACCATAGATAAGCTTGAAATACATCTTAGCTCCACGCGTGTATACGATGTCTTAAGAACCCCTTACGTGGTATTGCCGCACTGAATACTGGCACGTCTTTCTTAATATAAGCCGGCATCAAATCGGTTAATACTGTGTAGGACTTTTATATTCAATCTTGTATACACCAAAGAAGTCTCTTAGACAGGGACGAAATCAGTCAGTAAAATACGCACTTGCGGATTCCAATGCGCGCTGCATTAGGTATTACATGAATTTGAAATGTCGCTTTATAACCGTACAGGCTTTTAGGCATACACCCGCCATTTAAAATCAAACATGATTTCAACATCGCATTATAGATAATCATACGCGTGCCTTCGTTTATGGCGGTTAATTAGCAACAGCACCAGGAGACAAATTCCTGGCGCAGCGACAACATCCTATACTCAAAGTGAGGCAAATCTCTCTAATTTTAAGTTCAACATCAATTGGTTCAAACTATCATCAATCCCAACAAATACAAAGTACATATCTAAATGTAGTATGTCTACCTATCCGTCCATCCACCCATCCATCCATACACCGTTCCGGTCATGTATCTGTTTGTTTGCTCATTTGTAGAATGAACGATTATAAAATAATATTTACATAGTAAAATCACACAGTATTAAATGGCGCTATTGCAATGTCATTTCGAAACGACTCAGTCGGTGACATTTAACATTCCCTGTGTAGAATGGCCATAATACCTGGTTCTGGGGAATGCCATTATATTAGGGCAGTCCTATGTAAACTTAGAATAACTTATGATGACGGCATGATGACTATGACATTAATGAATATTCATATCTGAGCTGACGTCACAGACTGTAGGGGCAGGCGCACGCGATCAAGTGGTTAATGTCTGGTCACGGTGCTCATGGAGAGTAGTTAATCATGTAGTCCTATCATGACCCACTTTTGCAGAATGTTTTCCCGAACACACGCCAGCATTGAAGAAATACGGTCTGACTGTCAGTCGGTATTTGTTCAATCAGACTAAGAATGACATATTGTGCAAGCCGTTTAATGGAAGGATCGGATCTGCCACTCGCTGATATAACATCATAAGCAATTGCGTTATATATGGGCTGAAGTCACAACGCATCGTAACACATCTTGTGTAGTGTGGCCCGCCCTACGCCTTACGTACAGGCCCTGTTCGGCTGGGTGCGAAATCACACGGTATGGGATACTCCACCCTCACCACCCTCCCAATGGCCACATAAAGCCCGATCATATATAGGTCATTTGGATGGAGAATAGAATGAGTGAGATCGCCCTGAGCGCATGCTCGGTCATGAGACGTAAACAAACGCTGAAGCGTTAGCGTACAGACTGGCAACTAAGGTATATAGTCGCGCATATTATGGCACTTCCGTAATATGGGACCGTTCTCCACATTTTTGGTAGGTAGTATTACCAGAATTAAACAGAGAATTCATTAATCTGAACTGAAATAAAATCGGCTCAGACCTGACAAAGAAACGGTAAAGTTAAGACAGACTAGTGAGAGATCTAGTCAAAGTATAGACATCGCCAGAGCGCGTACACGATCGGGTGAGAGCCAGGCACTATTGCTCTAGCTAGCCCGCCTCTTACACAGCACGTGTTCTGATTGGCTGAGCCGGCTGGCAGAGGCCTCTCAGCGAGTATAAAAGGCATTCTCAAAACTAAATTCAGAAGGGAGGTCTGCAATCTACTGTAGCACGGACTGACCGGATGGGTACTGACCATCCCAGCAAAGCTGGGTATGGAACGGCCACTCCAGATTCGCTCCAAGCACGCCCCCCTTGGTAGGATAGTACACGTTCATAGGCCCTATGAGAGACGTTTTCATTTAAATCAGCTAAGTCCGAGCTTCCCAAACTACACGCCACAGATTTGGAAGCGAGTGCATACCAATAATGTACAGAGTTGGTACTCGTAAGAACATTTACTTATTCCGTTATCGTTGTTCCTGGTACCGATCAGGACCAGAATAAAATGAGTTTTCTAGAACTGTTAATCGTTTCAAAATCGGCCTAGAAATGGCTGAGTTATCCGGGAAAAAACCCTTAAATTATCTTCAAAATATTGCTTTTGACGTCGTAATCGCGTGTATGCATAAAATGATCTAGAATGGTCTAGACCGTGGTAAATACGTCACTGATCTAGCTGCACGCCCATTGGCTATTGCTCGGCCTCTGGTTGACTGAGGCTTCTGCCTCTGATGCACGAGTAGTATAAAAGGGGAATCGAGAAACTGGAGTATCACTGGGGTGGAAGCCGGCCCGCGCAGAACCTCTGGACCAACAGGAGGAGGATGTAACTGCTGACCTACCAGTGATTCTCACTTCAACCGGTGTCTTACCGATCCCACCACATCCGCGGTGGTAGGACGTCCTCGGCTTCCACCAGTTTTTGGATACCTCCGGATGGCCATCTGGGGGTAATAAACCAAATTTAAAGTTAGACCTTCTGCATCCGGACTTTCCTAAAAAACCTCTGCGGAAAGGGCCATGTGGGCCCGGGATGTAATTCTACAGAATGTAGACCTACGGTGATTCTTGGTGGATGACTCGTCGGATCTGCGAACCGCGCTGAAAAGTGGACTTCAATCTCTGCACTGCATGTCGTGTGTGTTTTAATTAGCTTTTTGACCACAGTCTGGTGGAACGTTGCTAGGTGCGCCGCAAGAGCTATGCGACACATCCCTCACTGTGTGCCAATTTATGTAATTGCCTAATATTATATACAACCCTCTCTGTTAATGGGCACACCTCAACTTTATTACTTCCGTCGCCGGATGGATAACTTTCTCACTTCCGTACAGATTTTATGCTGGTTATCAAGACTATCCAATAGAAATTTCTTCACTGCTTTGTTTCACTGTCCTGAGTGTGTACCATGTCTACCCTATTTGGAGGAGTCAGCTTGCGGAGACCAGCCTGCGGAAACCAGCTGCGGAAATCACCTGCGGAAATTTCTCCAGCTTTAGAGACGTGTCGACTCGTGCTATGAATATCTTAGCACCTCGATTTCGGTATCACAGTAGCCTGTTCCGTACCGATGACTATTAGGTACTCAAGTAACTATACGATTGTACACGTAATTATTATTTCCGTATTTGGTACTGATGACTAATATCTACCTCACCGGTCTTCGGACTGCAATTTATAATTTCTTTATTACTGTGATTAGTATCCTTGTTTACTGTAGTGCTCTCAGCTAGCGGTACCGTCTAAGTTTATCAATCTACGATACTTAGTTACTTAATTTAATTATAGTCTACATGTACTTATTGCATTGGTTAGTTGTATATGGCAGATAGCCATCCAGTTAATTTATTTTGTTTAATTGTAGACAACTTTGGACCGCAGTACACTAGGAAATACTATACAGCAACCTTTATATCCGCATCACTTATTCCCACACTCATCAATGTTACACTGAGGTCGATGACCGTGCTCTAATTGTTTGAGTCCGACGTGTTACTGACTAACCTTACTATTCAGCTCGATAGGATGGGTAAAGTGGTTAGGGATTATTTCTTCGTTTAGAGACATATAGTGTACGCTTCTTTTCCGGTTGTTGCGGTAATGTAGTCCCACACTCCGGCAAGGCTGTGTAAAATTGGCCAATTACCTATAAGGCCTCATATATATTAAGTTATTGTCTCTTTACACGATCCACCAGCCGTATGACTTTTTAATTGTCTGGATTCCCCATCAGCACATTGATCGGATCCGACCCTGGGAAACTATTGGAAGTTTCCAAGCGGTGATGGTTAAAGTGCTGATTTACATACATCTCCATCATATCTTTGGATACTTGTTAGCTGGATAACCCTGCCAATGAAGGACTTACTGCGAAAACATATAGTTATAAATGTTAGTTAGTTAGTTTATTTACTGGCACGCAGTGCATATGTGGGCATAATGGAACTTAAACCTAATGACAGGTCAACTGTTAGATCCGTAGCACGCGGTGACAGCCGAGATGTGCATCGCCATCCGATTAGTTGGAGTGTCTGGATGAAGCGATGGAGCTGGTCACGCCCTCACGGGAAGGATGCTCGTGGTGGATATCCGTCTCTCCACCACCACCATAAAGACATCTTAGTAATCAACCTTGCTTGTGTGAAACGTAGCCATTGTCCAGGTGATGTTTATGTGGTTGCGGAGCAAGGTAGCCGGATTTTCATCGAATGCGGATGCCTTGTGGTATAACATGTACGGATGTGGTCCATGGAGTTAGATGCTATTCCAAAGCGACCTACGGGAGGCTGAGCGGCTGCGCCCATTGGGCATATGCATCTAAAGATAGGTACGAATCTCTGCCACTTGCGGCCAAAGCTATTTTCCATTTCTACACAACTAATTGGTAGGTTAGACTGTAGCAGAAGGACCACATAAATAAAGCGGCATCTACCAATACAGTTTCTTTGGAAACTACATAAGATGGTGACTTAGGAATTCTTCGGAAATCGTTCGTCCTGTCGTCACATAAACCAGCATGCAACACATTAACAGTAGCTTCACTAGGATTTCCAGCACTTAGCATTTTCTGTCAAAGAGTGGCCCTTTTTGCCAGCTCTTTTCCTGCACTTCGGCGTTGAAGGCATTTTCCTGTGATGGAGGCCCGCGCGAGGCACTTTCCTCTCGCAACAACAATATTTTATCTGTGTGTGCTAGGGGTATATTAGCTTATATTAAGCTACTTAGTGACTTCGTTGCGGATGCTTCTTTTGTGGGGATACCTCTGTGGATTCAAGAAAATGTGTGGTACCTCCGGCAACACCACGTAGAAAGAACACCAATTAGTTCTATATTGTGTATTATTGTGTACTCATTTACTGTCAAACGATTATCTTGTTTGTATAGTATATATTAACATTTGTACTGTTTTAATTACAAATTGTTCCATAACTCTAAATTAATATGGATAGACATACCGGTGACACTAATAGTTGGGATGACACTGTGTGGTTCAATCTTGGAATCACTGGTCGCATGGCCCCACTGGAACATTAGTGTTCCACTGGCTCTAGAAGTCTGCCTTTGTATTTCTCGGAGAGGCATCATACGGGATCCGCAACCCTGAGATCTGCAGCTAACCAGCCATCCTGGTCATCGTGCACTTGCGGTGCTATGGGCAGAAATCTACTAGCGGACCAGTACGCGCCCCCGTGAGCTACACTACACCAATGCAGCTTATGCCGTCAGGTTCGCTCTCGGGAGAACCGCACCCCGCACCGCATTAAGTTTTTTGGACGCTCCTGGTAGATCAACAGGGGCAAAACCCTAAATTAAAAGAAGGCTCTTTATTCTTACCACCATCACCAGTGGTACCTTCACTGCGGTGTAAGACTTTTGACTATTACCAACCAAACCAGTATCTACGAACGGTAGTGGTTGTAATGTCTCACCAGACGTGCTGTACCACGACAGAAACGGTGATAAGAACCAATGGACGCATCCAGCGTCATTGGATTTATGTTTTGAACGTAGTCCAGACAAGGACTTTGCTTTATGTGCCGTAAGAGCTAAGCGGCGTGGATCATCATGTGCTGAGAAATGATTTGATATAATATGCACTTACCGTCTCTACACAATGGAGGCATTTGTCACTCTCACAGCACAAACAGCATATCGCCCAGCATCCTGCAGAAATTATTCAGGCGGCAGCCACACCGTGCATCAACTCACACCGTAAGAATACAGTGTACAGACTATATGTGGTGTTTAATTTTCACTGATGACTAATACGTGCACCACATAGGAACATATCGTAGATACGTTATACCGTTATTGATAAATAAAGTACCATACTATGTGGTACCGTAAGGTCAGGTGCGACCTCCGTTTTAGAACGATATTGTATGTAGTATTATGCATTGTACATGGTGCCAGCAATTAAACGCCACTGTTGGCTACGTTGGCCTTATACCTCAATGTATGTATAATTGTAATTAGATGTTCCGCCCATACTATTAGTTTAGCAGTAAAAAACTAGAAAAATATCTGGACCGCAGTACACCTAGGTTATACTATACGTCAACAACAAATGCACCACCATGTTTTCTCCCGACGGCACACATTTTACATTAAGGTCGCTGCTCATGCTCTCGCCAGAGAAAATGTCATGCTACCGTTAAACCTAGAACTAGGATAGCCCGATAGGATAAGTCTATATGCTAGAGCGATTATTCCACAAACGGGGAACGGTTATTTAAAACTCTCCACTACGGTCAATAAGACCGTTTTATAAACGGTACTACTGATTTTCATAGTTGGCCATTCATATTAAGGCCTCCTAATTTAAAGTAGAGAGTAACTGTCTTTGACTATGCTTCTCTTACCGTCTGGCCGAAATAATTGTTTGAAGTTCCACTGTCAGAATTGTTAAGACCGTCTCAAGAAACTACAGCAGAAACAAATCCGAAATTAGAAAGATGATTTTTGGACGGCGGACGTGACTACGTGCGCTGAAGCCAGACCCGGGAATTTGGCTGTGGGATTGGCTCCACGTGGTGATCTAGGTGGGTTTATCGTGAGCCGCAATCAACCCACCCTGGAGAGATGTCATTGGTCGAGTGGAGTGGGGATGCTACTTGCTTTCTGCTTCTCTCTGCTGTCTACTTATATCCGCGGTGACAATTCGGCCGAGGATGTGGTCACGAAGACGCCGAGGATGCCATGACGAAGACGTTGGAGCTTGGAGGTGGAAACACGGAAATTTGACACGGAGGTCGTGTTTGGCGCTGCTTTGCTTTTGATGTAGATGCTGTCGCTCTGCTTTTCTCTCCCCTCCCTCATCGCTGGATCAACATTCTATCATATGCATGAAAGGATTTTTAGTGACATGACGACGTAACTGTTAGGCCCATTAACTCCCAAATAGCGCCACGTGCATTCAACTTATTATTTTTAACAGCAACAGGTTATAATTATAAGTTAAATTTGGATATTTAATTTACAAACACTGGATTTTAAGTTAAATTTTCCCCGTTTCTTGTTTATTTAATCAGGGGCCGTTATTTTAATTTGATTCTTCTTAGTTGATAGTATTATCAATCAGTTTCGTCATAACAGTTTTTATTTAAAATGTTCTTGATTCCCGTTTTGAGATTTTATTTTACAGATTTCCCTCCACCCCCATCCCACCTCCATGCGAAATAAGGTAATTCCTCCTCCCACCCTTCCTCAACACGGCATACGGCAGCGGCACCTGCCAACAACAGTTCATTAGGCAACATCGGACAACACACTCCCAGCAACAACTGCATTTGTCGACTTTTTTCAGTTTTAACGCTTGTTTATAGCAACCCTTCGGAGGAGCAATGCGACCCTTCGGGGAAGCACCTCTCAGAGTGAGTCATGGCCTAAATAAATCTAGGTGTGAGCAGCCAAAAAAAACCAACTAACCTACCTACCTTGCTAGCCATACTCAATCTGTCGTTCACATACATACCCCGTCTATCTCCGGATACCAATTAAGCACGACCTTTTATGCCAAAGTAGGAAACACTGCGAAAATACAAATAATGCAATATTATTGCCGTCCCAGCAGTGTTCATTGGGCAGTTTTCTCCAAACCTAAAGCAGCCACATGGTAACGCCAGGGTACGGATCTCATACGGTCCATACTCGAAATAGTAGGTGACGGATATAAACACGGATCGCCATCTAACTCAAACCGGTGACAGGGTGAGGCCTTAGAGCTCACCACGCCCATTGGGAAAGCCACCATGGATGGAAATGCGTTTCGCTCTCCCCACCATAAGTAAGCTAAGAACTGCTTTCTAAAACATGCTTCCCGTCAATGTGATTTGTCCATGTGTTGTTATTTGTGGTTGTGATGCGGTATGTGGAGGGATCTCTCTGCAGCTCTGAAGCTACCACCAGACAACACGCTGCACGCTGTCAGTCTGAGGACAGATGCTCCGTGGGGTACTGACAACGGTACTGAGCATCCTCGCCAGGAGACATATTCATTAAAGACAATTGGTGCTACGCCATTTGCGGCCTAAAAATATGTATTTGGACTCAAAACCTAAAAATGTAAGCTCAGGCGCACACAAGTTACGCACAACTAAGAACGGTACCAACTAAAATAGATCTTTAACTCACACAACATGACGGTGCTGAATTCCATAAAAATCAGCCACCCCATCTTCATTTATGCGCCATACACGGCAATATTAACGTAACTATATTAGGATAAATACAGATGATAATTTTTCTCTCTTTGTAGGATAGGAGGGCGGCCATTTTTACTGCTCTCCGCCTCCTCCTCCGCTTCGGCGTTGAAGGCATTTTTCTTCTTTTTTGACGGAGGCCGCCACGAGGCATCTTCCTTTCACAAAATTGTATATTCCCAACGTTGTCGATGTTAAGGAAAAAATATTTTTTCTCCTCATTTCTGTTACCGTGGGATGACTCCCTGACCGTTTGCATACAAAGGGTGAGAGTGCATCCACCCTACCCTTGCATTTTTATAGTCAGCTTCCATCGGTTGCCTTCTCGCATGGAGCCACGGTGTGGAACCGTCATCAATTTCCTCTCAAACAAATGGCAAGGATGCAGACATCCTTGGCCTAAAGTAGTGGCATAAAATAAATGGTTCCCCATCCTTTCCCGCGTCGTTATGGACGGCCGTCCCTCTCTCTCGGCCATTTTCCATGCGAGGCACGGTGCTATACCGTCGTATATTTCCTCGCTAGCAAACGGTAAGGATGCATTCATCCTTAGCACCGTAGTGGAATGGGTTCTTCATGTTTTCCCTTCTTATTACTACAGAACCGATTTCTCTCTCTCCTATCTTCCCTCTTCCTCCGCTACGGCGTTGTAGGTAATTTTCTGTCACGGAGGCCTGAGTGAGGCACTTTCCTCTTGCAAACCAATAATTTTTGGCAGGCCTGAGGCAGATATAGTTTATATTAAACCAACTGACACTGGCCCTGCCCGGGCTGTCCCCCACAGGGGTACCTTTCCCGACACCATATATATATATATATATATATATATATATATATATATATATGACTAGATCGGTTAGGTAACGCTGGCGAGACACAAAACTAACACACCACTATTTCTGTTTTTATATACACCGTTTTAAGTATCAAGCGAACAACAAAAAAACTGTTTGCTACTTTTGAAAGTAAGTAAAGTAAATTCGTGTGCTAGCACCGTTCTTTCCACCATGGAGTTGACGGCTAGACACACCGGGGATACGAACAGCCGCGATGATACTGTGGTGTTCGATTTTCGCAGCAATGGCTGCATGAGCTCACTGGAACGTCAACGTTCCACCGGCCCTGGAGGTCGGTTTTTGTGACACCGGAGATTCGCAGCAACGGCTCCCCAACCCCGAGGCTGACTGACCAGTAGCAGCAGCGGATGTGGCGGCGGCATCGCCCGCCAGCACTCGCGGTGGAGCCACGCGCGCCCCCAGCGGCTACACTTACGCATTAGTGAATATTGAAAAATCATCACATCACGTGCACGAATTGCATGGATTGACCATTTACTACATGGTATGTTTGAACATTTTTAAACTACTTTGACTAGGCCGCAACAGTGTACAGTCAAATTACTTTCAAAATAGTCAAGAATGTACCTGTGGTTACATTGAAACTGGGATTCTATGAAATCAGGATTCAAATGATATAAATTGACCCCAACACATGCACAACCTGGGCGGAGCATAGCCAGAATTGTTGGGGCATAGCTGGAAATCGAGACATCTATTTTCCCTTGATTTATTTACGAGGCATCTTGAACCGATTTGTCCATGCTATGATAATCACTTATGATATTCAATCCAATAATCAACCCATGGTGTGCCTGGCATTACAATTACTTATCTCCGCAGCAGAAACCCAAGGACGCTCTGCACAGTTGTATACGCTAATGACTTTGTTGACGTGATTACGTCATTGTAAATGTGCCGCCCTATCCATTCGTTTCCGCCAACAATCATTGTTTTGTTCATCAGTGCAATTGCCTGTGCTCGCCCTTTCAGCTGAAGACTGGCAATTCAGCACTGAATTTGTCAATGCTAGAGCGGAAATCCCCGGGAACAGTTATTATCTATACAGTGGTCACATCTGCCCTCGTTATCGCAATTCCTTAAGCGATGCTAAGCGCGAAATCTGACGGCGTGAGTGAGGGATGCATTTTACCTATGCCCCTCCCATGTCTAGGCAAGCTATGCCCAGGTTCTACGCGTGTTGGGATGGATTTCTATATTTGAAACCTGAATCTCAGAATCCCATTTTAGATAACTATACAGACAATCAGTCGCATATTTTGAAACTAATTTGATTTGGCGATGCTGCTGTCTATGGCAGCAACAACACCCAGTCAAATCAGTGTCAAAATATTCAACAGGCGGTTTAATAAATAGTAATTCCATCAGAGACATCAAATCGTAAACTTGACGAACATTCGATTGCGCAGGGCATGGCTAGATACGTCGTTCATTATACATTTTATTGGGATGTGAGCCTTCATGTAACGTAACGTGTTTATGACGTCATATACTTGAGTGACAGATCGGATAAACCCGACGCTATTCAATGAATACATAAGGCATATCAATAAAAAGAGTGGTACATTCTCTCATATGGCGCGTTGACAGATGTATTATGCCATGACATGCTCGCATCAAATATGTAATAGGTACAATTACAGGTGCTACGTTTACAATGAATCTGAAGACAATATCGTATCCAGTAATACGTCGATTGATGCAGAATTGTTTCAGGAAATGCAGAATTATTGTACTGGTCGAGTTTCTTCTACGAGACTAAATGGTCATTATTGCACATTATCTGTGCTACCTACACAAAAACATCCATATGCGCGTGTAGATATCGATATCTGCCCAGTTCTGAATCCACACAACAATTCAATTAGGACTCATTCCAATGAACTTGATATAACTGGCCCATTATAAACCCATACAACGTGACCACCTCACGTCCAGCTACTTGCAGCGACACACCTTCTCAAGATCCCGGGGGCAGTCACACACACACACCCAACAACTCCACAATGTCCGACTCTCTCTCCCTCCCTCCCTTCCTCCCTCCATCTCTCTCCCTCCCTCCCTTCCCTCCCTCCCTCCCTCCCTCCCTCTCTCTCTCTCTTTCTCTCTCTCTCTCTCTCTCTCTCTCTCTCTCTCTCTCTCTCTCTCTCTCTCTCTCTCTCTCTCTCTCTTCCACCTACTGTTTCCCCGGCATTAGTGAACCGCCTCCGGTAAATTAAATTTGTATCACGAAACCACCTGCCAGGAGCAACGGTGTGCACTATATACTATGGATTTGTGAGCCAACCGGTGCCATTTCGCGGCCGCATGTAGTGGATTCCATTAAGCAACACCAGGATAAACGGGAAACTATGAAAATGACAACACCGCACAGAATAATATAGAATCAAATAGTGGGGCCCCCTAACAACTTTGACACTCCCACGCCACCCCACTCAACCCCACCCCCCTCCCTCAATGTCAATACTAACCTAACTATACTATACAAACGAACTATTCTATATTTCTACTATCTACTAATAAGCAAATGAAATCGGCGTTTTATTTGCATATTGCACACATTTCTCTTTTATTTGCACTGATATTCTCTTTATAACATTTGTTCAATCATTACGATGTAAGACCATGTTATTACAGCAGTTGCTATACATGCTGCCATAAGTCATTGTCAAATCTTAGGAAAAATACCCTACTAATGTGTCGGTATGCACTACATGACGGCAGATTTCATTACACGCAACGCGTTCTGTACGACCTAGACATTGTTGTGCTGACTGATCTAATATTTCATTCACGTTGCTTTGCTAATGAGACACTGAATTGTCGGGGTTGAAAAGGAATGGAAATCACCACCATATAATTTACCATCACTCCCTGGAAGTTTAATATTTTAATTTGTTCAGGCAGTTAATCTGGATGAGATTTTCCCAGTTCGTTCAGAATGAACCTTTTCAGTTGATCCATCCATCATATGACGTCATAAACAATTAAAGCATGCATGACTAGATTTAGCCTGGCTTAACCCCTTAATACACTGATACGTTGTACGAAGTGTATGCCTTTACTTTTTAATACACATTCGGCCGAATAATTTGATACTGATTTGACTGGACACTGTTGCTACCATGGGCAGCAACATCATCCAGTCAAATTAGTCACGAAAGGTTAATTGATGACGGACTAAGTGCTGCTGTACGAATTGTATGCCTTTTCTATTTAATAAGCATTGACAGCAACAGCACAAAGTCAAATTACGTTCATAATATTAAACATCTTACGCGTATAGCTTTCTGGGAATTGATAGCCACGGGGTTCAGGAATCGATCGCTGCTAACACGAGCGATGTGTGGGTGGAGCTTAGCTAGAGATGGGCCGGACATCGTTAAAACAGGAAAGGTCCATTAAGGAATTTGTTTATCAAATTTATATTTCCATCTGGTAAAAGCTGCTCAGAACGAAACTAACTATGTGTCACAGCAAGGCGTCGGTAATGTTTAACATGTCTCTTAAAATGTCAAATTCGGAATTGAATTTCATATTGATTAATTTAGATATACACTGAGCCAAAAAGGTTTAGCAACAGTGAAGTTTGGTTTGTTGTATTAAAACTATGCGCCCATTTATAACCACATTTGCAGGCATGTTTCGTCAATGTAATATCGCGCTGATTATGAAGAAATGCAAATCAGTTCTTGCATTTCTCGGCCGCACGCTTCCTGCATGTGAAAATGCATTTTTCATGCACTGGCCCACAATGGCGGATAGCGAAGGCAAAAATTCACCACATTGCAAAAGCAGACACCGAACGTTAACAGAAAACGCTTGAAAGTTTACCCTACCGAACATGGGCCGCCGCCCAGGGCTACCCGAAAATCAGCGCCATGAAGCAATGAGAAGACTCGCTGCTGGGCAGAGCGTTCGCGCTGTTGCTCAACATTTTAATGTTCACGCCTCAACCATTTCCCGTCTCCGCCAACGTGAGCAGGAAACTGGATATGTTAATGACCGACCACGATCTGGCAGACGGAGAGCAACAACACCACGAGAAGACCGCTACTTAGTGACGTCATCAACACGTCACAGGTTTGAGACTGCGCCGCGGCTGTCCCGTAAGTTGCACACCGCTACCGGCACTACTGTGCATGCACACACTGTGCGAAACAGACTCCATGATGCTGGGCTGCATGCCCGTCGTCCACTTGTTGCTGTTCCGCTTACAGACCGTCACATCGAGAATCGGTTTGCATGGGCAAGAACTCATCAGCGATGGCGTGCTCACCAATGGAGCCACGTTTTGTTCAGTGATGAGTCGAGGTTTTGTGTGGATGTGGCGGATGGTAGGCAACTGGTTTGGCGACGTTTACGAGAATGGTATGATGCAGCCAACATCATTCAGCACGACAGATTCGGTGGCGGCAGTGTCATGGTGTGGGCTGGAATCTATGAAAATGGCAAAACAGATCTTATTGTGATTCGCGGAAATGTAACGGCTCAACGTTACTGTGAAGAAGTTGTCGCCCCTGTTGTCATCCCTTTTATGCAGCATCATGCAGACTTTATGTTCCCGCAAGACAACGCCCGTCCTCATTCATCTAGGGTCAACAGTGATTTCCTTGAGGCTAACAACGTTCCGGTGTTGGACTGGCCAGCGCGATCACCGGAGCTGAATGTGGGACATTCTTGGCCGTATGGTGCGTGAAAACCATCCACATCTTCACAACGTGCGGGAGCTGGAAGCTGCACTGCTCCAGGAATGGGATGCGATTCCTCTTTGTGACATCAGGTTCTTAATTCGAAGCATGAGAAAGCGATGTACGGCGGTGGTTAATGCGCCCGGAGGTCACAACCGGTATTGTCAGCTCAGTGTCATTATTTAAATTGGACCCTTCCGTTGAATGATGCCGTGTTAAAGGCGCGATGCTAGCATTACAGAAATAATATATTTGAATCAATGTATTGTTTTTGTTAAATAACATTTATACAGTAATATTCTCAGTGTTGCTAAACTTTTTTGGTTCGGTATATGTCTAAGTGTTTCCGAAACCCAATAATTCAACAAACATTGAGAATCGTAGTACACAGTGCAGGAAGCCTTTTCATAATGTGTGTGAGTAGCTATCAAACAAATTCAATCGCCAAGAGTAGCATCATCCCATACCAGCCAATAAGATATGTGGATTTATACAATTCAATCAATTATTGGCGACTGTAGTTTCAAAATATTCAAGTACTAACAACACCTCACAGACACCTTGCCAGAACTTCGACCGTGTGATTGTTCAGGAAATGGTATTGTACGATTCTTTAGATAAAGGTGGTATGATAGAAAATTGAGCAAACACGTAGAAAATACTACGGGCTCGCCATCGGTCGGTATCGTAGCTAATGGCCTGCCTATACCATTTACAGCCATGCGCTTTGGTAATAACTTAGCCCAGTATTTGCAAAATGTATGAACTGGCATTCGATAGGTGGTCCGGATTCTGGTATTATTTCACAACTTATGCATATTACAATAATTAGTACAATGATAGGGCAGTTGCAAAATGCGGATGCGGTGTGGATAAGAACTACAATAATCACGCTAATGTCGTTGTATGCAGCTAATGTGTGTCTTCTTACGTCAGCGGGACGCCACACTCATAATGTGCACTGCCTCAACTATCAGGCATTTAGCTAATTTGATGGGAAGTTAGATGCATCACGTAATATGGGCGATAGATAAAGATGTCATGCGCAATGGCTAAAGACCATGTCTATGTGTTGAGTTATTTGCCAAAGTATATTCACTGTTTCACACTTATGAACAAAGTAAGATACGTGCTAAACCATTAACATGCAAGTCGGACAACATTGACTTCTGCAGTGGTCTGGAGAAACTTCAATTCCTAGACAAAGTGAATAGTTATTTTATTGAACATTCACCACTGCATGGACTGACTCGATAACAAAGCCAGTCACCCCAGTAGTACATTTTCCAAAGTAGTCTTCTCTTGGTCTAGAAACTGGCATTTAATTTAGATAAATTGAAAGTTCGTCCCTTTAAAACAAAGAGTCTGAATTCAAAAGCTCACGAATTAAGCATTGACTATTTTGAAACTAATTTGACTGGGAGCTTTTGCTGCCTATGACAGCAGCATAATTCTGTCGCCTGCGATCCATAATGGTTAACAACTCACATGTATAGTTACCTTGGCATTGAGCTTCTGCCCAGTCAGGTATCAAAGGGTTAAAGGCTGTATTTATGTGTTCAACTACATGCTCTGTTTCACAATTACTGACACAGCCCAATGGTAGTTCACGACTTATGCAATATATATTTGAAAGGAAATGTGCCACATTCGATCTACCACATGATTTACAAATGAAGATCCTGAGAGATTTCACCTTAGCTGGTACTAAAATTACACATGTCTGCGATTGTTCATCTTTATCAGTGTAGTATTATCTCAATAATGTGATGAATTAGCAATTCGGAGTTGATAATCTCACATTTCGGCGTGAAAGTGAGTGGCACATTATTAGTTTTATCAATGCCACTGTGTCAGGGTAATATTGTTGCAGTCCAGCAACATGGGCTATCTTTCTGAGCGCGTGAAACAGACGATGCTGTTTTACTCATTCCGATAGTGTGCTACAATGTTTGCATCTCAACACTAATTCCGTCATGCTTTTTTGAGTGATAATATAGAGTACCAATAAATGCTTAACACTTTCATGTGTAGGATGTCAAAGATTATCCTCTGCAGTTGTCTTGGTACGTGACTATTTACAGGTCAAGAGAAGACAATTTACGACTGGAATGAGTTGCTTGTAAACCATCCAGTACTTCCAGTTGTACATTCCCAATTTGTTTTATATTCTTAGCAACAGTTAGTCATGCAAGGTTTAAAACATGTTCTTTTGGGAATGGGGTGGCGTATTGGGATTCAGCCAAAACAAGCCATCATATTGTAAGCAAACGTAAAAAAAATCATTCTCTTGATCACTATCTATCCCTGCGTTATTTTGCACTCACTTTCATCGGTTCTCCAAGAAGAACACGAGGTAAATAAACTTAGTTTTATATTACCTCTCCAGTAGTCTACTAAGTCCCTTGAATAAGCGGCCTCAATCGCTCATGATTCTTTAGTGATAGAAAGCGGTTGGCAGGTGCTATGATTCTAAACATTATATGGGCCACACACTGCCTCGTGAGACCGCACTATCTATCCATCTGGAATCACACATTAATCATGTTTTCACCGGTGTTGGTGTATGAAGCCAACATAGTTCCTGGATATATAACATCGGGACTCTCTCAGTCTGCATCGTAAACATAGACGTGTCGCTTCAATTAACCCGTTATTACTTTAACTGTCTCTAGTCCAATATCGACGATTCAGAACAGGTTTTGCATATTTTGAAACACATTTCTCTGAACTTGTGGAAACAGCTCCCAGTCGAAGTAATCTCAGCTATTCAACAGCATATTCTCTTCACCATAAAGAATGTGCCATTTCTGATTTCTACTGTGTGTTAATGGTAATTCACCTTTCCCGAGTATCCGCCCATCATAGCACGGCAAAATCAACTACGTAATGTGTAGAATGACATCATAATGAATGCCGTCATAAATGACGTCGATAAGTACGCCACGAATGCATATTTGAAGACGGCCAATGCGTTGTTGTACACATTGTATGTATTTCCTATTTAATAAATATTATGTTGAATAATTTGAAAGTAATATGACTGGGTGCTGTTACAAAATATTCCACAGCTTCCCTGTATAGTTTTCAAGAAATTGATAGTTAGGGCATTCGTGGATAGATCACTCCCAACACGGCGAGGTGTGGGTGGAGCGTAGCTAGTGATGGGCGGGGCATTGCTAAAAATGGAAGCGTGTATTGGTGGTGGATATTGTAGATCGTGACAGATATTATTGATGGTATAGAAAAATAACAGACAGGAAATCAGTAATTTGTTAATAAACAAATTAAAGCTGTTTGACGACAAGTTCTCAATGGGCATTTCTAGTGTTAGCTGTGCCCCGCCAACATCTAGCTAAGCTCCACCCCACCCACACCTAGCGCGTGTTGGGATCGATCGATCTCTGAACTTGTTGGCCATCAATTTCCAGAAAACTATAGAGACAAGCTGTTAAATATTCTGAAAGAAATTTGAATTGGCGTCGTTGATGCCTATGGGCTTAGCGAAAACTCGAAAGGTCAATTGATGGGGTGGCAGGGGCTTCTGCATTTCACAATAGGTGAGTGCGCTGTGTTTATTAGTAGCACATGTTGATGACTAAATCTCACCGGTGAGCGGAAATACTGAGGTCCACTCGCGTGCAACACGTACACATGTATTTATGTATCTTCGCTAAAGATACCTTCAAAGCAATAGCTTCACGAGCGCGGCATGAAGATCGCCATCATACAATACGTCAGAGTAATAACCTCGTCTGCGTCCGTTAACTCTTTAATGGATAAATTTCGTCAAATATATCAAATTTTGTCCATTTGCATACGAGTAGTTTGCCCCTTGAATGACTGGCTCGGTTATCCTAGATACTAATACGTACTTCGGTGCTTCACAATGATAGGGTTAAACAGGCGTATACTACAGTCATTTCTAGTTTTATATTTGATTTGTAAATCTAGTATCTGCTCTCTTTTCTGTTTTACGAATCATGGGAGAATTTACTATGTTCCTGTCCGACTTGGCTGAAGAGTGTTCACGATAATCAGTCGTATGCTGCTGCCCATTGCTTACAGTAAAAGCCAGGATATAACGCGTATAGTATGATGTGGTCGACAAAAACAACAGCAGATAGTTATAAAGTAGAATCAAGTGAGAGGCGAACAGCCAGAAATAACTTAATATTTCCAAAAAAATGTAAAACATACAATTGAATATTTTTAACTAAATTGAATAATTAGATAATACAAATATGTTCAAAATTTTCAAAATATTCAACGGAACATTTCTTACTAACTAACATGTTTCTGTTTTCGTTTTGGAAAACTGTTAAAGGTGCATATTTACAGTACACTTTCTGAAAATAAAATTGTTTTAATTATACACTTTTAGAAACTTAAACTGTGAGTCTATATGTAATGAAACGAATTAAATCTTAACATATGATGATTCCATTCCATACAAATTAATATAATTTGCCTCTATTTCAACTTAAAAACTTATATTAATTTATATGGAATGGAATCACCATAAGTTAAGATTTATTCCGTTTCATAACACATAGGCACATAATTTACGCTTATAAAATTATGCAATTTTAACAATTTTATTTTCAATCGTTCTGATGTGAATACGCACCGCTAATGTATGTTTCTGTATTGTACGACACAGCGCTATCGATTAGGCAGACACATGCGTATGGATTCTGGTCGATAGAAGCGGCAAGCTAGAGCGGTACATTCACGCCACTACTTCTCGCTGATGATAATGTAACTAGGGCTAATAATACGCGTGTAAATGAGAAAATCAAATGTTTGTCAACAACGAGAGCACCGACATCAATTTACTAAGTATGCTACAACGCGACAAAGTTCGACAACATCTAGACAGTATCTATTTAAATATTAGTTGATTCGCGCTGAATCTGTTTGCTAGATGAACATTGTTGTTCTTTTGAAGTGTAGCGTATGATTGCAAACCGAGGCTAATCACACGGTTCGCCGAGTATCTAATGTAAGTGTTAGCTTCAGCTGGAAATACAAGGTAATTATATGTATTGTAACGATAGTTAGATTGCGTAAAACAATTGCGCTCGTTTGTTAATGTCTGCGCGAGAAGTAATGGTCGAGGGAAATAGTCTCGCCAGACTAGTTAATGAGCTTGATTCTGTCTTGGAGAACAACATCCTCTAGCAGCGCAAGTATAGAACAGACTTATAGTTTACTCGTTCATGGCGAAGGCCGACAACCCCGTCCTCTGCTTTGATCTTGATGATTGCTCATTTGTAAGCCAAGACAATGTTTTTTTTGAAAATTTACTGTTTGAATGACTAGCTCCGTAACGGAGCCAGTCATTCCAGTGATACATTTTTAAAATAGTCTTTTTGACCTGCAAATGGGGATTTAAGAAGAGGATATTTTCTTTTATTTGCTTGACTGAATTTAAGCCTTAACTGGTTAACCAGCGTGGAACAGCGTAGCTCGATAATCCATCACGAATAAAGGTAGTGAAAGATTGTTAAGTCTAACTTAGGGCCCATGCTCAAATAGCTTGCATAACACTTTTCATGATAATCTTTACTTGAATTATCAATAAGGCAGTTTTATGAGGTATTCTCTACGTTCCTGTGGCCACTATGGGGATATATCTCTCGAATATCGGTATGCTCTGTATGCTGTTATTCGCCTCTATCACGTGGGCATACAACAGTCAACTGCACAACAGGTAAGTTCTATAAGTGTATCGTTTGATTGGTTCGTTGATCAAGGTCAACTTTCACTGTTTCATAGCAACGCACCTTATGAAAAAAAATGAAATTGCTGTAATGATTTGGTTCTTATAGGCGTGTGCGATTATTGCGTTGAGTGATCGCGATCGATTATTAAAAAATAATCGTGATTACTTGATTAATCAGCCTGGATAAAAATTACCAAACCATGCTAACAAAAGAATGACAATGACGAAAATTTCAATGGCATTCAGAAAAGTCCATTTGCAGGGCAAGAGAAGACTATTTTTGAAAATGATTCGCTGGAATGTCTGGCTCGATTCTCGAGCCAGGCATTCCAGTAATACATTTTCAAAAATAGTCTTCTCATGCCCTGCAAATGGGCATGCATTCACAAAGCAAAATGACATTTTTCATGACCGATCGCATTAAAAAGTAATTGAAACATGGATTTTGAAATATTTTATGCAATAGAAAATATTCAAGATTATTTGATTATTTAAGTTTTAATAATGTAAATTCGCGATTTAAAACATAATTGCGATTTCGATTTAATCACGTAATCGCGCAAGCCTAGGATCTTAAATAAAAACTCAAATAGAGCGCAGAACATAAATCAGGCAACAGGTTTCCAAAAATAAAATGGTTTGAAGTCTAATGCAGCAATGGCTTCCAATAAAATTCACCTTTCCGGAGTATTCACCCATCATCTAACCTCGCATGCCATCATAAACATCAGCGCGTGTATGATGACGTCGCAATCATCGCGTCACAAAGGGCTCCATATAGACCGTCATCAAATGTGAGAGCCCTACACGTTGTATAAATTGTATGGCTTTGTAATTCTTTGCTATTTAATAAACATGTTGTTGCAACAGCACCCAGTCAAATTAGTTTCAAAATATTCAACAGCTTACCTGTGTAGCTTTTTGGAAATTGATTCCAACACGAGCGAGGTGTAGGTGGAGCTTAGCTAGAGATGGGCGAGCCATAGCTATACCGGAAAGGTGCATTATGTTGCCCGTATTCAACATAACACCTCTTACTAACCAACATTTGTTGTTGTTGTTGTTTTGGAAACACGTGATCTTATTCATGAGCTGTACTGTATCTATGAATAGCCTCGCCATCAAGATGACAGCTCTTCTCAGATAGAACTATTGGGTACGCATGCAGTAGTACGGTTTGGCATGTGTTTTAAGGCTAATTTAGATTAATAGCATACCATGTGCTTATCTTTTTCAACGTCTGATGTCACCAACGATACACATATATACGTATGCTGGATGTGAAGATACATATGATGAAAGTGACGTTTAATACACAGATACTATCACACCCGATGTAATACACCTTTCCCACATTAGCGTATTTTGGGAAAATACTTTCCTGGAATGCATCACTCATACGACTTCCGGTTGGTAAGAGCGATAGCTGACGCGCAAACAGCATTACTTTACTATGGGAATCGAATACAGAGCACTTTAGGCAGTGCATATGAAAAACAATGGTCATACTATTTTGAAGTCATACATCATTGGAAAGCTAAGCCAGTTTTCTATATATTTCTGTATTAGTTTTTACAGTTTTATAAAATTTAATACAGTTGATTGCAATTTTAAAATATCCCATTTTATCAACTTGATTTAATGAATCTAAGTCGAATGGTGTATTTTATATATGCAAATAACTCAGTGAAAACGTTACAAAAATATAAAAAATAATGCAGAAATATTTCGGCAATCGAATGCGCTTTCCAATGATATATGATTTACATAATATAATGGTTTTAGTTTTTCATAGGAACGGTTTAGATTGCGGTGTGTTTTAGTGCAAAAGTAACTCAATGCGGGTCAGCGGCTTGTTGGCTGCGGTACCGTCCAGCAGTTTTGCTCTGAGAGTTGATTTAGGGGAATCCCGGCGTAATGACGTCAATGTGAGAAAGGTCTATTGCGCATCAAAATTTATTCACACAAGTTTAGTTTGACCTAAGGTGTGTTCCATATGAGACCTTGCTAATCGAGCGTTATAAATTTGCTAAGGAGTATCCATGACTTTGAGATTAGATGCGCGATTATTTCTAATTAGGACACCCGTACTGGTTATTTTCAGACAATTTTATATTATGTTGTTACTCCTTTTGTTCCAGTTTGGAAATGTCGATATTCGTGTCTCTAATATCTGCACTGTAAGTCTAGCAACAGCGATTCAGATCAAGATTTCGAGTATAAAATGTCTCTTGCATTGGCCCGATAGACGTTTCTATGTTTAGCTATGCCCTGGCCATCTCTACCTAAGCTCCACCCACATCTCGCTCGTGTTGGGATCGATCGATCTTTGAACTCCACGACTATCAATTTCCAGAAAACTATACAGGTAACCTGTTGAATATTTTGAAACTAATTTTACTGGGTGGTGGCAGCAACAACGCCAGTCAAATTAGTTTCAAAATATTCAATGGCGTGTTTATTAAATAGTACAGACATACAATTCTTACAACGTGTCAGACTAGTAATAGTTAAAGACGGGCCTAATAGAACCATGTAATAATGATTATGACGTCATCCTACACGCTACTTTGCTGATTATGCCGACATATGACGTCATTACTCTGGAAAGGTCCATTGTAATATCACTTGCGATATATGTGCGATTGAAGGTGGGCTCCCGCAGAGAGTAACTGCTACAGAGATAGTCGGCTGCTATAGGCTTTTGAACGAAGTCCCTGCAACATACGGAGAGAGGGTGCATGTCTAGGCATTATCCAAACTCACAGAAAAAGAATCCTAAAACTGAAACTAAATCTGCTTCCGGTTCTTCACCCTGTAGAAGACGTATATTTTTGTAGGAGGCGCTGATGTTTGTGCACCACCACATCGGTAGCTTAAACCTACGATCTGAATCCCCTAAAGCGCTGGCACCCAAAGCTTTGGTACCCAAAAGTGCTAGGTACCCCACCCCCACACACACCCCAGACGCGCTGCCCTCACCCGCCCACCCACAAATAGAAATAATGCATGGACCGTATGAGGTATGACAGCTGTTTCTAGAGCATCACGATTCATCTCCATGTTAACTAAATCAGTAACCACACATTTTAATTTTAAAACACTGTATCGTAAAATGTATTGCCATCTCATTTCAAACAACACACACCCACCCACCCACACACCCACCCACACACACACACACACACACACACACACACACACACATACCGCACGCACGCACGCACGCACGCACGCACGCACGCACGCACGCACGCACGCACGCACGCACGCACGCACGCACGCACGCACGCACGCACGCACGCACGCACGCACGCACGCACGCACGCACGCACGCACGCACGCACGCACGCACGCACGCACGCACGCACGCACGCACGCACGCACACACACGTTGTCGTGGCTGTGCCTCCCCTGATAAAATTCTTAGAAACGCGAGCCGGTCGAATACCTTGAAATTGAGATTCGGCAAATTCAGGTTTCAAACTGTTAAAATTAATTCACGCACGATATGCCATGGGCATCCCATATATATGGGTAATTCATCGATGGAAGTGTTAACTATATATATAATTTAACACTTCCATCGATGAATATTCAAATGTGTCCTTGTATTATTGTCTTGAAATTGAGATATGGGTAATTCATCGATGGAAGTGTTAAATTATATATATATTTAACACTTCCACCGATGAATTACCCATATCTCATTTTCAAGACAATAATACATGGAAACATTTGAATATGTTGAAAGTAATATGATTGGATTCTACTATTCCATGAGATAGCAACGGCTTCCAGTGGGATTTACATCAAAGTATTCCACAGAATATGCTATGAATCGCGAAGAAATTACATTTGTCAGGAATTTGTCGATGGAAAGTTTAAGATGCGTGTGGCAAATGATTACACATATGCTCCTCCAACAAAACTACGTTCCTTTATCCGCACTACTCTATTCGCTGTCACATCTTCACAATCACTACCCGTGCTATATGTTGGTCATCCATGCCTGTGGCGGTGGAATTGATTTTCCCACCGATTTGATGAGGATGCCAACTTAATCTCTGACCCCCACTGTGGAAGCCCCTGAGTCCCCATCCTACCCCCATGTGAAGTAAAGGGCCCCCCTCCCACCCACTCTTACACTGCATCCAGCACTTACACCGGCCAACAGCAGTTCAGTAGGCAACAACAAGTACCGCAAACACCCCTAGCAACATCATACATTTTTACTTTTTCCAGTTTTAATGCTTGTTTATAGCAACCCTTCGGGGGAGCAACGCAACCCTTCGGGGAGGTACCTCTCAGAGTGAGGCATGGCCCAAATACATCTCAGTGTAAGCGGCCAATAAAACCAACTAACTAAACAACAAACAAAGCCGGACCAATCTTTAAAAATGGTGAGACCAATCTTAATTCAAATTACCGCCCAATCTCACTCCCAAACTGCTGCGTAAGCAAGGTTATGGAGAAAACGGTCTTCAAAGATGTCTACGACTACATCAGAAACGACACCATACCGTATCAGTCAAGCTTTCTGCCAACTACCTCTACAGTCAACACAATTCAAGACACATTCTTTTTTTCAACACCTACAAAGCCGTCGACTGCGTGTGGCAGTGGTTTACATAACAAATTAAAAAAGTTCGACATTAATGAAAGACTGCGAGCATGGTTCGAGAGGTAGTTATCGAATCGGCGCCAGCGAGTGATTATAAATGAGCGCGAGTCTACCCTACTATGTCTACCCGTCAGAGTGAACCAACGGTCAGTTCTTGGGCCCATAATATTTTTATAGCGACCTACCAAGCAACGTCCGAAAAACATAGGAACAGCTAGTATGAAATGAGGTGTATCTTCCGAAATTGTGTTATTCCATGTATCTTTAACCCTGTACCACTCAAATTTGCATTTGATAGTATCAATTTTGTCATAGTCCATTATTTGTGGACGGGGAGCGGATCATTATTTTAGGGTTAACCACTGGAATGATTGGCTCTGTTACCGTGCCAGTCATTCCAGTTGTATATTCCGGGAATGGTTTTGTCTTGGTCTGCAAATTGGCGTTGTCAAGATCATTGCAGAAGCCGTTTATGGTTGGTGTAAGAGTCGATGGGCTAAAATCTTATTTATACTTTTTACAATCCGCCACATTGCTGTATTTATTGTATTGTATATGTATGTGCATCAGAGATACGGTTGTAAGACACATTTCTTACCATGCTCCCATTTGAATAAAAACAAATTATGTTTAACCCTTTAATGACTAAATTTGTTTTAAACTTTAAATATTTACTTGTTGAAAGTCTATTTGCAGGCCAAGAGAAGACTATATTTGAAAATTTATCATTGAAATGTCATTTCAGTGATACATTTTCAAAAATAGTCTTCTCTTGGCCTGCAAATAGACATTCTCCACGACCACTGCAGAGCCCGGTTTAGGCCGGCTTCGTCCTTAAAGGGCTAACACAAACAAACGTTTGTGTAAATTCGTCCAATTTCCCCAGATTGGTACATATCTCCATGTGGACCCGGAAGCCGTGAACTACCAGAATCACAGTGATTTAAAGTATCTAATAATATTATACAATTCGCACAGTCACGTACGTTGATACTAATCCAATAGAGCCACGTGCGCTTTAGACTGGATCGATATTGTTGCATTGTCGTACATGTAATGTGAGATATTATATTATATGAATAACACTGGCATGGCATTCATTATTTGATTGTTCCATGTAAGTGTCTGTTCTCGCCGTTACAGTTTGTTGGCTATTCCTTTCCCACTGCAATCATTATAACAAACCCGCCATGGAATGTTCCAGCCAGACTGGCACGCCTCAACATCGCCTCGAACAGTTTGAAAAACAAGTTCGTAGCCCCGCCCATCTGCTTTAATACTCAGTGATATTGTATAGGACATTGGAAGAGTATTCATCGTCTAGATCCAGATGGTGTACGTTGTGTGTTATATAATATAGGAATTGGGTAATCCTTTCACGGCTAAATATATTCAAGAATATAAACATATCCAATCATTGAATGCGCATTTGCAAGCCAAATGAAGACTATTTTTTTAAATCCTCAATGACAGAGCCAATCATTCCGGTGGCAAATTAAAAAAAGGCCAGTCTCTCTTGGACGGCAAATGGGCACTCAATAAGGATATATTTGGATTTACTTAACCAGATTTGGCCATTAACATGTTGACATAACTCTGTCATCACAATGCCCACCGTTGATAAACTGGCCTGGAAAGTGGCTATTCCCAAGGAGACGAGCTACTCCGAACCGGAACCGGGATGAACAATTTAATTTCCATTGCTTTAATTATTTATCTGGACTAGTGCTATCCATAGGACAATGGGGGTGTTTGAGCGCGGGATGTAATGAGGTAATAACGAGAGTCTATTGTGTAATATGGATGTACTGCGCAGCTAACACTTGGCATTCTTTCTCACATAAGATGTGCTGGAATTATTACAAAGGAACGTCTATCAAATCGTGCAATGTGTATGAAAAGTAGGCTAAGAAAATGATGCACGCCACATGCCTAGAGTAACTCTGCAATCTAACACGATATCTGATTTACACGTGGTATTGCATAGTCAGTTCGCAGAATGTAATACCATTCCACTCGTATAGTCCATGCTACCTGTATCTCATTGAATCATAATGCAATCATGCATCAATTCGGTATTCAAGAAAATAATGTATGTGAGTTACGCTCACAAATGTGATTGCGAATTGCAAGATGAGATTTATATTTGGCTCCGTTCCCTGTGTGCTGACGGCGAGGCGTGGCCAAAAGGGCGCCACTTAGGAAAGCATTATGGCTTTGCCTATGGCACGCAATCTACTTTGTGTTCTATCTGTTGTTGCCATAGGCAAAATATTCAACATCTTACCTGTATAGTGAGTTACCTTAAAATTCGAATTCTCGTAATGCAGGGGCAGGATATAGCTGGCAATGGGCGTGGCATAGCTAGAAATAAATCCTTCCATTTGACTGGAAGCTGTTTCAAGATATAAAGGAAACTGGTTTCAGCCAGGTTGTTTGCAGGATATCCTGTACCCTAGATGCCTCCGCCTCTTATGAATTCTACACACAACGATTGAGTCTCCAACTGTGTTCAAAATGTCTATAACTTTAGCATATATTACTACAATTACGGCTAAGCGATTTCTCGCTTCCTATTTTCCCCAAGAACAATAATTCGGAAATACGATACTATACATGTTATCACATCACTATCCGATATAGACAGATTTAATAAAGCGTCCTGCCTGTTACAACGTGGACCATCATATTGATTGACTAAGAAGGCAATAATTACACAAGCTACATCAAAGCGGAATGTGCAATCTGAAAGTCTCATATTTCGATCTACAAAATGAATAAAATGCATGATATTATATGCCATTACGCCTCTGACATGTATTCTACATTAATCCCGTTCCATGCATGATATTTCTCAACGCATTATCGATTTGAACGTATTAGCATGAGAAAAGCGATGCAAAATATGATCTACAACATAACTCTAAAACCTGACCACGGCAGTCAAAACATTAGGAAAGATTAGTTAATGCGGAGCCGTGTTTCATTCATGCACACTACATCTTTGGAACAACTAGCACGATGCTTGCATCTGTAGTACACGACTACTAAGTATTTTAGTAGAAACATATACACTTTGTCTGGAATTAGTATTTAATAGCAATAGAGAGATCAATTTCTACCTAGGCCCAGGCCATTTCTTGCTAAGCACGGCCATGCTTTGTGATGTCTGGATCGATTTATTTAATTTGATCACTGACTTACCTAAATCCAAATTTCAAGGTAAATATACAGCTAACATGTTGGCTATTTTGAAACTAATGTGACCGAGTGCTGGTGCTACGTATGGCAGCAATAGCTTCCAGTGAAGTTAGTTTCAAAATATTCAACACATGGCTTATTAAATAGCAAATACCTACAATACATTTGATGTACTAGTTCAGCTTCATAACGGAGAACATCTGTCACTTATCTGACACCAGCCTATACGAGTCGTAGTAGATTATGCCGTCATTTACCTGGGTGCCATATTGGACTTATCCATTATTATATCACAAATGGCCACATTATTTCTGAATTGTAATAATAAAACTGTTCACAATGGAGAATATGTAATGACTATATATTCTTGGGACCTCATCAGTTGTGTTATTCAGTGCGTTGTGCGATTGTGAGGCCCTCGGGTTGAATGATTTTGTCGCTAGAGTACATTACATATATTATTGCGTGACATGTCTTGTCAGGACCAGGACAGCAATTTCACCAGTCTATGCAATCTAAAATGAGATATAATACCTATTATTATTTTCATCGATAGCCTTTGTATTAGAAATTATGGCATGTTTACAGTCCTCGCGTGTTTGATTACGAGGACAGACTATTAAGAGTCTAGTGATAGCTCAGCATGTTATACCAACATATCTATTCGAAATATATCAAGATACCCAGGGCATGTGGCACGCAACTGAACCCTTAACGTGTGAACAATTACCCTGTAAATATAGCCGGCTCTTCAAATTTAGAAATAAGTCACTAAATACAAAGTTAGAATTCTGCCCCTAACTGTTGATTTGGTATAGTGGAAATAAGTAATGACAACCAAACCAAAATCCTGTAACAGTTTTTGCAAGTCCAATTATGTTAACAGCAGTCTTAAATCATATCGTGAAAACGTTCAGAAGTTTCAAGATGGCCACTTGAAAAATTAGCCATTCAAAATCATTAAATATGAGTTTAGAACACTGCTATTGTAGGCTCTTTCCAGCCATATCTGCAAGGTAACCTGGTTTGAGATTGTGTGGTGTGGGGCAAGTCACCCACTATACTGGTCTGCCATATCGCGTAATGGATGGACACATGGATAAATATCCACTTGCAGCTCTGGGGGTGGGTGGGGGGGAGGGGGGTTTCCGCCTCAGACCACATTGGTCCGTTTACATGGATTGCCGGCCGTATAAACTAATTGATTGACTAGTTGTATTGATCGGATAACTCTGGGGTTGAGCATCCATTTGATTGGATGACTGATGGACAGACTGACTAATTGTCTATTAGATTATTGATTGGAGAGATAGATGGTATTTTCTCTATGTAGGGTTCACTATGTATTTTCGTTCAGAATTTTTGGGGATTTGTAACACTATATATTTTTGGAAAGCATTTAATATGCCAATTTCAAAAACCAATGTTTGCATTTGCATAAATGTCTTCATGGCGGCCATCTTGAATTTTCAAAATGGCCGCCATCTAAATCCTTCGAAATCCAATGTATCTGCACCCATGTACCCTAAATTCACAATTGTGATGTCTATATCTAGGTTTGCTGGGTCAACGAATGCATTGGTAACATTTATAATAAACTTCAAGTGCCAGAAATAATGGTTTGGTTGATAATTCCCAAAATAATAAGCAATTCTCACACAACATCTGTAAATGTCGCACCTTTTTTCTAAATCAATATTTGTTACAATATTTAACGGTAACAGTAGCCCAAACTAATCCTATAGAGGGGATAGAATGACGATATCGCCCAATGGCCTGTTATCTACGTAATCACATTGTCATCATGTTTATTAATAAACATATTTTGACAGAGTATGTATATGGTGAGCGGCGTGTCACAATTTTACAATAATGGTTGGCCCAGGGTAATTTTCAAATTCACCAGTAAAAGTAAACCGAAAGCAAATTTTTGCAGAAAAGTTGTTCAAATGATCGTCTTCTCATAGATTTGCAATAAGCATAATCAGACAGCAATACTCTTCAGGATTATCGTTTGTAATCTTGCAATAAGCATTGATCAAATATATTTTGTCTTCAAATTTGAGTAAATCATGAGCGATGTACAGCTTGATGCAACACAGGAGTTAACAAACTGGAAGCTATGCATTTTATGCCAGACAGATGCTACTGTTAAAGGACCAATGGTGCAGCATCCAAGAATAGACTCATTTACCAATTTGTTGCAAGCAGTCGAAGAGAGAGCAACATTGAAAGATGGTTCATACATTGAAATTCAGAAAAGACTTAGACTTTGCACATATGGTGACCTATCTTCACATAAAGCGGTTTGGCATCGCAGTTGTTACTCTACTCCCACTAACAAAGAAGAAATACGACGTGCACGAAATCGCATAGAGGATGCACTATCTAGTGGGTCTTACATTACTAAGAAACGTGGGATAAAGAGGAAAAGTGCTATTGATGAGGCATCGACATCAACGTCAGTATTTACACGTTCCTCAACAATTCCACTGTGTAAGGAACTGTGTTTCTTCTGCCAGACAGACAATCATAATCAGCAGTTGTTCAAATTACGAACTCATAATGCTGGTAAAGCCCTAAGAGATGTATTGGAAATAGCACAAGATACAGCATTACTTACTAGATTAAATACCTCGCTTTCCCCGTCTGATGCACATGCAATTGATGTCCGGTATCACAAGCCATGCTGGAGGAAGCATGTTTTCCACATTTTACGAGATTCATATACTACAAGAAATGCTGAGAATGATCTCTCCCGGCAAATGGCATGTCTGATTGAAATTATCCATATTGTTGATACACAGACCCGAAAGGGGGCTTATCTGTCTATGGTTGACATAGAAATAACATTTATAAACATGTTTGACCGTAAATCCTTAGACAATCATTCACCTACATTTAGTAGGCAGTGGCTGAAAGAGAAAATCCTTTCTGAGCTAAATCATGTAAGATCTGTCCTTCAAAAGGACAGGCGCAAGTGTGCCGTTCTGTACTCGATAGAAGCATGTGAGGAAGAAATGGTTCATTCTGCGATGTGTGAAGATGATGGTATGGAAGGCGTGAAGGCGATCTATAGGGCAGCACAGATTGTTCGAAAAAGCATGACAACATTCACTAAGAATGATGGTGAACCTGGTTCAGTCCTTGTTTCCAGCAATATGGGTGACATCCCATGTGAACTATACACACTGATACGATGGATAATGGTTGGACCTGTAGGTAGTTTGGATAGCAAAACCAGAGTGTCTCGTTGATAGAGCAGTGCCCACATCTTGTAAAACCCTCATGTGTGGACTTAAATCGGATAGGCATGTGATGCATAAACCTAAAGCTGCCTCTTCTGAAAAATTCAGATCCCAGCAAAGAAGAGAAAATTCTCAGGTTCTAGGATTGGCATTATCTGTGCATCACGACACCAGGAATAAGAAGATTGTGAATCTTCTTCATGCACAGAACTGTTGCATATCCTACCACTGTACCATGCTTCTAGAAACAGCAATAGCTAACTCGGTTGTCGAAAACATGAGACAATTCAATAATCTGTATGTACCACCATTTCTAAAGAAAGGGACATGTGTTTACTTTGCTGTGGACAACACCGATTTTGCTGAGGATACCATTGATGGTAAAGGTACTACACATGGAACAATTGTTGCGGTCTATCAAAAAGCTTCTGAACCCGGGGAATCCAATGCACGACCTTTAAACATTGGTGATGCAAAGAGCTTATCCATTACACCACAACACACATCTATGTTGCCATGCGTCAAACCAATGGCTCAACCTGGAATGCAAAGTAATTTTGTGTTGAGTGAAACTGGTGTTGCAGACTCTTATCAGCTGACCCATTTGGGTTGGGTCATAGCATCTGTTGTTGCGAGGATGGATGAAAGGAAAGAGATGTGTTTGGTTCCTGGGTGGGCCGGGTATAATTCACTGCTGTCATCAAGTAGATCTCTAACCAATGTCGCTGCATTGCCTCTTCTCCCAGAGCTGGCTCATGAATGGTCAACGCTAATGACTGTAATTAAACAAGCACAGACATTGAAGCAGATGGCTGTTGGTAAAGACCATCTAACAGTCATTACTTTTGACATGGCCCTGTATGAGAAAGCAGTGCAGCTTATAGATGTCAACGCCAATTTAAAGAGTGGTGTTATCCCAAGACTTGGTGAACTCCATGTCGTCATGGCTGCATTGAGAGCTCTCGGTACTTCTATTGAGAATTCCGGAATAGACGATGCATGGATCGAGGCTGATGTCTTTAGCTCTACCACAACGACACAAATCCTGAAATGCAAGCACTACTCACGTTCTCTTCATGCTCATATCTACTCTTACATCGCATTGTATGAACTGATCTTTGACGAATTCTTCAAAGAGTATCCAAATCTAAGGCATGCATGCATATCAGCTACAGATGACATAGAAGAGGCATGCAGTAAATCAAACCAAGCCAGCTGGGCAGAATCAGTGATGCCGGCTCATAGCAATCTTCTCCAAGTGCAGTATAATACTGATATGCTGAATCTCTTTCAGACATGGGTGACAAAGAGGTCCCAACATGCGATGTTCAAGTCATTAATGAACTATCTGCACCGTGTGGAAACAATCCTTTTCTTTGTCGCAACATCCCGAAAAACTGATCGGACCCTTCATCTTGAAGCTGGAGAAGCACTGAGCAAGTTACTCTGTGCTTTTTATAGAATCAAATACAAACGTCTTTGGCCAAGATACATAGCAGATATGTATGCACTCAAGCAGAATCATCCAGACACATGGTAAGAATTTGAAACTGAAAACATTGCAGTGACTAAGAATGACATTCCATTCACTTCAATTGGTACGGAGCATGCATGTGAGCATCTGAACAAAATGTGCACTCAGGACTAATTGGAATATCTAACAATGCAAATGCGAGACAGCGATATTTCCTCGCTGCTCCAGAACTGTCACGGTTATCCCGGGAATTCAAGTGTCAATTTGATTTGCAAGAAGACAAGGTCAGAGATCACCATGGCATTGGAGCAAGTGCTGTTAAACACGAACACACCACAATCGACAAGATAAAGGCTGCCATACTGACTCATGGTAGTCCTTTCGCTGCTGAAGGTGACATGATCTACAACATTATCTCACTTGCTTATGTACCACAAGAGTCGGTACCACAAATCCTGGATGTAGACGAAAGAGGACAGACATTATCTGATGACTATGTGAAATAGCGCATTAATGGAGAGGTAAGCCTTTGGGCACCAGTGAAGCGTGAGAAAAACAAGATGTATACATCTGGAAACAAAAAGACAACAGTACGTATTCGTGACAAAGCTGTTGATCTCAAGGAAACTAAAGATCTATTTGCTAGGCTGATGATTCTCGCAAAGTCGAGTCGAGACATTGATTTGAAGTATTCGATCGGCAACTTTGAATTCACATTGACACCGAGGGCGTTGTTTGCTCCGTGTGGCTCTGTCCTGCAGTGCACCGACAAGTCGAAGTTAATCAAGCTCCTGACTGACCTACCACAAACCGAGAGCACAGAGGATTCACCCTTATTAGGTGCAACAGAAGCAGCTGCCGTCGCAACTGCCGTCGCAACTAAGGAATCTAGTAGGAGAATCGCAGTTGTGGATGGAATGGTTTTTGTCCAGAAGCTGGCAAAGAAACCAGCAACTGTTGTGACAGTCAACGACCTTAGTAAATGTTTTAATGACAGGTTAATGAGTCTGACAGCAGGATATGATGAGATCATTCTTGTATTTGATACATATCAAGCAGATTCCCTGAACAACACGACCAGAGAGAAACGACGACATGGGAAGGATCCAATTAGATATCAAGTCAAAGATGATACCAGTATCAAGCATATCCCTATGACAAGATTTTTTGTCACATGACCCTTGCGCAGTATCTGGCAGAGAAGACTATTGAGTACAATAAAGACTCATCTACCTTGGTCATAGCATCAGCATCAGGCCAGACGATAAGTAATAGAAGCCTACATTTTGAGAACAACAATCATGAGGAAGCTGATACATTAATGATCTATCATGCCATATTTGCAACACAGCGAAATCTTGATACAACAGAGTTGGTGATTTTCTCTCCAGACACTGATGTCTTAGTGTTGGCAATAGCATATTATCACAATCTACCTAAGAATACGTCTATCTCAATGGTTTCTGGTACCATTAAGCTACGGCCTATATGGAAAACTCTAGGCATGGAGAAAGTAAGAGCATTACCCGCATTCCATGCCTTTACTGGAGCAGACACTATTGGCAGGTTCTCTAGGATAGGTAAATCAACATGGTTAAAGCTTTTCCTAAAGGCAGACAGCGATGTAATCGACGCTCTGATAAATTTATCGAGAAGCACTGAGGTCACAGATGAGCTACTTTCAACTCTGGCAAAATGTGTGTGTGCTGCATACTGCCCAAAGTCTATTAGAATGGAGAACATCCCAGAGTTACGTTGGCATTTATTCTGTAAGCAGCTTGCTGATAGTGAGAGTCTACCGCCTACTATTGGTGCTTTGAAACAGCATGTCCTTAGAGTACAAGTCCAGGCAAATGTGTGGGGTCAGGCAGACATTTCACATCATGTGTTTCTGGATCCACTACAGAATGGATACTACAAGGAGACAGGTGAGCTACTAAAGGCAAAAACAACAGATGTTTTACCAGCTCCAAAGTCTCTCATTGAGATGGTTAGGTGTCACTGCAAATCGAATTGTTCCTCTCAGCGATGCTCGTGCACATCCAAAGACTTACCATGCACTGAGCTTTGTCAATGCAGCGCAGAGTGTGAAAATGATGATGACTCAATTGTTGATGTCTCTATATCAGATGATGAAGATGACGCCAATGTTGCTAGGTAGACAGCAACTGATGCAGCACATTGATTTTTGCTTGAATACTTAGATTAAATTGGTGAGATAACTCTGTTATATGCCAAATAAAATTCATCATTGCAACATTATCACAAAAAGTTACACATTTGTAGATGCTGTCTGTAAATTACATATTAAGTCAGGACTTACCTACCAAAACACGATTTCTGTTATTTGAAGTTTATTATAAATGTTACCAATCCATTCACTGACCCAGAAAACATAGATATAGACATCAAAATTATTAATCTAGGTCATATTGTTGCAGATATATTGGATTTCAAAGATTTTCGATGGCGGCCATTTTGAAATTCAAGATGGCCGCCATGAAGACTTTTGTGCAAATGCAAACATTGTTTTTTGAAATTGACACATTAAAAGCTTTCCGAAAATATATAGTTTTACAAATCCCCAAAAATTCTGAACGAACAAAATATTGTTTACAATGTGACCCTGACTATACATTTCGGCATTTTCAACTGCCTTAGTCACTGACATGCTCTCCAAGCTCTTCGTTTTGGTATCCCTCACTTGCACACATATATAGCATACTAGTTTCCAGGCAAGCTAACCTCCATGATTAAATCTTATATGTTCAATAATTTGTTGAAACATAAATTTTCAACAATATTTTAATATGATCCTTAATAATATCAGAATAAGCCCTCATGTAGCTACATATACATACTAATGGTGAATTTACTGCATTGGAATAGTCTTGCAGTCAGAGTGGTCTTAAGTACCAGCCATGCTGGTTCCAGTTAATATTATTGATATCTGGCTTCAGCAGCATAAAGGTTAAACCGATATATTTAAAATAAATCTACAGAATGATAATTAACCCTTTCATTTCAATGCTATACTCGGTGTACATACATTCTCATAACAGTTATACAGAGCAACTACTCGTAATTTTGCAAATACTTTAACATAGTAGTAGTAGTAGTAGTAGTAGTAGTAGTAGTAGTAGCAGCAGCAGCAGTAGCAGTAGCAGTAGCAGTAGCAGTAGTAGTAGTAGTAGTAGTAGTAATAGTAGTAGTAGTAGTAGTAGTAGTAGTAGTAGTAGTAGTAGTAGTAGTAGTAGTAGCTATAGTAGCTATAGTGGTAGTAGTAGTAGTAGTAGTAGTAGTAGTAGTAGTAGTAGTAGTAGTAGTAGTAGTAGTAGTAGTAATAGTACAAGTACAGATATTTGGGTTTGAATTATTACAGTATGATAATGAAATAATAAATCATTTCCATATAAAGGCGCATAATTATGCTAGGACCTCTAAATTTGTGTTCGAAAATTTGTAGTAATTTGGTCGGTTACGATAATACTTTGGAGGAAATATTTGTTGTCATCGGAGAAAAGGTCAAATAAGAATAAGTAATGATACGCATTGCAACACATGGGCTACATATGCTGTATTCGCCGCCTAAGCCTACGCCACCCAACCCCCATCCCCACCCGACCCCACCTCCACCCCCACCCACCACCAACCTACCCCTACCTACACCTCACCAACCCACCCCACCTCCCCACCCCTCACAAACCCATCTTCCAATTTCTGTAATTAATGATCACTTATTCGAAATTTTACTACGGCTTTCTGTCTATTTTATTTAGCTTTCTAAGATAAGGTGCTAGTTTTAATTCAGTTTTGTGTATACTATATATTTTGGCTTTAGGCTAGGTGGTAATTTTCCACGACCAAGTGTGTATGTACGGGTCCTGCGCACTTGTTTAACATATCTTATATTAGAATTTGTTATAGACTGCGTTTCCCAGAGTTGAGCCATTCCCACATTTTCAAGTATCTATTTAACTGTGTTCGGCCATTTGTATTCTGTATTATTTTTGGCAAAGTCATTGTAGATATACTTATATAATATGGATGATAGCTTAGTTTCTTTGACGTTCAGTGGTGTTCCCAAAAAATAAATACTTTGTGTTATGGTAATTTCTTATGGATTTGTATGGACTTATGGATATGTCCTAGCTCTCGATATAACACATATATATGTGCCCATTATGCAATATTTAATATCCGCTTACAAAACTGTACCTGGAATTTCGTTAATGAAGTAAGATATTTTATCTATAAGATTCCACATCCAAACCTAAGTTTTGGTATAATCATCAAGTCAAGTAAATTTAGTTCACAGGTGAAAGATAATTCAGTTTTTCTATTCGCCTGTATTATGACTAAATGCCGTTAGTAGCTTGTTGACTAGAGCGTCGCATCGCCGTGAATTGTCAATGATGTTGTGAACAACTCCTAAATATGTGTAGGTGTCAGCTTTTTCGATCTGTTCACCTTTACTACGAAAATGTAGCCTTCTCCACAACATTGAATTGCTACGAAAAATGAGTATTTAGTTTTTCTTTTATTTGCCCGAAGGTGTTATACTCGGCAAATGTGCACCCACACGTTTAGTATTGATTACAGATCATTGGGGTTCTCGGCGAAAAGAACAGCGTCATCTGCATATAGTAGCCCTAGCAGTTTGACATAGAAGCCTGTGTTTCCTGCCAGTGTCAGTCCACTGCACCCACAGCTTGCCAGGAATATATATATATATATATTTATATATATATTGAATAGAATCGGAGATAGAAGATGTTCACATTGTCTTAACTCCAAGTTATACACGAATTCTTGACAGATTGGAAATACAGTATTTTTTTAGTAAAATTAGTATTACATTTAAATTAGACAATACTTTAATATCCAGTCAAATATTTCCTTGGCACGATATCTGTTCTAAAGCAGGTGAACGGGAAATGAGAATTTTAGATGATTACTAAAAATTGTAGACACTCCAATATGTTAGGAATAAAATGTTACTAATTAGAGGTGTGGATACAGGTTCTGGAGCCTACTACGATAATACCATTTCACACAATTTCTTTACCATGTGGTAATGAGTAGAAATATTTTTAATGATTTTCCATCAATTTCCGAACAAGGCCACCGAAATAATGTATCAATACAATTTCAGTATACCTAGCCTAATCTCCCTTACATTCAAATTTGGTTAAAATCTGCAAAGATGTTTTACCTGAATTCCTGGGGTATTTAAGAAATCCTAAATTGCCGGGTAAATTGGCAAAATTGATGTGGGTATGTGTTGTGTTAAGCGTGCTACTCTTGGCTCATTCCAGTGAAACCGAGCGGATGTCAATTAGAGTTTTCACCGATTTCCTGTACATTCTAGGAAATCCAAGAGGGTCGCCGAAAAGAATTGACCAATCAAATCTCAGGTTAAATATGTTAAAGTGTACCGCCATATCATCCATCCACCCAACTTTCCTAGAAATCGGGGTATTTACCTCGTGAGAAGTAGCGTTTTAAATGATTTCGGGAATCTTGGAAATCGAAGATGGCCACAACAAAACATTGATCAGTCAAATGTGTTCACAGGTGTCTTGAAACCTGCCTGTATAGGGTCCTGCCCGATTAAAATAATCCAAGTTAGTGAAAAGTGGTCGTGTACAAGATTTTCTGAGAACTAGAAATCCAATATGCCCACGGGAAAATGTACTTCTCTTGTTGAATTTTAAACAAATTTATCTGGAATGACTATATATATATATATGTATAGGTTCTATGAATTCTATACCAAATGACTCTACAGTCATTCCAGATAAATGTGTTTAAAATTCAACAAGAGAAGTACTGCTAAATCGATTTCCAGAAAACGAAGATGGCCGCCAAAGAAATGGACTCATTAAATATGTCAAAATGAGACCAGTATTGGATCCTTCCATCCCAGGTTCCTGCAACCCAGCTATTTGGTAATCAGGACTAGCGTTATAAAAGCATTTCCGGCATATTTCGGAAATTAGACCAACAAGGACGCCGAACAATTTCACCATTCTGATTTCGCTACAAGTTTAGAAGCATATTCCCTAGAAGGTTGCTGTCGAAATATGGTTGTAATCCACACACGGGTATTGAGGAGTGGCATCTTAAAGCAAACGTTGGCCGCAGACGAACAACAGTCTAACAACGGGCGGTCACTATGCCATAAGCTGACTTGGAATTTCGGGTCAACTGAGATAATAAACTTCCTTTGTAACACAGATTACTGGCCCGATGCCAGATCGATAACTCGCCGATACTGGGTGTATCGCCATAGTAGCGACCCAGCACAGGCCACGTAACCGCCATTTAGTCGGGTGTAGTAGCAAATTATAAGATGGTTCGGAATGTGGAAATAAGATATGTCAATGATACAGCATCAAGTATCATCATGTGGATACTGGTGTACGGTTAACACTCAAGACTTGATGACTAGAATAGCCACCCCAGAAAACAATAATTTGGGTGGTAAGGACAGCCCTCGCACAGTCTTAATACAAGTAACTTGTTGAAAGAAAGGAATTACATGAAAGTTGGATTACATACTCCGTCATATGTGTACATCGATCCCAACGTGCGAAACATTTTGTTGGGGATTAGCTAGAAATGGGCGGGGCATAGCTAGAAAGGGGCGGTCATAGCTATACATGGAGCTTTCTATTGCGCCATGTGATTTCTCATTATGCCATCGATTGAGAAAAGGCGATGGCAAGGGTGGCGATAGCTAATCGAATCACTACATATATAATGCAGGAAACGGGGTTTTAGCTTTGCTCTCCTATCTGTATCTAAGCTCTATCCACTCTTCGCCCGTGTTGGTATAGATTAATCCCTGAACTCTCTAACCATGAATTTTCAGAAAACTATACATGTAAGCTGTTGAATATTATGAAACTAATTTGACTGGGTGCTGTTGCTGCCTACGTTTATTAAATAGTAATCACGTACTATTCGTACAACAACACTAAGTCCGTCACCAAATATGCGATCGCGACGCGCTTATATATGGCATGCATAACGCCATTGCTTATGACGTCGTCGTTCACGGCACGTAGTCGATTATGACGTCCCAGGACGTCATATGATGGATGGATGAACTTGAACGTGTTATTAACTGACTGGGGAGCAGGCAGGTAAAGTGAACAATACGGTAATGAAGCAATCCATGCATATAGATGAATGTAACATCTCGCGTTGGGTTTATAATGCCGTAACCATATTGACAAACTCATTACATAAGTACAATTATGTGATAGTGCAGGTGTTATGTGCATTTCATTCGCCGAAATCTGTATTCCACTGAGGACGATCTATATAGCGTGTGACCGAGCTGTGCTAAATGGCTGATTGTGTATGAGCACCAGGCATGTACTATATAGCCAAATGATTATGCAAATTTTGCCTATATGAAGTAACCAAGACCACACAATTGTGGAGGTGTTCACTACCGATATATGTAGTTGCAACTCGAAACTAGTATAAGACTGTTGGTCTGTCAGTCGTTCTGTTGTACTGTTTGTCGGGTGGCTTTTCTCTCAAACATGGCAAATATAGCGAGCGACACTTGTTTAAAGCGATGTTATCACATATGTTTTCACCATTCATGTTGGTCTTTGTTGGACTAGAAGTATTTCCATTATCATATATGCAGTTATAAACATATGTACCATGTTGTTGTGCCAGCCGCTTTAATTGTATGCGCATTAGAACTATTTAGAGGAAGTCGCGGGCTTCTTAAAGATCTTATAAAAAACTCAAATCATTTAATAAAGATCGATGATGTTATGTTCATAAAGCGCAACAGAAAATGGACCTTTCCAGTATTTCCAATTTATCTAACCATATGGCGTCATAATCAACTACATGACGTGTAGCATGATGCTATAACAAATTGATGGCATGACTGACGTAGATAAGTACGTCACGAACGCATAACTGATGACGGGCTGTGATATTGTATGAAGTTTATGTCTTTACTATTTAATAAAGATGCGCTTGAATATTTTGGAACTAATTTGACTGGGCGCTGTTACTGTCATAGGCAGAAACAGGATCCAGTCAAATTAGTTTTAAAATATTCAACAGCTTACCTGTATAGTCGTCGGGAAATTGATCAGGCGCCGTTCGATCCCAACCCGAGCAAGGTGCGGGTGGAACTCACCTAGAGATGGGCGGGGCTTAGCTAAAGCTCGAAAGGTCCATTCAGGTCCAGCGGTTCATCAAATATCGCTTACTCATCATGTGTTGGACGAGGCGAGCGAATTGTTATTCGATTTATATGGATAACAATCCGACGCTGTCGCAGTAGCGGTAAGATGGTAGAAGAAAGCGACACGGTCATATATATGTCTTAAAACTGTATACAAAATCGGCAGACCGTATAATCGAAAATCTATAATATGTAACAGAGAAATTGTGTCCACACTAATTTCTGAACGTGCATGTATACTGTGTTAGCTTGCATAAGGCAAGCGCATGTCGGATGGTGTAGCAATGATGCCTTAGACAGTGTTGAAGATAATGTTAAGGTGATGTTATTGCTGGCTCGGACAAGACAGCAGCGATGTATCAGTCAACAAAAGCGGCACGTTAAGTTTGTTTCAAAGGTTACATTTCCAAGGCTAAACAATGTTGGCCGGAATTCAATAAAGAGTTTAAACCTGGTTTAGCTTAAATCAGGCAACGAATCAGAAAGTAACTGCAATGCTCGTTTTATGGATAGTGCGATAGCCATCACTTTTCAGTGGATGAGAGTTAGGTCACGTCCCGTACACTAGGTGTGGCCTACGTGCCTAAATATCGTTATTCCTTCTAAGTGGGCGGGGCATCAAATAGCCCATCCCGATTCAGAAGTATGCCCATGCGTTGGTATTTAGTCCGCCCCCTCCTTGAAGGGTGTGTGGTCTGTGTCTCAACTAATACAATTTGGAGGCTATCACCCTATCTATAAAACTAACATTGCAATTATTTTGGGATTTGTTACCCGATTTAGGCTAGACAGGGTTTACACATCCTTATTGAATTCCAGCCGTTCTGTCTCCTGATGTTCCTCTCTGGAATATAACCTCAGCAATTATGTTCATGTTGTCACTCATGTGGCCTTGTAAGTGGTTCTTTGCATCTTAGTAATTCATTCATCGAGCTTATTGGTCCTCTTATAATGGCCTCGCTGATTAAGTACTGTGTAAAGGTCTTCGCCGAATTACCAGTATGTCTCGCCGAGACGCATGTGATTACTATAGGTCATAACATTGGTTCATTATGTTCTATGGGATTTGCGAAAACCAATTACCACTCATGCCGAGGACACCTGCTTCACAATAATGCTACGAACTATATGGGTCGCACTAGCTGTTCATGTGACTGTACGCATTTAATTGCGACTATGGGTGCGGGTATGGGGATAAAAATCTACCCGCGGTGCGCAAGACGTGAGCTAGCAGCTTTAGACCGTGAGCTACATTTAGTAAACCCTTCCGCCTCCAGAGGAATTTTGCAAACAGTATTTTTCTGAAAACCCATGATATACCAAACTGAATTTCACTTGTTTGCACTTTGGCTGCTGGGGCGTTTGGAAGATACGATCCTTTTAAACTGGGACACCACGGTATTTTAACAATCGTCTAACATGGGGTTATACATAGCACAAAGCTAAATGGCCAATAACAATGCTTCAACATATGCCATAATTGGTAAAACACAATATATTTACTATTAGCTGACTAGTATACTATCATGTTATCGGAAAAATACAGCATATCATTATCATATTATTCATTGAACATATATAATATTATTTAAAAACCAACACACACAGAAAGGAATACAATTACAAAACATAACAGACGACAAGCCGACATGAACACATACAGTGGGCATATATTCATATGCTACACAGCACACGTTGTTCCTTCAGCGAGTCGTTTACGGCGAAAGACTGCCTGCGAAATATAAATTATAGTTTAGTAAATATCTGTGCTGACTATATTGAAACCAATGTGCCAGGAAGGTGTTGTTGCCTTTGGCAGCATCATGTTCCAGTTTAATTAGTGTTCATATAGTCAGCGGCTTACTAGTCCTGTAGACATATTGCCGGCTTGAGTAGGAATTATATGTATCTTGGCTCAGAGGATTAAAATGTAATATTAGGTGCCTAAAATAATGTAAGTAAAGCCCCCTCTTTGTGCCTCATTACTGTAAATGATAACCCCGTTCTGTTTCAGTATTTACCATCCAAGTTAAGAGAATTGAGAATAATACTCTAGCACCGTCATCCTCGGGCTCACTGCCGCTTGTCTGACGAATGCACTAGTAGTATCGCATCCAGAACATGAATGTAGCTCGTGGACACTCCAGTTTTTACTTAGAAAACACGTCCTTGATGTTGAGAAGCTTACATTTGGCCCAATTTCCTGTATCAAGGAGTACTGGTTTGTCGATAGCGTGTGCATGTGTGAGCGGTAACATGAATACATAAGTGTCTAGAGACCCGCCAGTGATATAGTCAACTGAGGTCATCGAATTCCAATAATAATGGTGGTAATTGAGAATGATACCTGTATCAGCATCCGCTTGAGAGGGAAAATCGGTATTTCTCGGGTGACACCTGAACATTAACTTCATTTCCATAGACACGACCAATATGCGCATGCCGTTTATGGAGTTGTGTGGCATGCCTATCAAGCCGCCATTCTTGAAGGAACAACTAAGTGAGCTGAGTCTTATTCTCGGGAGTGGACATGCACGACTCCAAATCTCGCCGTAGTCGGTTGATATGAAATGCTGGCGATGTACAACAATAACTTCTCTCGATTGGCTTAATAGATGATGCAAGGTGGGTATCTGTTATTTGGGATGTAAGTCAGTTGCTGTAATAATGTGTTCCCATCCCATACGTACACAGTGTCCTTCTCTGGTCGTTTGTCAGAGGGTTTGCTAATCGCATCCTGGCTATTAAGCAGTGTGCTGTTCTATGGCCAAGCATAAGTGTCATTGCATTCTGATATCGACATCGTATTTTTTTCCCAGAGAGTAATACCAATGGGCTAAAAGATTTCTTGGTTGACAAAGGCATTTCTTACCTCATTTCCTAGAGCATCTGATGGTAGCAGGCCATGAGATGGGGGCTTGACTAGGGAGAAAACCCCGGGACAGACAATACCATCTGTTCTTGTTTCGATGGCAAACCAATTAATGAAGTGTCCAATGCTTCAACCGGCTCACATCTCATCCCCCTACTATAATTTGAGAGGGCTTGAGATCCTAGTATGTGGAAACTTCGTCGGATGTCATGTAAGCGCTACTCATGGCTACTTTCGCGTGCCACCACTGATCTCACTGTGAGGCTTGGCACGGTGTTTAATTTGTCGTTCATTTATGTCCACAACATTCAAGGATAATGGTGCACTCGATATTGAGACCATGAAACCGTTATGCATAAGATCCTCGGATGCAGAATGAGTTTCTGCAAGGCTCATAAGTGCGATAAGGTATACGAGAATGTAGCATGTATAGTTGCGGTGATCATATGTTAAGTTCAGTGGGCACAGCTTATGAAATGATGCAATGTGCAAGTCAAGGTGTTTCTCATTGTTTGCTATGATACAGCAGTGAATAAGCGAAACTGTCCATGTATTTCAGCCAGAACTGTGCAGTCTCTCGTAGATTGCCATGTCTTACTTTATCTTTGAAGGTATCATATCTGGAGAATACGTTCTGGCACGAGCTGGTTAACATCACATTATACAAATTCTAAGAATTCTATGATTTGAACAGCTTCGCGATTGCAATATGGGCCTTTCTGTCAAATTGTTTTTGAACACAGAGTACAGTCATCCCTCCAAGGTTTCTACAGTGAGCGCATGGTCACGCACGCACGATTATAGTGCTTACCTGATATAACCTGATCTGCTGAATCACTTGCGCATATGCCTGCCAGAATAATAACATCGCTGAACCTACTGACTTGCATACGCTTACCAAGCGCAGCAAACAGACAGCAGCCGGTATGGAATACTCCCATTCTAACAATGCCATTTTTGACTTGGGTCTGCTTTTGCCACACAAGAGTGTGCTTTCTTAGCTACGGCTAAGTCGAATTTGACCCATTCTTTCTGATGGCAGCTAAGAGACTTCAAGAATATGGTGCACATTGCCATTCTCTGTGATTGGAGAATTAATTTGAGGCAGGTATTCTATATTAGCGTGTGTCTGATATGTGTCAGGTTACTCAACACTGCTTGCTGTTGCTGATAGCCAGCCACTCAACGTTGGTACAGTTTGCTGTTCACGGCTCATTTTCCTACAAAGAAAACCCATACGAGATCACAAAGGCTAGCCTGTCTATTACCTTTATTTGGGGGAGACGGTTTTTCCTCACCTCAGGCACAGAGTCTACCTTTTCATGTGCAAAGTAAGGTTTGCGTTCCTGGCATATGGGGCAGTCATCTCTATCATGAGACTTAGGATTTTGACTAGTGGTTAGATGGGCTACCTGTACCTGGCTTCCGGATAATAATGTCATGTGTTTATTGAGTGGTACCGAACTCTGATGGAGGTTCTATATCTAAATCGAAATTGTCACAGCAGAGGTGCAGCACGGCATTGTGAGCTCATGATACTGTTGAGATCCACTTGTTGCTATATAGTTACACATCGCGGTTTTGAGCGCAATAGTGTTTGTATGTGACATACAATGTCCAAACTGGTTCAGGATTGTCACTATTTTAGCACTTTCAGTCACATGACGGATTGTTATGGCTACGCGTGTGTGCTTCAGCATCACCAATTGGCCATATGCTGTAGCATAACATAAGTCTTGTGTGTATGAATTGGCAAATCGATCAGCTTTTAAAAACAGATTTGTGTGGTTTTCCAAAAACTATCATTGAGGGAAAATCAAGCTGCAATCTTTTTTTTAGAAAGGCGTATACTAGCCTAAAATCAAATACACAGGTGCAGTGATAATTGTGACATAAGTGCGACGTTATACTTATGAGGTTATGACCCAATCGTGGCATCGTACAGTTTCCAAAACATGGGAATTATATTTCATAATTTATTGAACGACTCTAGCTAACGGCAACTTATTTCGCCACATCTCCATACCGTGCATTCATAGATTGCCAATTAGGTATATGTGCAGTGTGTATGTAAAGGTAATGCAGCCCTGTAATGAACTTGAAATTGACCATGGCTGTCGGAAAATGTTTAGCTAATTTTGAATAGCAAGTAATCGTGATGATGAACCATTATATATAACTGATATTGCAATGGGTATGGCACATAAAGCACTGCACGTGTTAAGTGAAGTTATCAGTGCTGCTATACAACTGGAACAGCGTGTCTGAATAAGAAAACTCTCAGCGAGTGAATGTATCTAATTCTGAATCTGTGTCTTTGTATCGAGCATGCTATGTAGAAGGTCGCATATTTTCCTTCTGTTGAACAGCTTTGTATTTGCGAAGAATTTGTTCTGCAATTCATTTTAATATGGACGTATTTTATGATTTTTCTTTGAACTTTTATTGCAATTACCTCATAACAATTTACACACGCACACGGCATACTATTTTAGCACGCGCCAAGCATGACAGCACGAAAGATATGATTATTTCTATTATTTTAAATCACCGGCCTTGCAAATCGTCCGCGCGTCAATGGCTCGCGTCTGATATGAAAGGGCAAACATGACAAGTATTATTAATTTTTTCCGATCTCATCGCTCGAATTATAATTATCTCGCGACAATTGTCAACTGGTCTGACGGGTTGGTTTTTTTTAGCAAGAACGTATTTATTCTAATCTGCTGTTCCTGTTGTACATCATCACGGACGCATAGATGAGTCTTATATCAAAGCCCGATACAGCTGTTGACGTTTTCCGGGAAATCTTCTTTGAAAAGATGGAATTTAGTTACCAATATTTTTAGAAAATGATTCTAGATGCCAGCATATATGAGTGTATTCATAGTAACATTCATATATGTATTGGTCTGGTCTTTACCTTTAATTTGATATCCCACGTGATTTGCTACATTAAGCATGTCCGTGGAATGAAACATTATATTGCACCGTTTCTCAGAATTTTAACAAAAGCAAACAGATACATGCATTTTGCATTAGGCTTTCAGAGGCCCTCGGCAATTACGAATTCACAATCCGCATGACTTATGTTGGAGAAAATGTCAACACATGCTTTGATCTCACACATGTTACTAAATGCCGCATCCCTAGGCGTACAATGCAGTTCGGGAGGCGCACACACATTATTCATGTTACCTAGGACCTTTTTATTGATATAATTACTGCACATAATGAGAGTAGATGCATAGTTGCCGACCAGGGCCCCATATATATATATATATATATATATATATATATATATATATATATATATCGGTGTGGATGGTATATGTCAAGGCTGAGATCTAGACATTGATACCATACTGCGACTTCTGCTAGTTATAGTAAACGTTGCGCATAAGGTACACTGAGAGATCAATGATTGCCATATCCAGGTACACAGACCAGACCAATACTCTGTGCACCACTCTGCCTTCAGCCCTGCTCTGCAGTTAATCCGTTAACCCGTTAACCGGCGTGCACACCATGTGTCCATTGTGGGTATTCAAGGGCCACCTCTATGATACATCATGAATATAATCTCTGTTGTAGGCATGTTACGCACCCACTCGAACACTCAGTCCCTAGGTGTTGTTGTGTGAGTGCGTGGATGGATGTTGTGGACTGGTGGCCTGGACATATTGCCGACTAATCCTCGCGACACTATGGCCTAGGCATGTTACATTAGGGGGCTCATGCCATTCTACTTTAGCCACCTCTGTTTTGAGTTTACCTTCCTTAGCGGTGCAAATCAACACATCCATACGATTAAAATCGTAGTAACTCTGTCATCATGTTGGCGCAACGCAGGACAATTCAAAATACAAAAGCTTAGTAGTTATAACCTTCTGGATAAAGAGTGTATCGTCATATGATGTGTGTACTAGTCGCTAAGCTTCGGATAAATCGAAAGAATAAGTGTTGTATAGGATCAGATGTGTGTGACTAAGAAATTATTATTTCATATTTTTTACATGGCAAAATTGTCTTCTTCTCTAGGATCCTTACGGATATCAATCTTTCTAGGAAAGACTGATTGAAACAAGCGGAATTTAGTGACAGATATCGATAGAAAATGCTTCTATAAACCGGAATTTCTAAGTACATGCATAGTAGGTTGCATTTGTGTATTGTGTTGTTCATTGTCGTTACATTGCTACCCTACTTGATTTACGATGTCCTTGTTAAGTGAATCTTTGGAATAAAAACATTATTTTCACTATAATATTTCTCGGAATATCAACAAAAATAACCAGAAGACAAAAAGTTTCAACAAAAATACAGAGGCTGCTACGACTGAAAAAAGGATTTTCAAAATCAGCTTACAATTCTGATTTAGACAGCACCCTGAATGTCTTTGGCTGTCAGAAATGCCATTAAAAGTGTCATATCTACTTGCATACAATGACTGGCATATTGAATGGGCATACGTATCCATCATATTGTAGACATGGGATTGTCTTCTGGGGGGTCATGACCTCGGGGACATCTTATATTTGCAGTCTAAGACCCCAGTGAATTACTATATTTGAATACCAGGCGAGCTAAGGAACAGATAACACAATGAGCAGTAAAATAATAGCGCGATCTAGTGTGTGCATCAAGTCCATGCAAAACTGACACGAAAATGTAGCTGAAACAATAAGTGAAATTGGAATAGAATAGACTAAGACTTAGGGCAGTGAGCTGATGGAGTCCGTCGGTGGTTGAAAGATGAAAGTTATTGCTGCAGCGGCGGCATGACCTTTTATAGTATTCAGCAGAAGTTACGACCAATAGTTTTCTAAATATTCAAGCAAGAGCGTCGGTAGGGTGCTACGGACAGAGTGTACGTAGCACAGACTGAATGACTCATAGAAAGACGTAGTAACGTGGCGACGACCGACTTACCATAGGACCGTGATAATGTGACCGAGTTTCTATATTTCTATAGAGTCAAGTTTGTGGGTGGTAATTTTGTCGAAACTGAAACCGAAACTGAATCTAAACCGAGCGCAAAAGGGATACGTGTGCCGGATAATGGCTGGCGCCAGGCTGGGGCGCCAGGCAGGAGTCAACCAAGGGGTTAGATATGACAAACGGATGTAGTTAGTTACATGGTGTCCTGTAGGCTAAGAGAAATGGTAACTTGAGTGCCGATAACTCTAGCATTCTACAAGTGGTCGATTGTATAGCATTCTACAAGGGCCGACTGTCGCCTACACAAATCGGAAATTACTATCAAAAAGATATGAGTCAAGAGGCGTGCCGGTCCACCAGCAAGCCTTGGTATGAACAAGCATCCGTCATTCTAGACAGGTCGTCGTCCGGATGAAGAAGCCATCCGGAATTCTAAAATGGGAGAACGAAAACTAAGATAGTATATAAAGGGGACTTTAACTTTAATCGGGATTCCTAGTCCGAACAACAGTGCGTTGAAGTAAACCTAGCCTCGAATCCATATAGTTCTGTGGAACTGATTTTTGTCGAAATTCAAATAAGTTCTTGATGAATGGTTTTAAGTAGCCAAGAACAGTATTCGGAGAAATTGTTTAGCTAGTCGCGAAACGTAACATTATTTAAGTAAAGAACCAGTAATCGTATTTCTAATTAACTACATAGAATACTGAATCAAATAAGTAAGTTTGTTTTTATAAATTCTGTTGTGACAGTATAAGTCACTTTCACGTAAAAGTACATAGTTTGAATTAGGAGAATAAAGCTATCACTTTGATACTTTACCTCAAGGCACGAGTTCGTGTTTTAAATAGTGTTTACTCTGGCACCTACGGGAAACCACCGTAGCTTACCGACATCTTCTGTAATCAGATCAGGCCCAGATTACCAAGTACGAATATTGTCATAATCATCTTCTGACGAGGCGAGCTGGTAATCACGCTACTTCCTCTTTGGAAAGATCGGTTGTCGCAGCAACCGCAACATCATAGTCTTGCCGGAGATAGTAGCGAAAAACAGAATCGAAAGATATAGAATCCGAAATCTTCAATATGACCCAGAACCTCCTTGTTCATATTACTATGCACAGTGTAATGGAGGATTCCAGTCTATCTATCAATTATAGAGCGTCATAATCAACTACGCCATGTGTATGCTAACGTCATAATCTATCAATTACGTCACGAATCGCTTAGATACGTTCGCTTACTTGATGACGGACCAAGAATTGTTGTACGAACTGTATGTCTTAGTATTTAATAAATATGGTATTGTATATTTTGAAACTAATCTGATTTGGCACCGTTGCTGCCTTCAGCAGCAACAACACCCAGTCATATTAGTTTCAACATATTCAACAGCTTACCTGTATTGCTTTCTGGAAATGAGATTCAGAGAGTACAGGGATCGATCGATCCTAACACGGGAAGAGCTTGGGTAGAGATAGGCTGAACATGGCTAAAACTTGATTCCTCCATTCGATGGGTGCTCGCTGGTGAGGTCTGCAGACATAGCGATGTAGATTGTATCCGCCGTGACTGACTATATGAGACTTTTCGTGTCAGTGTAGATGCGGTAGATATTGCTATCATCCTGCGAATTCAGTTAGCAGCTGCAGTAGAAGTTGTACATGTGGCGTTTGGGAAATCGAAAATTGCCACTCCCACGTCTGATATTCTGCCCACTACTCTACCTTCACCTTCATCCATCTTGATATCGGTAGGTAACCGCTGCGTACATCATTTAGCCTATCGACGAGGATACGCATATCGTTATCGTTTATCATCTCCCGCTATCGTCTTGAACAGTGAATGGGAGGGAGGGAAGGAGGGCTTCGCCATGGGCTTCAAATCTAACGGGTTGTGCCCACCGGCTATTGTTAAAAACGCGTCCAGTTATTGTTTAAAACGCGTCCGCGATGAGGAATGTAAGGGAATTAGCTGACGTTGGCGTGGATTAGATTACTGTACGATGTGAAACACCAATGCGTTTTATCCAAAAGACAAAACCTCAGTAATGATTATGACGTCATTAATCAAATGAATACCGGATATTTTATTTTGCCAAAATGCTCAACCCAAAATGGAAACGATAGAATAGATGTCTAGCGGTATCTAAATGATTTCCATTATCAATGGTTAACCCTTTTATTCGAAGGAAAGCTTATTGGACCGATTGGAGGTGAATTCCAACACTTCCTTTTCTTGGCTCGACGTATGGAAGAGTAATCTGCATTAGCATTTGAACTTTAACCCATTGAACCACAATATGGTGGTAATTAAGAGGAAATAAACAAAGACAGATTTGAAAAATAATATTCATTCACTCTTGCCTACTTTCTGATCTGTTGTAAAATTATAGCAGTATTATACAGTTGACATGAGTGTTACAATTGATATATTATATGAATATAAAAATGATTCTGTTGAAGCAGGATTTCAAAATTATAACTACTGAAACCCTCAATGTCTTACGTTGAATATTCATAAACTAATTTGACCCAAAACAAGAACTCTAATCCTTGAAGTCATATCTAGATCGAAACGACCGTTATCGATCCAACGGATTGATCCTGGTTGATCCAATCCCTGCTCTTTCTTTGAGTTTTGATAACAATCACATCAAATCGATTTTTCGATCCGATGTCATTTATATCAATCCTCAAAGAATATCACAGACGATTTAGTTCACTTCAGAAATCATAAATGCTCAAAATTCAGCATGTATGATTTTATGTCGATAAACCTAAGACTTAACGGTTCTT